>JACEFZ010012719.1:0-345000 GCA_014155875.1 Cepaea nemoralis
CTTATCAGTCACATGCGCTACCGCCATGGTAATAATTACTATGCCTTTTTGAAGCACAAACTGTCAAGACAGCAAGGTGCCAATGAATGAATTATATATATATATATATATATATATATATATATATATATATATATATATATATATATAGTATATATATAGTATACATACACACACACTCAGATACTATAAACAGTGACACACTGTGTATAAATTGAGATACTAAAAACAGGCAGATATTCTATATGTGTCAAATACTATGTGTACATTTGGATACTAAAAGCAACCATTTATAAACTATTTCAACACTCTATACCCTACTTATGTGAAGAATATTGGTTTAATTATTTTCAGAATGGTTGTACTAAAGTATCGATATGAATATATTTAACTGATGTTATTTAGTATGTGACAAAGCAGACCAAACAGGCATATAAACATTAATTATAAACAAACAATTAAAGATGTGAGTGTATTGAGTGTTATGATGTGGCTGTGTTGAGATGTGGATATGTTGAGATGAGGGTGTGTTGAGGTACAACTATGTTGAGGTGCAGCTATGTTGATATGTGGGTGTGTTGAGATATGGGTGTGTTGATATGTGGGTGTGTTGAGATGAGGGTATGTTGAGAGTAGCAGTGTTGAGATGTGGATGTGTTGTTTAACGTGGGTGCATTCAGATGTGTGTGTGTTCAGATGTGGGTGTGTTGAGATGTGGGTGTGTTGAGATGCAGTTGTGTTCAGATGCGGGTGTGTTGAGATATAGCTACCTTGAGATGTGGCTGTGCTGAAATGTGGCTATGTTGATGTGTGGATATTTTGAGGTACAGTTGTGTTCACATGTGGGTGTGTGGAGATGCAGCTATGTTGAAATGTGGGTGTGCTGGGAGTTGCTGTGTTGAGATATAGTTTAGAAAAATTTTTCATTTTTGTGCCACATAATTTCTACTTCTTGCCTGTTTAAATTATAGTTTGGACCTCTGTCATCAATAACTAAACCGAATTTGACCCTGCCAGAATCCACATCTGCACTGGCAATGAGAGACTTGATATATGATTTAAGTGTGTCAAATTCGATTCGTGATTTTCTTGGATCAACGTGGAGAACAAACACTATGTCAGCCCTGTCTTCATCTGAGGAGTAATTAACCAAATATTTGTTTCCACAGTTACTCATAGAAATGTCAACATTATGTTTTAGTTACAGACCTTCTTACAGCTAAAACATAAGAAAGAAAAATAGAAAGACAGAAAGAAAGAAAGAAAGAAAGAAAGAAAGAAAGAAAGAAAGAAAGAAAGAAAGAAAGAAAATGACATTTATGATGAGCCATTGTATGTATATGTATATATATAAAACACCTAACTGAAGTAATGGAGTAAAAATAAGAGTTGCATAGTGGTGAGTGCATTCACATGCCAGATTGTTGGTCCTTGGCTCACATTTCCCTTAAGGTGGTAATTTTGTGACCACTGGAGTCCAGAGTCATTGCCAACTCAAACAACTGTATTGGAGGTGATGTAGCCAGCCTGCTACAGACTACATTAGTCATCGAGTGTGAACCGTTGGTTCCAGAAAATAACGCACAAGCACCATTTGACCAATAGGCTACATGGTGTGGAAATGGAATCTTGAAGTTGTTTTGTTATCTTAATCTTTAGTTTATCTATGCCTGCTGCTCACATTGTAATGTATCTATTCCCAATGTATGAAATTCACTCAGAATATAAATAGATGTTCAAAGTTCAGTATAGTTATCATTGCTGCATTCCAGTTTCTCTATACTCCTTCATAATAAATCTATCAGCTTACATTGGTTAACTGTGCCAGTTCAGTAATAAATCTGTCAGTTTACAGTGACTCACTGTGACAATTCAATATTAAATCTATCAGTTTACATTGACTAACTGTGCCAGTTCAATAATAAAATTATCAGCTTACAGAGACAACTGTGCCAGTTCAATAATAAATCTGTCAGTTTACATTGGTTAACTGTGCCATTTCAGTAATAAATCTGTCAGCTTACAGAGACTAACTGTGCCAGTTCAATAATAATTATGTCAGCTTACATTGGTTAACTGTGCCATTTCAGTAATAAATCTGTCAGCTTACAGAGATAACTGTGCCAGTTCAATAATAATTATGTCAGCTTACAGAGACTAACTGTGTCAGTTCAATAAGAGATAACTGTGCCAGTTCAAAAATAATTATGTCAGCTTACATTGGTTAACTGTGCCATTTCAGTAATAAATCTGTCAGCTTACAGAGAAGAACTGTGCCAGTTCAATAATAATTCTGTCAGCTTACATTGGTTAACTGTGCCATTTCAGTAATAAATCTGTCAGCTTACAGAGAACTAACTGTGCCAGTTCAATAATAATTATGTCAGCTTACAGAGACTAACTGTGCCAGTTCAATAATAATTCTGTCAGCTTACATTGGTTAACTGTGCCATTTCAGTAATAAATCTGTCAGCTTACAGAGACTAACTGTGCCAGTTCAATAATAATTCTGTCAGCTTACATTGGTTAACTGTGCCATTTCAGTAATAAATCTGTCAGCTTACAGAGACTAACTGTGCCAGTTCAATAATAATTATGTCAGCTTACAGAGACTAACTGTGCCAGTTCAATAATAATTCTGTCAGCTTACATTGGTTAACTGTGCCATTTCAGTAATAAATCTGTCAGCTTACATTGGTTAACTGTGCCAGTTCAGTAATAAATCTGTCAGTTTACATTGGTTAACTGTGCCATTTCAGTAATAAATCTGTCAGTTTACATTGGTTAACTGTGCCATTTCAGTAATAAATCTGTCAGCTTACATTGGTTAACTGTGCCAGTTCAGTAATAAATCTGTCAGTTTACAGTGCCTAACTGTGTCAGTTCAGTAATAAATCTGTCAGCTTACATTGGTTAACTGTGTCAGTTCAGTAATAAATCTGTCAGTTTACAGTGCCTAACTGTGTCAGTTCAGTAATAAATCTGTCAGCTTACATTGGTTAACTGTGCATTTCAGTAATAAATCTGTCAGCTTACATTGGTTAACTGTGCTAGTTCAGTAATAAATCTGTCAGTTTACAGTGCCTAAGTGTGTCAGTTCACTATTGATGAATGAGCCTATGTGCGTACTTGGTGTGCTTCTCTTATCTGACCACATTACTCTAAAATCTGAAATTGTACATGCTAACTATTTATAATTATTCATTTAGTAGAAAATCATCCCTTCATCCTTCAATCCAATTTTCTAAGGGTGTCCATAATATCAGCTGGATCCAGTAGTTGACCTTCCAATCCATCTGCTCTTTCCTTGTTTGATGTTCTGATAAAGTAGTAGAACAACCCAGTCTATCAGCTCTTTCAATGGTTGACCTTCAGATAAAGTTGTAGAACCAGCCAATCTATGTGTTCCTCCAATGCATAAGCAGTATGTATAGTTTCCGAATGAGCAAATGTGGATGATGATTAACGTGTACATTTACCACATGAGGAAATATTTAATGAAGCATTATGTTGCTAAAAGTTGTGGAAGGTTAAAAGTTGGTTGCCAATTCTTTACAGGACGTAGCATTCAACTCCAGCATATTTTGACTTTGGTGATTCCTGGGCGAGTTTTACATTCAGTAGTTTGCTATTGCTTTCTGAATGACCAGCACTCAAAACATTGCACGGAAACCAATGCAAGGCGGTCTACTGTCAAATCACCAGCAGCTGTGTTTTGAACACAGAATTACTAATTGCATTTGTAACCCTGTCGCCGCAGAGCCTGCAGGATGTGCAATGTGGAAAAGAGCTTATTAAACTCTACAGCTGCTGAAGCTGAGAGTAGGGTTCCAACACTTAGCAACACTTTTTGAAACTCTAGAGTAACCAAATCAACTTAACCAGCTAGATTGCTGCAGGGAAGTCAATCATCTTCCAACGGAGACCCGTAAGTGCTGGGTCTGTTCATGATTCCATGCCAAGCCAGAACTAGTGGAACAATCGAACTACTGAAGGCATATTCTAGCTCAGGAAAGTTAAGCTCAAGAGTTTGTACATGTGCATAAATTGTATAGATCACAAAGATAGTCAATGGCTGCTGAGTTTGAAATTGCTTGCAACATCTTATGTCAGATTGTTTAACAACAATATATTTCCTATGCGTACTAATTTAGCAGCAAGTTCTGTTATCATTGTATAACCTAGATAGTCAATGGCTATCATAGGTCTCACTGACATGTCGGAGGCGGAACTGAACCGGTTCATTAATTATGTCAATAACTTCCATCCATCGATCAAATTCACCTCAGAAATTTCCACCACCTCTGTCAATTTCCTTGACACCACCATTAAGTTAAACCCTACAAGCCTCACGACCTCCGTGTACTATAAACCTACTGATGCTCACGGTTTCCTCCTGTACAGCTCATCCCACCCCAAAAGCTGCAAAGATTCCATCCCATATTCCCAGCTACTCCGCCTTCGTCGCATCTGTCAGGATGATAATGACTTCCTCGAGAGAGCCCACGAAATGCTGGACTTTTCCCGCAGACGGTCCTACCCAGAGGACGTCTTGTCGACAGCTCTCTGTCGCATAACCCAGGTCTCGTGGGAAATGTCCCTCGCCAAGCATACGCGACCTCAAAACAATGAACCCAACCTTATCCTCACCTTCCATCCACATGCCTATGCCATCAAGCACATTTTCCTGAGACACTGGTCCATCTTGGAATCCGATCCTACCACTCGTGAGGTATTCTCAAATGGCCCCAGGGTAATTTTCCGCTGCAACCAGAGCCTCAGAGACCACCTTGTGCATAGTCGCCTCCCCACAGTTACTTCATCCGTGGGCACCTTCGAATGCCATCGTAGGAACTGTCTGACATGCCCATACGTTGTTCAGACACCAGAAATTGCATTTTCACCGAGGCACCTTCACCTTGAAAGATTCTTTCACCTGCACATCCCGCAATCTGATTTATGTTATCATCTGCAAGCGATGTGACATGAAATACATTGGCCAAACGGGCAGACGTCTTGCGGATCATTTTAGAGAACACCTCAGAGACATCAATCAGGGCGCTGACAAACCTGTCCCCAACCATTTCAATTCCTCCAATCACAATGGAGCCGACGATGCATGTGTCACCGCATTAAAACCCTGCTTCTCCAATAGCTGCGTCAGACTTAGAATTGAATGCCAGCTAATCAACAATCTGGGATGCATCCACCCGGCAGGAATTAATACTGTCGTGGACGCTACAGTATAACTGTGGCATCTTCCCCAATTGTTTACACTACCTATTACCGTGCTGTCTCCCCCCCCCCCCCCCCCTGATATCTAGACTTAATTGTCCCCACATTTCTATGTTTTCATAGCAGACTGTTCACATATTTTTGGCTACTCAAATCCTTTTTGGCAACCCATTCTCAATTCTGCGCCACAAGCGTTTTCGCAGCTGGCCAAGTCACATTTTCTGCCTCACATGTAATTATCAGGTTGTGCATTATAAGTGATAGGTCGTGTGTTTGTGTTTTGTCATTTGTCGTTAGCTATCTGTGTTGTCATTGACAAAGATTCTGAGAATCGAAACGTCTGTGTGTCGTATTGTACGCGTTCGTGTGTATTTTATCTTATTTTATTTTATTATTCATTTTTTATATTTATTGAGTGCTTCTGATTTCGGATTTTTCACCTGTATTTCGTGACACGTGGATCTCCTTGTAAGGTATGTGCAACGTTGTGATGTTCAGTACGTTTTTTCTCGCAGGAGTTTAAAATACCTATTTGTTTCCATTTCATATTGTATAACCTAACTCTGTTATTTTCATAAACATTACACGACAAATAAAGAGAAGGGGTTTGACATTGTGGTGAAAAGATGGTGTAATTCTCTCAGCCTAACCTCTGTCCTAATGATGAATATTCTATTTGGAAACCTTTTTCCCAGAGTGAGATTAAATGATAAATTTTCAATGTGAAGAAATAGCACTGACCCATCCAAGCAGATAAATTATCACCTTATCTTTACTTACAATATGTTATCAAATACTTAAAATGTTGTTTTTTTTTGCCCGCTCACTTTGGAACTCAAGCGTAGTCCATACACACCATTTATAGTAATGATGGACTGAATTTTGTGTGTGGATTAGCTTTCCCTATTAACAGTGTCCCTCGCCAACAGGCAAACCCACTCCAACTTCAGAGGTACTTGTAATTTACATCCCTAAGTCATGGACAACAGGTCAACATTTTAGTCCAGCTGTCTGATGTAGAGGTTGAACCCCTAACCTTGGCATCAGCACAACAGATGTTTAAGAACATGCGTTCTCACCCATTCGACCATGCTGACCAGCTTATAATGAAATGTAATAACATTCAAGTAACTATTCCTAATATGGTTATTTTAAAATAATTTATAGTTTATAAAAGTATACTTAAACATATTGAAAGTGAAACCCCTTATATTTGTATGTATTTGATATTGATTTTTCATAAACACTGCATTTTTGCAATGTTCTATTTGTCATATAGAATTTATTCTAATGATAACACTGCAATTGCACAATTTCATTTTCTAAAATGAATCAAGCCCCCCCCCCCCCCTTCCTCACACACACACACACACACACACACACACACACACACACACACACACACACACATTCACCCACCCACATGCACACACACACACATGCGCACGCGCACACACACACACACATGCACACACACAACAATATAATATTCTTAACGACAGAGGAGTTGTATTTATTTTTATCATTATGTTTTTTTTTTCTTTATATCTGTTCATGTTGTCCTGTCCTTGAAAAAGATTCTTAAAATTGAAACGTCGATTGTTGGAGGTGTCCTATAATACTTATTTTTTATTTTATTACTTGAGACACAGAGGTGTTTCCATGGCATCAGGGCCGGGTTATGTACTGGCCAAGACCTAGTGACGCGTCCTCGTCGAGCGTCCTGGGCAACAGGTCCCTTCAGGGTCCTGGCTAAAGTCAGTAGGATTGCCGATTCCTCTGAAGTCGGAGAGTGTCTGCCTGTACGTCGAGGTACCACCAATCTGCACACCAATAAGCCAGACATGGGACAACGGATACTCACGCAAACCTCAGGTCCTGTATGACATCACACTGATGGTGGACAACAGGATGCCTTCATCCGACATACAGGACTTCGCGTTGGAGCTCAAGCCATTGAACACAAGCAAGCAAGCAAGCATTTTGTTACTTTATTATTATATATTTGTTGATTGTTTCTTGTTTGGGATAATTTTCACTGTTTCACCTGCGTGAAGTCCATTGTAAGGTATGTACACTGTATTTATGTTTAGTATGTCTCAGCTCTTCACTGGAGCTAAATATACCTAATCCATACAAATAATAATGACTGACATAATACAACACACTTAATGTGTAGGTAGGAGTTAATGTTTAAATGTATCACATAGTACCCTGAAAACTTCATTTATAACAACACAGAAAACAATGCTGCAACACAAAAAGAAGATTGTGATGTAGCCGTATTGAAATAAATAAGCGTTGAAAATTGTTCCTGATGAAATGTCCTAGTAACATCTTTGCAGCTAACACTTACCATGACAACTCTAAAACAAATATTTGTCTACTCTTTGAATGGCCCAACCCATATATTTAGAACCACTGCTACCACACAAGTGGAATAAACACAAATATGTACAAAATATGTCACAAAAGTAAACAAACATACTCACTTCTTAGATCAAGTATGGATGGCGGTGCCCCTGAAATTTGCATTGACATGAGAAGTAGAAAGAAGAAAAACATTAATTGAATATTGCATTTGAGGTCACTTATCATTTGCATGCACTACAGTGGGTGCTCTGTGATGAAATGAATGCTGGCAACTGATAGATTTGTGAGAGAAAGTCATATTATTTCAGTGGTGTACATGTAGCAAGCGAGCAACTTGTGCTTGTGATCTGCATGAGCACTTCAATGAATATTTTATACAAAACAAGCATAACGGAATCAGCAATATTCCTGCTCATCAAACATCTACTCATGTCCACATAAAAATACATTTCCCATGTTCACGCCTTGAGGCATATTGGGTATATGGTGCTAATATTATTCTTTGGCATCTGTGGCTTAGGGGTTAGTGAATAGTCTCACACTTGCCGACTTGCCAGGTTGAGTGTTCGTAGTAACAAGCAATCTAGGAGCAGATCGCTTTACTTGAAATTTGATTTCATGAGCAATAGGCCATTCAGAAAGCAATGGCAATCTACTGAAAATAAAATTGCCTAGTAAATGACAAACAGTCAATAAATGCTGTGATTGGCTGCAACCTTTGGTAAAAAGTCGAGTTGAGTTGAGTTGAGCTAAGAACCGACATCATTGCACTCAGGACATTCCCATATGTGCTCCGTCCCTCGTTCAACAGCCAGTGAAGAGTCACACTACTAATCGCTCCCACTACTATCTGATTGAAAATTCTCCTGGTCTTCCCTCTCAGTTTTGAGATTCCATCAGATCCCCTGCCAATCCCCAGCAATCTCATCCTTTCCACATATGGGTTCTCAATATGTTCCTCCTTCTTCTTCTCCTGGTCCCACAGTAAAAAGACATGTAACTAATGTATTTCACCATGTTGTTAGACTATTTTATGCAACATCCTGTAAAAGGATATGCAAGTAAATTCTTAAACTCTATTTTTAGACTATCTGGCGCTTGTTGGGTAATATGGTCAATATTATGTCTGCCATCTGTACTTTCGAGGTACTCATTTTAGGCTGGACCAGTCTGCGAACCCAGGCCAATGAAATAACAGAATCCACCTTGAGGGGAATTCAAGCACTTGACCATCTGGCCAGCAGGAAAGCACATTAGCCACTGAGCTACTTCAGCTGCCTAATTTCCACATCTTCTTATAATGCATTTCATTATTATTATAAAAATATTAACTGTTAGACTCTCTTTCCCTTTGTGAAAATAATTACTTTAGTCATGTTTTTGTCAATTTCTGCAATGAAGTGTTGGCATTTATTGCCTATTATATTCAATGGCTGTTGCAGCAGCTGTGGCACTCTCTCAATAAGACTGCATAATTATTGATTGTTCGTCCTGCCATACATGCCAGGGGTTTGATATTCCTGGAGCAGTTCACCACAAATATGTGAAACAGATTTAAGGAGAAGCTACAGAAAACTAATACTTTTTATACATTCACCTATTATCTGTAAAAATCTTATAGCAATATTTCAAGTGTTCATACATTTTTTGCATTTTGTTGCAAGATTTAATTTATTTTTGCAGTTTCCAGCCAATAAAAGTCTAATATTATTTACTTTTGGGTAAATAGTGATCCTATTCATTCATGGTCTTATTTGAGATCCTAATTTTCTATGAAGCATCTCTGTATATCAGTAATATAATGTAGTCAGATTGTCACAGAGGAGAAGAATTAAAACAGCAGGTTATGTTATTTATACAATTCAAACGTTACATCCAGTAACCTTAACATGAGAAACCGGGCTGCTGGTAAATTCTGGAAGGTGAAAACAAATATATTAATGTTGTGAACACTACACTCTCCTGTAAAGTGAAGATTTTCACATTAATGTCTGCTAACCAAGGGAAGAAATGTGTATATCTCTGCTAGACAAGGCCAGTATTATTTAACAATACAGAATGTGCAATTATCATACATTTCATAGAAAACACCGTGCATTGTGGTTGATAAAAGATGTAACTGTTAAAGCAAAAGCAAATTCCGAAAGTAGCCAGTGGTGCTAAGCTACACATCAGAAGTTGTTACTGTGACCCACTTGGTCTTCAGATGCTCGTTGCAGACCTGGAATGTTCTAGAAATACATTACATGAACCAAAGCATGCAGGTGTCATGGGGGATGAATCAGTAACAAACTGGTGCATCTAAAATGTGAGAAGTGGAAACCAATAACAACATATTTTATAATAAACCAACATAGGATGATGCGAACTGCTCAAGTAGCATAATGTGTTGTCGCACATATCTTCAATATACCAGCAACACAACAAAATGTAATACATGATTGTAATCAGGAAACCATATGACAGCAATTAATACTATCAGATATATTATCTGGTATCAAGGTAACTGTCCAGTCACGGACATTTAAAAGAAAAATCAGTAGTTATTAGTTTACAATAAAAATTATCCAAATGACATGCTGATTAAGGTATTTATTATTTAAAATTACATTTAGGTAAAATATCACATACATCAGCAACAATATATAGCATATTAGACATAAAGCTTAAATTCTTAGTAATATTAACATAATGAGTTATTTACAATAAACTTAGAGTCAAATTATTGTTTTAATAATGTTCATATAAGCTATTAGTAACAATATACATTTATTGGTTTGAAAGTGATCATGAACATTTCACAAAGTTAAAGAAACAGACAGGAAAGACAATAAATACATGACCAGTTTTTTATGACAAAGACAGCTAAGAAGTATTTTAATATTAGGGGCATTCATTTGAAACCCGTTCCAATGGCTTTATTACAAAAGCATGAAAGAAACATTAACAGGTGTGGTAGAATTATACAAAGCATTCATTTTGAATGAATTATGCACCATGGGTTGGTCAGAAGAAGTCGTCGTAGGCATTCAGGCAAGCATCCCATTGCTTAGGTAGGTGGCGAATGCCGTCCGCAAAAAAGGATTGTGGTTGCTCACTGAACCAAGTGTTTACCGCGTTCATTACGTCTGCATCTGTGTGAAATCGTTGCCCCTTGAGAGCTTTTTTAGAGGTCCGAACAAATGAAAATCACATGGTGACAAATCAGGACTATAGGCTGGATGTTGCAGAATTTCCCACTTCTTCCTTGCTAATGCTTCCTGCACAATCTTTGCGACATGCGGACGAGCATTATCGTGCAACAAAATCACACCGCAAGAAAGCATGCCGGGTCGTTTATTCTTGATGGCTTTTTGCAGCTTGTCTAGTGTTTGCAAGTAGTGGGTAGAGTTGATGTTGACACCAGGTTCTTTAAAGTCGGCCAACAATAGCCCTTCATGGTAAAAAAAATGCACTCAGCATAACCTTACCAGCGGAAACCTGTAACTTGAATTTTTTGGCTTTTGGTGATCCAGCATGCTTCCATTGCATGCTCTCTCTTTTGCTGCTCAGCTCAAAGTGGTTACACCATAATTCATCACCTGCCACTATGCGGAAGAGAAATGCATCACCCTCCACTCTGTAATGCAGCAAGTGGTTCAAACACCATCCCATGCGTTCCTCTTTTTGGTGGTCGGTCAACATCTGTGGTACCCACTGTGAACACACCTTCTGATATTGCAGTGTCTTATGAACAACCTTTTGAATTGTCCCAACTGACACATGAAATTCTTTCGCTAGCGAACTTATGCTTCAACAACGGTTCATCTGTACTGCTGCATCAATTTTGGCGATGGTTTTTTTCTGTTGCAACAATATGCGCTTGACCCGGCCGTCGAAGATCTGTCGTGAACTGACGTCCTTTCTGAAACATTCGTGCCCAGTCTGTTACTGTTGTCTTCAACACACATTTGTTACCATATGCTGCCTGCATTCTTTGATGAATGTCCACTGGTCGACATCCATCAAATGAAAGAAACTGAATCACCGCTCTTTGAGCTTCTTTGGACGGATTTTGGATCAACCTGGCCATTTTCTCAATGGTAAGAATCAGAACCTATGCATCATGGGATGATAAGCACGTGCTCTTTTATTCATTGGTCAGTACTTATCACATGACTATGACATGATCATGTTCAACATACGCAATTATGCGTGGTGCGGCACGAACAGATTTCAAATGAACACCCCTTATAATCAAAAACAAATTCAAATTGTAAAAAAGTTTTGAAGCAGTTGTAATATTATTTTGAAGTTTTAACTTTCTGTTTCATGCACAACATAGAATTTTAAGACACTAGAGGCATGATTAAAATGTTAGACCTGCTGTTGTCCCTGGAGGCACTGGTTGGACAGGAGGTGCTCTTGCGTCTTGTACTGTTTAATGGAAACAAACATAATATTATAAGCAATCAGGATTGTCACACGTCGTTCTTGATGATAATATCACGAAGTTCTTACGATGATATGCTCATGATATTATTGTGTGATGGTCGTTGTCTAGGTAACGATACTCAGGGTGTGTCAATGGAGATATCTGTCTTGCAATGTAACTCACCCCCGCAGTGCATATTCACCAGGCATTAAACAAGATTCCGTTGGCGCACATAATCCTTTATTACAGAAATAAGACGGACAAACGGAACAGGTTTATACATCCAGAAACATAACGTAATCCATAGAATATAAATATCCTCCTCACAATTTAACCAGCACACATCAATGCCTTCTCACGGCCGGCTTCTAATCTCAATCCACAAGACAGGTAATCCAGCTACTATCCACGGCTGGATCTCCCACAATACACCCCACTCATTGGGTTGGAGCCACTGCTCAACTATAGAACCCACTCTGGGTTTATGCCTACACTCAATACAGAACCCACTCTGGGTTCAGGCCTGTCTTCACAACTAGAAGAACAACACAACACGGAGCTCTCTCTTAAACGACCTGACCCGCAGTCGGTCTCTTCTCTCACTGCCTTTCCAGTCTCTTGACTTCACACAACACACAACTGTCTTTCGACCCATCCCCCCTGGGGCCTTCCCCTCATATCCACCCCATTATTTCTGAGGGTTGATTGTTCTCCTCGTAGCCAGGTCACTCACCTTACTGTCTTCCACTCTCATCTCCATTCTTCCTCATGCCCGGTCACTCACCTCAATGTCAGTGACCCAGGCTTATGTCAAGGATGATTCAAACTACTATACTTTTATTTCATGATAACACGTGCTCTATATATGTTAAACAACATATTTACAATAATAATGAACACTATCATCCTTACGTTGGTCAGTCCCTAGACTGACTTTGATGCCATCTGATCAATCACACAACTGTTCTCTTTTCTCAGACATTTTCTTCTCAATATAAGTCTGATGTTCTTGCTTGCCTATGTGGTGTAGCTGTTTCTACGATAACCATTTGTACTTTTCCTTCAGCTTTTTGCTCTTCAGTATGTTCAATTGGCTCTGAGGCAAAGGTGTTATGAACGCAATTCCACATTTGATACACAGCTGTGGGTGATTTGGCAGCAGACTGCCTTGCATTAGTTTTCATACAATGGTATGCATGCCAATCATTCTGAAAGCAATGGTATACTACTGAATGTAACCTTGCCAAGAAATCACAAACAGCCAAAACAATGCAGGGGTTCATTGTGACGTGCTGTTAAGGATATGCAACTAACTTGATTTTTAATTGTAGACCTCTGTGGTGTCAGGTCTTAGTCAGATATGACTGAGCTAC
Source organism: Cepaea nemoralis (assembly GCA_014155875.1). NCBI lineage: Eukaryota > Metazoa > Mollusca > Gastropoda > Stylommatophora > Helicidae > Cepaea > Cepaea nemoralis. The sequence continues at coordinate 13,396 of JACEFZ010012719.1, forward strand.
CGTATGACAGTAGACGGTACTACCTGCTTTCTGTTAGCGCCGAACGTTGGGCGGCGCTTACCAAACCCGACACCCCACATTGTGCCAACGGCTTCGGGCGGAAGAGCGCAATTGGGAGGGTACAAGCCTTACCCTGGTGCGAGGAAATGCAACCTAAAGACAAAATGTCATGGCAGGGCAAACCAGGCCCTAAGCCTTGGTTGGCGGCTGGTCTAGGATCGAAGCTCCGACAGGCGGACAGTTAGAGCATTGCTTTGCTGATCCGGCAGCTTCTGCAGCTTGTCTTGTTCCAGATGTAGAGGTGTTACCTTTCCTCTGGAGTGAACTAGGCAGGCCGAGAGAGGGATCATGCTGCATGGGCAACACATGATCTCTATATTTTAGCCCAGGCTTTGTGCTATGGAGAGGCAATAACTCCATCCCTGGTCTTAACTGGTCTCGGAATCAAAGCGAGAAGCAACTGTTACGGGTTATAAGTCCCTGTCAATTGGCAGTAGACATGGGGCGCCACGCGTTGCCTCTGACGGTGGGAGACACCTACAGGTGTCACTGATCAGCTACCGCCCGCCTCAAGCTGGGCAGCCCCCGGCCAATTGGGTGCTGATCCGCCACAGCCTGCCTGCTTCAATGGGTGCTTGGGGCTAGGACAAAATCTGAATCGCAGGCTGTAAAACCAATGCACCAGGTACTAATAAAAAGAAAAATAGAAACCTCAAGCTACGGCTTGCAACCTGGAACGTGAGAACCATGTGTCCAGGATTTTCCACTGACTTGACCAATATTGACGATGTGAGAAAAACGGCTGTGATTGATGCCGAACTCAATCGTCTTAACATTGATATTGCTGGCCTGCAGGAGACTCGCCTCGCTGAGGAAGGGTCACTCAGGGAAAACAATTACACCTTTTTTTGGAAGGGTAGAGGGCAGGCAGAAAAAAGGCAACACAGTGTGGGCTTTGCAGTGGACAATTCGCTACAAGGAATGATTGAAATTCCAGCAGGAGGTACTGAAAAACTATTATCCCTGCACTTGGCAACCTCTTGTGGTTTTGCCACCATTATTACTGCATATGCACCGACACTCGATTCCTCTGATGATGTGAAGGATTCGTTCTATGAGGAGTTAGACTCCGTGATCAAGGCAGTTCCAAAATCTGACTACATTTATATGCTCGGTGATTTCAATGCTCGTGTGGGCAAGGACTCGAGTTCATGGCCAGTGTGCCTTGGAAAATACAACATCGGTCGCATGAATGAAAATGGGCAAAGGCTGCTGGAGCATTGCACCAGAAATGACCTATGTATTACAAACTCCTTTTTTAAAACAAAAGAGATGCATAAGGTCACATGGAAACATCCAAGATCCGGCCATTGGCACCAGCTGGACTTCATCATCACACGGAGACAACATCTGAACCATATATAATTGACTTGAAGTTACCACAGTGCTGACTGTGATACGGATCATTCTTTGGTTGTTGCAATGGTTAAACTGAGACCAAAGAGAATCTACACAGCTAAACACAAATCTAGCCCCAGGATTAATGTTATTAACACTCACGATCCTAAAAAGTGCTGTCAGTTTAAACAGCAACTTGAAGACCTTTCACTGATACACAGGAAAATTGTACAGTAAATGAAAAGTGGGGTCAACTTAAGGAAACTCTTTATAAAACTGCCGTAGGGGTTTACGGCACTGTGGATCATAAGAGGCAGGACTGGTTTGCGGCAAACAGCGAGACTCTGCAGCCCTTGATTGATAAGAAGAAGATAGCTCTCTTAAGAAACAAGGAAAGACCAACGCGTAACACTCTGAGTGAGCTAAGGCAAGCTAGGAAGGATGTGCAAAAGGCTGCCAGGCAGTGTGCAAATGATTATTGGATCAAGTTATGTGAGTCCATTCAAATCGCAAGTGATAAGGGAAACATAAGAAGCATGTATGAAGGAATAAAGAAATCCTGTGGTCCAATGATCAAAAGAAGTGCACCATTGAAAACCTTGAATGGAGAAATCATAATTGATAAGAAACAGCAGATGGACAGATGGGTAGAGCACTATTTGGAGCTTTACTCAAGTGAGACCAAACTAGCGGATGATGCCCTCAACGCCATAGAGGCTCTACCAACTCTTGACCACCTGGACACACTTCCCACCATAACAGAAGTTAAGTGTGCTATAAATGAACTTGCATCTGGCAAGGCTCCAGGTAAGGATGGGATTCCAATAGAGGTTATCAGGAGTGGGCAAGACACACTCACTCTACAGATCCACCAGCTAATAGAGCTATGCTGGCGAGAAGGTCAAGTCCCACAGGATGTCAAAGATTCAAGCATCATAACACTGTACAAGAACAAGGGCGATCGGAGCGAGTGCAACAACTATAGGGGTATCTCACTTCTGTGTATTGTTGGAAAAGTATTTACCAGAATTGTTCTGTGCAGACTTCAAGTCCTAGGAGATCAAGTCTACCCCGAATCACAGTGTGGCTTTCAACAGAACTGGCCTACCATTGATATGATATTCTTATTGCAACAAATGCAAGTAAAATGCAGTGAACAGAATCAACCACTGTTTATTGCCTTCATCGACCCCACAAAGGCATTTGATTTGGTCAGTCATGAGGGTATGTTCAAGGCACTAAAGAAGATTGGCTGCCCACCAACTCTTCTGTCCATTGTGGAATCGTTCCACACAGGCATGAAGGGTATAATCAAGTTTGATGGTGCAACTTCTGAAGAGTTTGAAATCAAGAGTGGAGTTAAGCAAGGTTGTGTACTAGCTCCCACCCTCTTTGGAATATACTTTTCACTTCTACTGAAATATGCCTTTCGTGATCAGGATGGTGGTATATACATTCACTCACGCTCAGATGGCGGCCTCTACAATGCTCAGAGATTGAAGGCCAAGACCAAAATTAGGAGGGTACTGATCAGAGAGTTGCTTTTTGCAGATGATGCTGCAGTTACGACCCACTCTGAGGAAGAATTGCAGTGTCTACTATCTGCATTCTCCAATGTTTGTTCTGAATTTGGTTTAACAATTAGCAAAAAGAAGACACAGATTATGTCACAAGGTGCACATGGGGTACCATCAATCTTTATTGACGACGCCGAACTAGAGATGGTAGACCATTTTACATATCTAGGATCAGTGGTAAATAGCAAATTATCCCTAGATCAGGAAATCAACATCCGGATTGGTAAGGCAGCAACAACAATGAACAGGTTAAGAAAAAGAGTCTGGGAGAACAGGAAGCTTACTGCCAAAACAAAAGTCCTTGTCTATCAAGCCTGTGTCCTTAGTACTCTTTTTTATGGCAGTGAAACCTGGACAACTTACTCACACCAAGAGAAACGTTTAAACAGCTTTCATATGCGGTGTCTGCGAAGAATTCTTGGTATTAAGTGGCAAGACAAAATCACAAATGCTGAAGTATTGGAAAGATCAGGTTGTGTGACGGTTTATTCCATGCTCAGTCTTCGTAGACTTAGATGGATAGGACATCTTAGGAAGATGGATGATGGTAGAATACCAAAGGACATCTTATTTGGTGAATTACAGATGGGTAAGAGATCTCAGGGTCGGCCTCTACTACAATACAAAGATGTGTGTAAGCGGGACATGATTGATACAGGCATTGATAATGCACATTGGGAGCAAGTTGCTGCTGAACGTGTTGCATGGAGGGCAAATGGAATAAAGACAAAGGAGAAAATTATTGCAGATAAGTCACACACCGAGCATTTCATTGTGGAAATGACCATGTGTTCACATGCATCCACTGTGAACGGACATTTACAGCGCAAATTGGCCTTATCAGTCACATTCGCTACCGCCATAGGTAAAAGTTATTATGCCTTTTTAAAGCACAAACTATCATCTGTCAAGACGGCAAGGCGCCAATGGCAGACCTCTGTGCCAAGACACATCTACCTATTTGTATATTTTTTCAATAATTGTCTGTTTGCCCCAATTTGACTTTTTCTGTCCCAAACAACATTTGCTTGAACTATCCTTGGTCCCAGTTCTTGCTCTAAATATTTTAGCTCCAGAAATCATCATCATGTGCCGTGCCGATAAACATCAGCAATTGTGGCTTGCCATCTCACAGAATCATCTGAGTCTTGGATCAGATCAGTGCCATTTAGTCAAGCCATCAAGGTATTTATCTGTTTGCCTTTCTCATGCTTATTTCCTATCAAGTTTGCCAGTTATCATTAAGTTTTAAAGTTTATTTCGCCTCATAAAGTGACCAAATGATTTTGACTACCTTTAATTTCTCTAATCAATTTATGATTTTCATTTATCTCTTACAACACTTGATAATTGGTTTTTCTGTCCGTCCATAGTAGTCTTTGCATTTTCCTCAGAAACCACATCTCCACTACCATTAGATCTTTCTCAGCTTGTCTATTGTTCATGTTTCATATGCATACAACAGTGCTCTTTTTCTAATTTTAATTGACAACTATTTGAGTGTGTTCTCCATCTTGCAAATGGCTACCTTTGCCACTGTATTTCTTGTTCTAATCTTTACAAGACAATTTCTATCAAATGTTCTGAGATAGTTGTACTGACTCGCCTGTTTAAGAGTGTTACCTTTTACTTGGACTTTACCTTGTGGTATTTCATTCTTCTTTGAGAATGACCATAATTTCAGTTTACTTACAAACAAGTTCTAACCTTAGCTGTATACAATAAATGCATCTGCTAAATACTGCAGATCCTGATCATTGTATGTATTCAATATTGCTTCCTCTGCATATCTTATACTGTTGATGTTGTGCGCTTTGATGGCAATTTCTCCAATATCCTCTAAATTTCTCATGTTTTCATTTTACAGAGAAAAAGTCTGAAGATATTACAATCCCTGTAGAACATGTCACTTGATTGGCTGGTATTGACCTACTTAATTATCAGTTTTATGGCAACTGATCTAGAAATGGTTTACTTCATATTACATAGATCCAGGTGGCTTCTTTAATTGCTTCTATCTCAGACCATTATAGATTTTACTACTTCTCAGCCAGATATCTTTTACATTGAGCCAGTAGCTGGCTGGCACAGAAAACCATAAACATGATTGTACAATAACTCACATGCAGCAATAGTATTGCGGATTTGTTCAACAACTTCCTGATTAGATACAGCTTCATAAGTTTTAGCAAAAATGGCATTCTTGTCTGCAGGGTCACTGGCAACTGTCCTCAGTTCACCACCATTAGCTTTCTCAATACCAACAGTAACAATCTGAAAATATTCAAGAATTTGACAACAGTGTGATTAGAATGTCTTCTTATCACTTATTAGCTCTTGCAAATTAAATCTGTTTCTCTACTGTACTAAATGAACTTAAATCAGATACTTTATATCATAATAATAACTCAACAGGGTTGAACAACATAAACTAATTTTGTTGAAAATTTATATACACATTTTTCTCTTATAAATGGATGGTCTGTGAAGTTGCCATCAAGCATTTGCCAATCTCTAAGAGTATGCTAAATCTCTGTAAAGTCATGGTACTGTCAGTCTCTGTCAAGTCCTGACATGTGTATGTCAACTTATACATGGCTGCACCAAGAACACTTCATGCCCAGCAGTGCAATACAACCTTGACTTACTGATGATGGTCAACAGATACACAATTTAACAGGTATAGGCATACAGGAGTGCCATATAGCAATGCAGGGTCTACAGTACTAGTCCTGCCTATTAAAAGAATGTGTACAGTCCAGGAGCAGTGAAGAAAGAGCGAGTGTGATTTAAGTTAACGACAGTTAACCGGCAAGCACTAGAAAAACGAGTGAAGCCTAGACCTTTAAGAGATAGTGATGATGAATCACGAGAGAGAAGGGAAACTACTCAGAAGGGCTGTGTATCACGTGATCAGAGCAGCTGAGAACGAAACTTCTGGTCGTTCTAATCAGTCAGGTCAGGGGTTTGGACAAGTCAAGACGTCAAAGTGGTTTGTAGCCGTGAAAAATTGTTAAAGTGATTTGTGTATTGATTCTCCACCAAGAGTCAGAGATGTGTCATCAAGCTAGTATGGCTAAGCGAATGCCCAGCACAAAGGTTTGTTGCATTTTTCAGAATTAATGGCAGCCCAGTGACACAGCACACCAGACGCCAAGATCAGGCTGTAAGTTGACATTAGTCCATAAGAATGACATCTTTGTATGCGACTGAATATTTGCTATATTGAAACGATTGTGGTGACTCTTCTAGTTAATAAACTTTATATAGCAGAAGTGAATATACATTTACTAAGAGTCATCACACGCCCACCCCCCACATATACAGGGACCATGTGACTTATGTCTGCTGTAACATTTGTCTACAATAAACAAAGGGTACCAAGGACATCAGTATTTGCTTGTATTCATCATGCGTTGAAGTTCCTGTTGAATTTGTCAATGAATCTAAGACACCGAGCCAGCAACAGATCGTTGGCAATGAGAGTATCAGGACCCCTCCAAAAAAACACATCCTACACAGCGATATCAACAGGGAATGTGGCTCAAAAGAGATCTCTCCTGGATGGCAAGTCTGAAGAGAACATCAAGCAGGTCTGTGACTTGGATGATCTCAAACACAGAGAAGAATGGTCTGATGTATCCGCAGACATACAAAAACACCCTTAGTTTGCCATTACAACAGGGAGATACTAAAGAGGTCAGTTGCCTGCACCAGTTGACACTGAGATTAGGGGACTGGTAGAACAGCATTTAAATCCAGAAGACATCATCCTCTACACAGGTGGATACGTGAAGTGTGGTTCAAGATCAATGAAAAAAGGATGAGGAACACACAGCGGACAACAGTGCTTTCCAGACAACTACATCAAGCATGACTGTGGAGATCACTGCTGCCCCCAGAGCAATTGTATGGGCAGCAGAACAGGAAGTCACACACACGATATCAGACTCCATGAACTTGGTAAAGAAAATCACAACCGGCAATCTTCGCTACGAATGAATAGAAAGCATTCACAAATCACACTCCAAACCACCTACCTGTACCTGAATGTATGCACTGGGACATGCCATAGTCAAAGGTCATAAACACACAGACCTTCTGGCTAATAATGCACCAACACAAATAGGGAGAAGCATGGACGGGGCTGACACAGTCAGTGCAGCACAGGATCAATCAGCTGGCAGATAATGATGAGACTAGCACTAGCCTGATTAGCCAAACTAGGAATGAAGCCTGATCAAGCACATCAGTAATGCCATCAAGGTCAAAGGAGGAAATTTCATAATCAACTCTTCATGGAAGCAGTGAGAGGAAATACTTTGAGATGGCTGCTACATTGGATGACTGCGTGCAAGGAAATGCTCACTGTGCAGTGACATCATTTGACATTACATGTCATAACATATCAAATATGCATCAAGGCTCTGTCAAGTTACTATTAAGTCTCTGTCAAGTTACTGGTAATCTATGTCAAGTTACTGTTAAAGTAAGTTACTATTAAGTCTATATCAAATTACTGTTAATTTTAAATACCTAGGGGCATTTATAACATCAGATGGAAGATGTACAACAGAGATTAAGAGCAGAATAGGGCAAGCAAAAGCCGCATTTCAGAAAATGAAGAGTATCTTATGCAATACGTCACTGTCACTGAATGTAAGAAAGAGAGTGCTGAATGCTATGTTGAACCAGTTGTGCTGTAGGGCAGTGAATCTTGGAATGTAAATGAACAAATTATGAAGAAATTAGAAGCAACAGAGATGTGGTTCCTGAGACTAATGTTGCAAATTCCTTGAACTGCCAGAGTAACTAACAACGACAGCCTGAGACAGGCAAATGAAACTAGAACATTATATACAACAATAAGAAAGAGACAAACAGCTTTCTTCGGTCATGTGATGAAAAGAGAGGCATTGGAGAAAATTGTGATATACTGGAAAGATTGAGGGGAAAAGAGGCAGAGGCAGACCAGGAGAAATGATGCTGGATGGATTGAGACAGTGGCATGGAGGAATACCATCAGCAGAGTTGATTCAGAACACCAAAGACAGAGATCTGTGGAGAGCCATGAATGCCTACACCAGCTGGCAGGGCACTTGATGATGATGATGATGACCACAACTGCTTTGGGTTCAATCCTCAGGGAGGCAGGATTATTTTGTTTGTTTGACCACAACTGCTTTGGGTTCAATCCTCAGGGAGGCAGGATTGTTGTTTGTTTGACCACAACTGCTCTGGGTTCGACCAAAACTCATAAAACAGGGTACCAGAAAATTTTCAGAGAATTGTCTTGGAAGGAAAGATGATGGGGAACAAAATTTGCTACCTCACCTCATGCTGTTGTGTAGAAAATGTGAAGGTCACACAAATGCCCAGTTGTATTTCTATGCCATAGGAGTGAAGTATCTCTTAACTGCTACATATTTTTAACATGAGCAACCTTGAGCATGATGTCTAATGTTTCTGCCCTCATCTGAGAAAGCTAAACACTCTGTCTCACCACACAAGACATCAGAATGACATGAAGTAGCATTTGAAACAAATGGTTTCTGCAAAGATTCTCAAACGTGTCCAATCAACAACCACAATACCTGCTGTGTCTCAGGTGGACACTCAAACCTCTAAGGCATGGTATATAATTAACCCCCATTCTTTACCCTCCATATGATAACCACAACTATCTTTAATACACACACAGCTGCAAAAACAAACAAACAAACAAACTTTACCTTCACTCCTGCTTCCTTCAGAGCATTAGCTTCTTGAAGAAATTCTGCTTGATCATCTGAATTTTTATCATCTGTGATGAGAATGACAGCGTTAGGGGCATCAGGCCGGTCTCCACCTTTGCGTGTGAAGATGTTTGTTTTAACCTGTTTTAATGGTAAGCCACATTAGATGTTCAGCCACGTCAATGTAATACACATCTACATGATTACAGCTGATGATGATTATTATTATACTTAGTGGCAGTCATCATAGATTTGTCCATCCACATTGTTTCAGTTGCTTTAATTGATTATTTTAATATGTGTGACAATCTCCATAAAACAGGAGCTAGAAAAGATGATTATTTTCATATGTGCAACAATCTCTATACAATAGAAGCTAAATAAGATTATTATTTTAATATGTGTAATAATCTATTTCAACAGAAGCTAGAAAAGATGATTATTTTCATATGTGTAACAATATCCATTAAATAGAAGCTAAACAATATCCATAAAACAGGAGCTAGAAAAGATGATTATTTTCATTTGTGTAACAATCTCCATAAAATAAAAGCTAGAAAAGATTATTATTTTAATATGTGTAACAATCTCTATACAACAGAAGCTAGTAAAAATCATTATTTTCATATGTGTAACAATCTCCATAAAAAAGAAGCTAAATAAGATTATTATTTTAATATGTATAATAATCTATTTCAACAGAAGCTAGAAAAGATGATTATTTTCATATGTGTAACAATCTCCATAAAATAAAAGCTAGAAAAGATTATTATTTTAATATGTGTAACAATCTCTATACAACAGAAGCTAGTTAAAATCATTATTTTCATTTGTGTAACAATCTCCATAAAACAGAAGCTAAATAAGATTATTATTTTAATATGTGTAATAATCTATTTCAACAGAAGCTAGAAAAGATGATTATTTTCATATGTGTAACAATCTCCATAAAACAGAAGCTACAGGGTGTATTTTTAATGACTGTGAAGTGTTTAAAAATATTGCCGGTCCAAGTTTTGCATTTACTCTCTGTAAAGTTCATGCAACATAATAGGTAAATACAAAACTTGGACCGGCAATATTTTCAAAATCTTCACAGTCATTAGAAATACACCCTGTAGAAAAGATGACAGAAATTCACGACAAAAAATAATTTTAACAATATGTTACCTCTGGAAAAATAAATTCAGATTGTGACAGGTCTAAACGACTAAATAATTGAAAATGTGGCTATCATTAATGTAAAAATAATTTCATGATAGAAGTAAGTAACTGTTTTCAAAATTAAAGGAAAAGTAATAACACATAACAATCTGTAACAAAGAAGAGACATAAATAGTCACAGAAAAGCAATAATACTTTTAAGCAAGTGTTTCACTGAACAAACACCAATCAGGTGCTATTTTTAAAGTATATTAACTATGAATTATATAGGTTATTGTGTGAAATTTGTCACATGAATGAGAGACTGTTTATATTTTAGTTCATTACATAGACAGTTATCCCATGAAAAGTCGGAACCAAAAGCTCGCTGAATGGACGTCTGACTGTTATTGGTTTGCACGGGGAGCGGCCCATGGTGAACAAAGTGCCCAATACATGGAAGTGAGGAATTAAAGCAGCCATGTGCAGGACATGGCGATTCCTTGGGTGAGCCCAGTACCAGTGCGCTATGTGTCGGCTCTGCAATTATGGAAGCCTCCTTGGATGGTGGATAATGCCCATGGACTGCCCCTGCTTTCCCTTGAGGGTTGACCGTGAAGTTGTTGACCATTCTAACTTGACCAGCTGGGATGTGGACGGCACCACAACAGTGAGAAACACATGGGAAGGCTAACCTGGTCAACAAATGCCCGCCAAAGTCTGATATGTTGGCCTAAGATGCATAACTAGATTCACTGCAATTACATCTGGAAAAAAACACTCCGGATGAATGCAGGAGGAGGAGGAGGAGGAGGAGGAGGAGGAGGAGGAGGAGGAGGAGGAGGAGGAGGAGGAGGAGACAGTTATCCATTTATCACTGTGGATACAATCTGTTCTACTCTTTAATGTACTATAAGAAAGAAAAACATACTTATCACTAGAATAGAGTGCTACTCATTAATTATATTTGATCAAATAACTAATAATAAGGTAAACTATTTTCAAGTTATCATGTGCCAGGTGGAAGAGAGAAATCAAATCAAATCAACTTTATTAGGGTTACAAATTGGGCGCGCAGGCCCGTCTTACATTCGGCCCTTCCAATCACTCGTCTTTCATTCATCAAGAGCATTATACATTTACATAGGAAGAAAAATAAACATTGTGAAATGAATGTTGTAAACATAAACAAGGCAAATTACCATGTTATGAGACCCATCTCCCACCTACCCATACATCACCCCACCCACACACACACACACCAAGGGACACATACATACCCCACCAACCGACCCATCCCCCTTCCGCACATCCCCCACCCACACACTCTCCCCTCACCTGTTCCCCCAACCAAAACACACTCGCCACCCACAAACATTCCCCCACCAACCCACACATCCCACGCCCACCCACATACACATCCTAACCCACACATCCTCTCCCCATCCACACCTCAAACCACCCATCCCCCAGCCACATCTCCATTGACCACATATTCACCACCCACGCACACAATCCCCCACCAACCCACACATCGCACATCCACTCACACATCCCCAAACCATACACACACATCCCCACCAACTGACATCTACTTACCCCCCCCCCCCCCCACCCACACACACATCTCCCTAACCACCCATACATCCCCAATCCACTCACACACACACCCCACCACCCACACATACATCCTCCACCCACCCATACATGCCTTAACCCAATCCTCCACTACACAATCCCCCACCCGCACATCACATAATCCCCTACCACACAATATTCCCAACCCACACACCACACACACACATATCCCTCACCAACACATCCCACACCCACATATCACCACACATCCCCACCTACACACCACACACATATCCCCCACCCACATACCGCACAATATTCCCACCCACACCCACACATGATACCCATACCCATCCACCCCACATACCCCCACCCATACACCACAAAAATCCCCATCCACACACACATACCTCACCCACACAATATCCCTAACCAACACACCACACACCTCTCCCCACCCATACACACATTCCCTACCCATCCACCAACACACACTCACTCACGCACACATCCTCCACTAAGCACCCACACACCCCACCCACCCCCAACCAAACATCTCTCGATCACTATACCCCTACCCACACACATCCTTCACCCACTCATGCATCCCACCCCGACACATACCTCACCCACCTACACATCCCTAAGCCACTCACACACCCCCACCCAAACATTCCCCATCCATGCACACATTTCCCACCCACACACCCCCACATACTTCCCCCAACCACCCCACCCATACACACATTCCCCGCACCCATCACACACATCCCCCACACCACACACTATCCCCCACCCACACACATATCCTCACCTATACCACCACACCCCCCACCCACACACCATGCACACATTCCCCACCAACACACCGCACACATATCTGAAACCCACACACCATACACTTCTCCCCACCCGCCCTTGCATCCCCAAGATTATGTTGAGAAATAAAGTGACAATGTATGTATAAAAATAAACTGATTCCAAGTTATCATATTTAGACATTTTTCTACAGTAATTTGTGACTTACTTATTGACTTCCCCTCGTAGAATGACTTTAAACATAAGATCTAAATAAGCTGACAAATATAGATGACAAAAAGGTAAACACAATTAGGCATCCAATCAGCCTTTCTAAAATAAATCCTACATTGTAATCATAAATGAAATATTATGGACAAAAAACAATGGTAAATAGAATGACAGCTAACCTGCAGCAAGTTGCTTAGTTTGGAAGACAAGTAGATGTGGTTACTTGAAATATGCAGGAGGAGGAAGGGAAAATAAACAAAGATCAGGATAATTTATTTTAATTCCCTTGCTTTGAAGTGAAGCATAGTCCATATATGTGCTACTACTTCTAGAGTACTGGCCTGATCTTTGCGTGTGAATTAGCTTTCACATTTACCAGATAATATCAGTTTCTTGTTGTTCACTAATAATAGTGAAACACAAGAAAAAGAAAGTACAGAGTAACCGTCACAGAACTCGGATTGTAGTGAGTACTAAACACTTTGCAAAATTCAGGACGTTTTTTAAGAAACTATTTCTGACCTCATCAAAAGCAATGCCTCCAGATGATTTCTTGGCTCTGTCTTTACGATCAATCTTTTTGAATTCTTGAATGATTGCAGCTGACGTTTTGTATTTGATCAGGTTGAACTGAAGTACACAAGAATATATTATTGATGGCAACAGCATGCTTCATGTACCTACCTTGTTCATGATTATTGACCACTAAAATTAGCACAATAAACTTATATGTATCATCATCATCATGTGCCCTGATAACTTGAACTGATGTTCATGTCTCGCCACACATCTCAGTCTTTGGTGTTCTGGATCAATTCTGCTGCTGATATTCCTCCAAGCCATAGTCTTAGTCCATCCAGCATCATTTCTCTAGTTCTGCCTCTGCTTCTTTTTCCACTGATGTTTCCAGTTTCATTGTCTTTTCCAATGCCTGTCTTCTCATCACATGACCACAGAATGATGTTCATCTCGTTCTTGTATTTAACAAAGGTTTTCCAAAGAAGTTTCCTGCTATTGGTCTGTGATGTGATAGGACCTTCACATTTTGTTGTCCTGAATGCACGGAGGAATATGTGGCAAGTCTGTCCCTCACTTAACCAAAATGACGAACGTGGGTGTCAAACACTCGCCAGATCGCACACCTGATATCAGGTTTAACTTTCATTACCCTCTTCCAGGCAACTGATGTTTACTCTGGCAGTCCAAGGTATTTGCAACATTCGTTTCAGGAACCACATCTCTTTTGCTTCCAAGCATTTCCTAATTTGTTCGTCAATGTTTCATAATCCAGTAGCATACAGTAAAATAGGTTCTATATTATATTCCAGCACTCTCTTTCTTACATCAGTGATACTGACTTATTGCATAAGATATTTGTCATTTTCTGAAATGCAGCTTTTGCTACACCCACTCTGCCTTAATATCTGTCATGTATCTTCCATCCGATGTTATAATTTCCCCCCAGGCATCTTCCATCCGATGTTATAATTTCCCCCCAGGTATCTTCCATATGATGTTATAATTTCCCCCCAGGTATCTTCCATCCGATGTTATAATTTCCCCCCAGGTATCTTCCATATGATGTTATAATTTCCCCCTAGGTATCTTCCATCCGATGTTATAATTTCCCCCCAGGCATCTTCCATATGATGTTATAATTTCCCCCCAGGTATCTTCCATCCGATGTTATAATTTCCCCCCAGGCATCTTCCATATGATGTTATAATTGCCCTTAGATATTAAAATTTATCAACTTGGTTAAACATTTAACTTAAAATGTAAATACCAATTAATAACACTGTACATGTAAATATACAGTAATCTTTCAAGTGTCATCTCCACAATGAAGGTTGGATGATATGGACTGCCAATACTTTGTCTATCACTGGTCAAACTGCAGAATACTATGCCTGTAAAATTAAGGAGGCATGGAGAGCAGGCATAACTTGCAATGTTGATCTCAAGCTGATGTCAGTTTTCACAGCATTATGCCAAATATAAGATACATGTCTTCTCTTCTTCTTCTCTCCATTTCTGCTTTGCCTTTCAGCATCAGGTTAAGAAGAGATATCTGGTGAGAGCTTTGTTATCAGTTTTAACCATGGTGCTATTTATACATGGTGCTATTTATGCATGGTGCTATTTATACATGTGCTATTTATACTTGGTGAAATATCCTATCAATCATTTGTTCAGATGATTTTTGGTTCTGTGTCTGTGATGTCTAAAGTTCGCTTTACAAAATATAAATAATGGTTTATGATTTTAATTTACTGCTGCATGTTTGTCTACATTTCCACATAGGGATGCACCAAACTGTTCAGTACCCCACATGTACAGCTCCATTGGCACCTTGCCGTCTTGACAGACGATAGTTTGTGCTTTAAAAAGGCATAATAACTTTTAACTATGGCGGTAGCGAGTGTGACTGATAAGGCCAATTTGCGCTGTAAATGTCCGTTCACAGTGGGTGCATGTGAACACGTGGTCATTTCCACCATCATGCACCATCTTACGTCTCAAACGCTTGGTGTGTGACTTTTCTGCAATAATTTTCTCCTTTGACTTTATTCCATTTCTGATATTTGCCCTCCATGCAACACGTTCAGCGGCGACTTGCTCCCAATGTGCATTATCAATGCCTGTATCAATCATGTCCCGCTTACACACATCTTTGTATCGTAGTAGAGGCCGACCCTGAGATCTCTTACCCATCTGTAATTCACCAAAAAAGATATCCTTTGGTATTCTACCATCATCCATCCTCCTAAGATGTCCTATCCATCTAAGTCTACGAAGACTGAGCATGGAATAAACTGTCACACAACCTGATCTTTCCAATACTTCAGTATTTGTGATTTTGTCTTGCCACTTAATACCAAGAATTCTTCGCAGACACCGCATATGAAAGCTGTTTAAATTGTTCTCTTGGTGTGAGTAAGTTGTCCAGGTTTCACTGCCATAGAGAAGAGTACTAAGGACACAGGCTTGATAGACAAGGACTTTTGTTTTGGCAGTAAGCTTCCTGTTCTCCCAGACTCTTTTTCTTAACCTGTTCATTGTTGTTGCTGCCTTACCAATCCGGATGTTGATTTCCTGATCTAGGGATAATTTGCTATTTACCACTGATCCTAGATATGTAAAATGGTCTACTATCTCTAGTTCGGCGTCGTCAATAAAGATTGATGGTACCTCATGTGCACCTTGTGACATAATCTGTGTCTTCTTTTTGCTAATTGTTAAACCAAATTCAGAACAAGCATTGGAGAATGCAGATAGTAGACATTGCAATTCTTCCTCAGAGTGGGTCGTAACTGCAGCATCATCTGCAAAAAGCAACTCTCTGATCAGTACCCTCCTAATTTTGGTCTTAGCCTTCAATCTCTGAGCATTGTAGAGGCCGCCATCTGAGCGTGAGTGAATGTATATACCACCATCCTGATCACGAAATGCATATTTCAGTAGAAGTGAAAAGTATATTCCAAAGAGGGTGGGAGCTAGTACACAACCTTGCTTAACTCCACTCTTGATTTCAAATTCTTCAGAAGTTGCACCATCAAACTTGATTATACCCTTCATGCCTGTGTGGAACGATTCCACAATGGACAGAAGAGTTGGTGGGCAGCCAATCTTCTTTAGTGCCTTGAACAGACCCTCACGACTGACCAAATCAAATGCCTTTGTGAGGTCGATGAAGGCAATAAACAGTGGTTGATTCTGTTCACGGCATTTTTCTTGCATTTGTCGCAATGAGAATATCATATCAGTGGTAGACCGGTTCTGTCGAAAGCCACACTGTGATTCGGGGTAGACTTGATCTCCTAGGACTTGAAGTCTGCGCAGAACAATTCTGGCAAATACTTTTCCAACAATACACAGAAGTGAGATACCCCTATAGTTGTTGCAGTCGCTCCGATCGCCCTTGTTCTTGTACAGTGTTATGATGCTTGAATCTTTGAAATCCTGTGGGACTTGTCCTTCACGCCAGCATAGCTCTATTAGCTGGTGGATCTGTATAGTGAGTGTGTCTTGCCCACTCCTGATAACCTCTATTGGAATCCCATCCTTACCTGGAGCCTTGCCAGATGCAAGTTCATTTATAGCACACTTAACTTCTGTTATGGTGGGAAGTGTGTCCAGGTGGTCAAGAGTTGGTAGAGCCTCTATGGCGTTGAGGGCATCATCCGCTAGTTTGGTCTCACTTGAGTAAAGCTCCAAATAGTGCTCTACCCATCTGTCCATCTGCTGTTTCTTATCAGTGATGACTTCTCCAGTCAAGGTTTTCAATGGTGCACTTCTTTTGATCACTGGACCACAAGCTTTCTTTATTCCTTCATACATGCTTCTTATGTCTCCCTTATCACTTGCGATTTGAATGGACTCACATAACTTGATCCAATAATCATTTGCACACTGCCTGGCAGCCTTTTGCACATCCTTCCTAGCTTGCCTTAGCTCACTCAGAGTGTTACGCGTTGGTCTTTCCTTGTTTCTTAAGAGAGCTTTCTTCTTCTTATCAATCAGGGGCTGCAGAGTCTCGCTGTTGGCCGCAAACCAGTCCTGCCTCTTATGATCCACAGTGCCGTAAACCCCTACGGCAGTTTTATAAAGAGTTTCCTTAATTTGACCCCACTTTTCATTTACTGTACAATTTTCTGGTGTATCAGTGAAAGCATCTTCAAGTTGCTGTTGAAACTGAAAGCACTTTTCAGGATCATGAGTGTTAATAATATTAATCCTGTGGCTAGATTTGTGTTTAGCTGTGTAGATTCTCTTTGGTCTCAGTCTAACCCTTGCAACAACCAAAGAATGATCCGTATCACAGTCAGCACTGTGGTAACTACGAGTCAATGATATATGGTTCAGATGTTGTCTCCGTGTGATGATGAAGTCCAGCTGGTGCCAATGGCCGGATCTTGGATGTTTCCATGTGACCTTATGCATCTCTTTTGTTTTAAAAAAAGAGTTTGTAATACATAGGTCATTACTGGTGCAATGCTCCAGCAGCCTTTGCCCATTTTCATTCATGCGACCGATGTTGTATTTTCCAAGGCACACTGGCCATGAACTTGAGTCCTTGCCCACACGAGCATTGAAATCACCGAGCATATAAATGTAGTCAGATTTTGGAACTGCCTTGATCACGGAGTCTAACTCCTCATAGAACAAATCCTTCACATCATCAGAGGAATCGAGTGTCGGTGCATATGCAGTAATAATGGTGGCAAACCCAAAAGAGGTTGCCAAGCGCAGGGATAATAGTCTTTCATTTCCTCCTGCTGGAATTTCAATCATTCCCAGTAGCGAATTCTTCACTGCAAAGCCCACACCGTGTTGCCTTTTTTCTGCCTGCCCTCTACCCTTCCAGAAAAAGGTGTAGTTGTTTTCCCTGAGTGACCCTTCCTCAGCGAGGCGAGTCTCCTGCAGGCCAGCAATATCAATGTTAAGACGATTGAGTTCGGCATCAATCACAGCCGTTTTTCTCACATCGTCAATATTGGTCAAGTCAGTGGAAAATCCTGGACACATGGTTCTCACGTTCCAGGTTGCAAGCCGTAGCTTGAGGTTTCTATTTTTATTTTTGTTTGTACCTGGTGCATTGGTTTTACAGCCTGCGATTCAGATTTTGTCCTAGCCCCAAGCACCCATTGAAGCAGGCAGGCTGTGGCGGATCAGCACCCAATTGGCTGGGGGCTGCCCAGCTTGAGGCGGGCGGTAGCTGATCAGTGACACCTATAGGTGTCTCCCACCGTCAGAGGCAACGCGTGGCGCCCCATGTCTACGCCAACTGACAAGGACTTATAACCCGTAACAGTTGCCTCTCGCTTTGATTCCGAGACCAGTTAAGACCAGGGATGGAGTTATTGCCTCTCCATAGCACAAAGCCTGGGCTAAAATATAGAGATCATGTGTTGCCCATGCAGCATGATCCCTCTCTCGGCCCGCCTAGTTCACTCCAGAGGAAAGGTAACACCCCTACATCTGGAACAAGACAAGCTGCAGAAGCTGCCGGATCAGCAAAGCAATGCTCTAACTGTCCGCCTGTCGGAGCTTCGATCCTAGACCAGTCGCCAACCAAGGCTTAGGGCCTGGTCTGCCCTGCCATGACAATTTTGTCTTTAGCTTGCATTTCCTCGCACCAGGGTAAGGCTTGTACCCTCCCAATTGCGCTCTTCCGCCCGAAGCCGTTGGCACAATGTGGGGTGTCGGGTTTGGTAAGCGCCGCCCAACGTTTGGCGCTAACAGAGTCCAGGTAGTACCGTCTACTGTTATACGGTAGCTCAGTCATATCTGACTAAGACCTGACTGAAATGTACAGCTACATGAAAAGTACATGTACAGCTATATATCTTCTATTTGCTACACCTGCAGCTATAAATATGTTCTCCCAAACCTAGAGCTATAAACGTCCTGTCTGCTAAATCTATAAATGCTATGTCCTCTCCAACTATAAGTGTCCTGTCTCATAGACCTATACATGTCCTGTCTGCTCCATCTACAGCTGTCGCTACAGTAGGAAATACTAGCTGAACTCACCACAGTGCGAGCTTTCTTAGCATAGTTGATCAGGGCAATTCTCACATTCCCATTGTCTATCTGTGCCTTTTCTATGATTTCAATCAGAAAAGTTACAAAGTACTTCTCGATCTCCACAGGTTTGGTATCAGTTGATAAGTGATAAACAATGGCCAAGTCCACTTTGTTTGAATCTGCAAAAATATGTCAATATTCAAGGATAAGCAGCTCGACAATAATTCTGACAATCTGAAATTAGAATATGGAACAATTACACATTACATGTTTCTGTCATCAAAACTGGATTCGTTAGAAATAGACAGAATTTCCACAACTATGACAGACAGACAAATGTTGGCATACTTATTAAAAGGATGAATGTATATAGAAATATTATTGGTTGAATTACCAAACTTAGAAAGACTTTGAAATGGATGTTTCATCTAAAATATTTATAAAGATTATTACATACATAAAGATTCATAAAATAAAGTAAAACTTACACAGATGAAAATTATGTCATTAATGAACACCTGTCATGGATCAAACATTCTGAACTTAATGGTAGAACAATAACTGATAGAGCAATTCTCACATGAACAATGACAGACCATTTCTCACATAAAAATTAAAACCACTACAGTTAGATACATTCTGACTTACATATTTGAACTATCACAACAGAAAGAATCTGACACACGTATGTGTGTGTGTGTGTGTGTACGTGTACATGTGTGTGTGCGTGTGTACATGTGTGTGTGTGTGTGTGTGTTTTTTTTTTTTTGTCAGACAGATTCTGACATGAATGGTGGATCACTCACACATATTTTAGCCTAATTAGTAGAAGATTCACCCACAGATTTCAGAATGAATGGTAGAAGATTCACACACAAATATGCACGAACACACACATACCAATATAAAGATAGACAGACACAAATATGCACGAACACACACATACCAATATAAAGATAGACACAAGCACCCACACAGACACAATACAAGTAATGAGTCAGGAGTCATACAAACACATGCAGTAACAGCCATAATACAATTTCAGTAGCCAAACAGACACATACAATTTTAGACATGATATCAAAAGTCATACACCCACATAAAATAACAATAATAACAGGATTTATATACACACATACAAAAAGTAAAATTTTTCTAGGAGTCTATACACACATATAAACTAACAACAATAATAACAGGAGTTATATACACACATACAACAAGTACAATTTTTCTAGGAGCATACACACATGTCAGCTCCGGGGTGAAGAGGTTACAGATACAGTTCATAATCCTGCATACCGCGTTCAAAACACAGCTGCGGGTGATTTGGCAGTGGACCCCTTTGTGTTTTTCATGAAATGGTATGGGTGTCGGTCGATCAGACAGCAATGACAAACTACTGAATATAAACTTGCTCAGAAATCATGAACAGTCAAAAAATGCTGGGGTTGACTGCTACATCTTGTAAAGGATATGCAACTCTCTCTCACTCTCTCTCTCTCTCTCTCTCTCTCTCTCTCTCTCTCTCTCTCTCTCACACACACACACACACACACACACACAGACAGAGAGAGAGAGAGAGAGAGAGAGAGAGAGAGAGAGAGAGAGAGAGAGACATCTACGCACAATAACAACCTTGTTGTCAGGAGTCACACACACACACACATACAATAAGAAGTAGTATTTTAGAAGTCATACAATATACACTAATCTCAGCAGTCACACATGCATGCATACACACAGAACTAGAGATGACCTGAGCAAACGATTGATTGATAGGATATATCATCAAGTATATCATCATGATATAATGAGTCATACACAAACATACACACAATAACAACATTAATGCTAGGGGTCATACGAAGCAACAATACACAACTCACTGTCCACTGATGGCGCTTCGTCAACAGCAGGTGCCTCATCTTGCAGTACTACGGACAAGAAATACAGTAACATTGAATATACAGCTTTATGGAATTTGCAGTACTCATGCATACATAGGATATGTAAAACTGCATGTTATATGCAAGTCTAAAATAAAGACAAAGTTATGTTGCCCACATCATCTCCAGGAATATTAAGTCCAAGACTGGAGCATAACACTTGTCTATACCATGTTTTCACTCGCTCTCTTCAAACCTGCATCACCAGACACTATGTTGGTGCATGATTGTATGTTTGCTTGCTAGTCAGACCTTCTCTTCTCACCTGCATCATTAGACATTGTTTGTGTATGCCTGTATGGTGTGCTGACTAGTCAACCTTCTCTTCTCACCTGCATCACTAGACATTGTTTGTGTATGCCTGTATGGTGTGCTGACTAGTCAACCTTCTCTTCTCACCTGCATCATTAGACATTGTTTGTGTATGCCTGTATGGTGTGCTGACTAGTCAACCTTCTCTTCTCACCTGCATCATTAGACATTGTTTGTGTATGCCTGTATGGTGTGCTGACTAGTCAACCTTCTCTTCTCACCTGCATCATTAGACATTGTTTGTGTATGCCTGTATGGTGTGCTTGCTAGTCAGACCTTCTCTTCTCACCTGCATCATTAGACATTGTTTGTGTATGCCTGTATGGTGTGCTTGCTAGTCAGACCTTCTCTTCTCACCTGCATCATTAGACATTGTTTGTGTATGCCTGTATGGTGTGCTGACTAGTCAACCTTCTCTTCTCACCTGCATCATTAGACATTGTTTGTGTATGCCTGTATGGTGTGCTGACTAGTCAACCTTCTCTTCTCACCTGCATCATTAGACATTGTTTGTGTATGCCTGTATGGTGTGCTTGCTAGTCAGACCTTCTCTTCTCACCTGCACCACTAGACATTGTTTGTGTATGCCTGTATAGTGTGCTTGCTAGTCAGACCTTCTCTTCTCACCTGCATCATTAGACACTGTTTGTGTATGCCTGTATAGTGTGCTTGCGAGTCAAACCTTCTCTTCTCACCTGCATCATTAGACACTGTTTGTGTATGCCTGTATAGTGTGCTTGCGAGTCAAACCTTCTCTTCTCACCTGCATCATTAGACACTGTTTGTGTATGTCTGTATGGTGTGCTTGCGAGTCAAACCTTCTCTTCTCACCTGCATCATTAGACACTGTTTGTGTATGTCTGTATGGTGTGCTTGCGAGTCAAACCTTCTCTTCTCACCTGCATCATTAGACACTGTTTGTGCATGATTGTATGGTGTGCTTGCTAGTCAGACCTTCTCTTCTCACCCTCAACTGTTTTGCTGATCAAACCTAATATTGCATATGGCTTTATAAATTAGGTGAAAATACTAGCGGAAGTCAATAAGTAAGTCACAAGTGGCTGAAGAAAAATAACTAAATGTGATAACAATTTGAAACCAGTTTATTTTTATACATACATTGTCCCTTTATTTCTCAACATAATTTTTACCAACATTGATGCACTTATCCCATCGTTTTATGTCCTCCCAAATCTGCTGCATAGAACTGCATGCTCTGTTTTCTAAGCCATATTTTCACTTCACATTCAACTTCAACGTCATTCACGAAGTGTCTCCCGCCAAGGTGGCTTTTTTGTCAGTGGACTTAGCCCCTAGCGATTTCCACCTTTTTGGTCAGGCTCTAAGTTAAGCTTTCTGCCGTGGTGCTGCTAATATAGGTGTGTTGTAACCATATGTTCGTGTGACTACTACATTACATGTGCCTCTTGGTGCTGTAGCCAAGGACTTGTGTGGAACCCAGAGCAGACACACAACATAGGAAAATCTCTATAACATTGGCAAACAACAGTAAATAATGCTCATTGTATGGTTGCTCAGCTCTGCATACCACCATCATCATCATATGCCATAAGCGTGGATGGTCATGTTTCGCCATCTCACATGATCAATAGAGTCGTAGATAATCTCTGTGTTCTGGTCTTGACCATGCCACATGGCCAATCCATCAAGATATTTACTTCTCTGCCTTCCTCTTGTTTGTTACCCCTCAATCTTGCCAGTTGTCATCAAATTATCTAGTTTATACCTTCTAATAATGTGTCCAAAAAATCGTGTTAAGCATTCGACTATTTTTCTTTCAAGAATGTATCTTAAATATTGCCTGATCAGCAACCGCCCCAGTAAATATTAGAGTTGCTACTCATGCATCATCATCATGCAGTGTCATCTACACAGTGAAGGTGAATGCTGATCACTTCAGGCAACATGCTACGTGTGCATTTTAGGTTCAGTCAGCTACAATGTGGGATTATCATCATATACCCACCTTGCCTCGTGGCATGGAGAAGGTCCTTTAGTTTAGATACAGGATGCATGCCTTTGTGGCATGTGTATATTATTGTTAGTTATTGTGTTTCTTTATTCAGTGATCACATTCTTTATGTGCATTTTGTGTACCAACAGATGTCATATCGTTAGTAATCCCCATGCTTCCAAAACTGTGGTAAACTGTAGGCTCATCATGATGAGTATGTCGTCGTTATTGGCAATCATTAACATGTTAAAGAATGCCTGGTCTGTGGCTCAGTGCTGATGTCAGACCATGGCTCAGGTCTGATGTCAGACCATGGCTCAGGTCTGATGTCAGACCATGGCTCAGGCCTGATGTCAGACCATGGCTCAAGGCTGATGTCAGACCATGGCTCAGGGCTGATGTCAGACCATGGTTCAAGGCCGATGTCAGACCATGGCTCAAGGCTGATGTCAGACCATGGCTCAGGGTTGATGTCAGACCATGGCTCAGGGTTGATGTCAGACCATGGCTCAGGGTTGATGTCAGACCATGGCTCAGGGTTGATGTCAGACCATGGCTCAGGGTTGATGTCAGACCATAGCTCAGGGCTGATGTCAGACCATGGCTCAGGGCTGATGTCAGACCATGGCTCAGGGTTGATGTCAGATAATGGCTCCAGGCTGATGTCAGACCATGGCTCCAGGCTGTCAGACCATAGCTCAGGGCTGATGTCAGATAATGGCTCCAGGCTGATATCAGACCATGGCTCAGGGCTGATGTCAGACCATGGCTCAGGGTTGATGTCAGACCATGGCTCAGGGCTGATGTCAGACCATGGCTCAGGGCTGATGTCAGACCATGGCTCAGGCTGATGTCAGACCATGGCTCAGGGCTGATGTCAGACCATGGCTCAGGGCTGATGTCAGAACATGGCTCAGGGCTGATGTCAGACCATGGCTCAGGGCTGATGTCAGACCATGGTTCAGGGCTGATGTCAGACCATGATGTATGGCTGATGTCAGACCATGGCTCAGGGCTGATGTCAGACCATGGCTCAAGGCTGATGACAGACCATGGTTCAGGGGTGATGTCAGACCATGGCTCAGGGCTGATGTCAGACCATGGCTCAGGGCTGATGTCAGACCATGGTGTATGGCTGATGTCAGACCATGACTCAGGGCTGATGTCAGACCATGGTTCAGGGCTGATGTCAGACCATGGCTCAGGGTTGATGTCAGATAATGGCTCAGGGTTGATGTCAGACCATGGCTCAGGGTTGATGTCAGACAATGGCTCAGGGTTGATGTCAGACCATGGCTCAGGGCTAATGTGAGACCATGGCTCAGGGTTGATGTCAGACCATGGCTCAGGGATGATGTCAGACCATGGCTCAGGGTTGATGTCAGACCATGGCTCTGGGTTGATGTCAGACCATGGCTCAGGGCTGATGTCAGACCATGGCTCAGGGTTGATGTCAGACCATGGCTCAGGGCTGATGTCAGACCATGGCTCAGGGCTGATGTCAGACCATGGTTCAGGGCTGATGTCAGACCATGGCTCAGGGCTGATGTCAGACCATGGCTCAGGGCTGATGTCAGACCATGGCTCAGGGCTGATGTCAGACTATGGCTCAGGGCTGATGTCAGACCATTGCTCAGGGGGTGATGTCAGACCATGGCTCAGGGCTGATGTCAGACCATGGCTCAGGGTTGATGTCAGACCATGGCTCAGGGTTGATGTCAGACCATGGCTCAGGGCTGATGTCAGACCATGGCTCAGGGCTGATGTCAGACCATGGCTCAGGGCTGATGTCAGACCATGGCTCAGGGCTGATGTCAGACCATGGTTCAGGGGTGATGTCAGACCATGGCTCAAGGCTGATGTCAGACCATGGCTCAGGGTTGATGTCAGACCATGGCTCAGGGTATATGTCTGACCATGGCTCAGGGTTGATGTCAGACCATGGCTCAGGGCTGATGTCAGATCATGGCTCAGGGCTGATGTCAGACCATGGCTGAGGGTTGATGTCAGATGATGGCTCCAGGCTGATGTCAGACCATGGCTCCAGGCTGTCAGACCATAGCTCAGGGCTGATGTCAGACCATGGCTCAGGTCTGATGTCAGACCATGGCTCAGGGCTGATGTCAGATAATGGCTCCAGAGTGATGTCAGACCATGGCTCAGGGCTGATGTCAGACCATGGTTCAGGGGTGATGTCAGACCATGGTTCAGGGCTGATGTCAGACCATGGTTCAGGGGTGATGTCAGACCATGGTTCAGGGCTGATGTCAGACCATTGCTCAGGGCTGATGTCAGACCATGGTTCAGGGCTGATGTCAGACCATGGTTCAGGGCTGATGTCAGACCATGGTTCAGGGGTGATTGTCAGACCATGGTTCAGGGGTGATGTCAGACCATGGCTCAGGGCTTATGTCAGACCATGGCTCAGGGCTGATGTCAGACCATGATGTATGGCTGATGTCAGACCATGGCTCAGGGCTGATGTCAGACCATGGCTCAGGGCTGATGTCAGAACATGGCTCAGGGCTGATGTCAGACCATGGCTCAGGGCTGATGTCAGACCATGGTGTATGGCTGATGTCAGACCATGGCTCAGGGCTGATGTCAGACCATGGCTCAGGGCTGATGTCAGACCATGGCTCAGGTCTGATGTCAGACCATGGCTCAGGTCTGATGTCAGACCATGGCTCAGGCCTGATGTCAGACCATGGCTCAAGGCTGATGTCAGACCATGGCTCAGGGCTGATGTCAGACCATGGCTCAAGCCTGATGTCAGACCATGGCTCAGGGCTTATGTCAGACCATGGCTCAAGGCTGATGTCAGACCATGGCTCAAGGCTGATGTCAGACCATGGCTCAAGGCTGATGTTAGACCATGGCTCAGGGTTGATGTCAGACCATGGCTCAGGGCTGATGTCAGACCATGGCTCAGGGCTGATGTCAGACCTTGGCTCAGGGCTGATGTCAGACCATGGCTCCAGGCTGATGTCAGACCATAGCTCAGGGCTGATGTCAGATAATGGCTCCAGGCTGATGTCAGACCATGGCTCAGGGCTGATGTCAGACCCATCGCTCAGGGCTGATGTCAGACCATGGCTCAGGGCTGATGTCAGACCATGGCTCAGCGCTGATGTCAGACCATGGCTCAGGTTGATGTCTGACCATGGTTCAGGGCTGATGTCAGACCATGGTGTATGGCTGATGTCAGACCATGGTGTATGGCTGATGTCAGACCATGGGCTCAGGGCTGATGTCAGACCATGGCTCAGGGCTGATGTCAGACCATGGTTCAGGGTGATGTCAGACCATGGCTCAGGGCTGATGTCAGACCATGGCTCAGGGCTGATGTCAGACCATGGCTCAGGGTTGATGTCAGACCATAGCTCAGGGCTGATGTCAGATAATGGCTCAGGGTTGATGTCAGGACCATGGTTCAGGGCTGATGTCAGACCATGGCTCAGGTTGATGTCAGACCATAGCTCAGGGCTGATGTCAGACCATGGCTCAGGGCTGATGTCAGACCATGGATCAGGGCTGATGTCAGACCATGGTTCAGGGTTGATGTCAGACCATGGGTCAGGGTTGATGTCAGACCATGGCTCAGGGTTGATGTCAGAACATGGCTCAGGGTTGATGTCAGACCATAGCTCAGGGTTGATGTCAGACCATGGTTCAGGGCTGATGTCAGACCATGGCTCAAGGCTGATGTCAGACCATGGCTCAGGGTTGATGTCAGACCATGGCTCAGGGTTGATGTCAGACCATGCTCAGGGTATATGTCTGACCATGGCTCAGGGTTGATGTCAGACCATGGCTCAGGGCTGATGTCAGATCATGGCTCAGGGCTGATGTCAGACCATGGCTGAGGGTTGATGTCAGATGATGGCTCCAGGCTGATGTCCAGACCATGGCTCCAGGCTGTCAGACCATAGCTCAGGGCTGATGGCAGACCATGGCTTCAGGGCTGATGTCAGATAATGGCTCCAGAGTGATGTCAGACCATGGCTTCCCAGGCTGTCAGACCATAGCTCAGGTCTGATGTCAGACCATGGCTCAGGGCTGATGTCAGATAATGGCTCCAGAGTGATGTCAGACCATGGCTCAGGGCTGATGTCAGACCATGGTTCAGGGGTGATGTCAGACCATGGTTCAGGGCTGATGTCAGACCATGGTTCAGGGGTGATGTCAGACCATGGTTCAGGGCTGATGTCAGACCATTGCTCAGGGCTGATGTCAGACCATGGTTCAGGGCTGATGTCAGACCATGGTTCAGGGCTGATGTCAGACCATGGTTCAGGGGTGATGTCAGACCATGGTTCAGGGGTGATGTCAGACCATGGCTCAGGGCTTATGTCAGACCATGGCTCAGGGCTGATGTCAGACCATGATGTATGGCTGATGTCAGACCATGGCTCAGGGCTGATGTCAGACCATGGCTCAGGGCTGATGTCAGAACATGGCTCAGGGCTGATGTCAGACCATGGCTCAGGGCTGATGTCAGACCATGGTGTATGGCTGATGTCAGACATGGCTCAGGGCTGATGTCAGACCATGGCTCAGGGATGATGTCAGACCATGGCTCAGGTCTGATGTCAGACCATGGCTCAGGTCTGATGTCAGACCATGGCTCAGGCCTGATGTCAGACCATGGCTCAAGGCTGATGTCAGACCATGGCTCAGGGCTGATGTCAGACCATGGCTCAGGGCTGATGTCAGACCATGGCTCAAGCCTGATGTCAGACCATGGCTCAGGGCTTATGTCAGACCATGGCTCAAGGCTGATGTCAGACCATGGCTCAAGGCTGATGTCAGACCATGCTCAAGGTGATGTCAGACCATGGCTCAGGGTTGATGTCAGACCATGGCTCAGGGCTGATGTCAGACCATGGCTCAGGGCTGATGTCAGACCTTGGCTCAGGGGTGATGTCAGACCATGGCTCCAGGCTGATGTCAGACCATAGCTCAGGGCTGATGTCAGATAATGGCTCCAGGCTGATGTCAGACCATGGCTCAGGGCTGATGTCAGACCATCGCTCAGGGCTGATGTCAGACCCTGGCTCAGGGCTGATGTTCAGACCATGGCTCAGCGCTGATGTCAGACCATGGCTCAGGGTTGATGTCTGACCATGGTTCAGGGCTGATGTCAGACCATGGTGTATGGCTGATGTCAGACCATGGTGTATGGCTGATGTCAGACCAGGCTCAGGGCTGATGTCAGACCATCGCTCAGGGCTGATGTCAGACCATGGTTCAAGGGGTGATGTCAGACCATGGCTTCAGGGGCTGATGTCAGACCATGGCTCAGGGCTGATGTCAGACAATGGCTCAGGGTTGATGTCAGACCATAGCTCAGGGCTGATGTCAGATAATGGCTCAGGGTTGATGTCAGACCATGGTTCAGGGCTGATGTCAGACCATGGCTCAGGGTTGATGTCAGACCATAGCTCAGGGCTGATGTCAGACCATGGCTCAGGGCTGATGTCAGACCATGGTTCAGGGGTGATGTCAGACCATGGCTCAAGGCTGATGTCAGACCATGGCTCAGGGTTGATGTCAGACCATGGCTCAGGGCTGATGTCAGACCATGGCTCAGGGCTGATGTCAGACCTTGGCTCAGGGCTGATGTCAGACCATTGGCTCCAGGCTGATGTCAGACCATAGCTCAGGGCTGATGTCAGATAATGGCTCCAGGCTGATGTCAGACCATGGCTCAGGGCTGATGTCAGACCATCGCTCAGGGCTGATGTCAGACCATGGCTCAGGGCTGATGTCAGACCATGGCTCAGCGCTGATGTCAGACCATGGCTCAGGGTTGATGTCTGACCATGGTTCAGGGCTGATGTCAGACCATGGTGTATGGCTGATGTCAGACCATGGTGTATGGCTGATGTCAGACCATGCTCAGGGGCTGATGTCAGACCATCGCTCAGGGGGCTGATGTCAGACCATGGTTCAGGGGTGATGTCAGACCATGGCTCAGGCCTGATGTCAGACCATGGCTCAAGGCTGATGTCAGACCATGGCTCAGGGCTGATGTCAGACCATGGCTCAAGCCTGATGTCAGACCATGGCTCAGGGCTTATGTCAGACCATGGCTCAAGGCTGATGTCAGACCATGGCTCAAGGCTGATGTCAGACCATGGCTCAAGGCTGATGTTAGACCATGGCTCAGGGTTGATGTCAGACCATGGCTCAGGGCTGATGTCAGACCATGGCTCAGGGCTGATGTCAGACCTTGGCTCAGGGCTGATGTCAGACCATGGCTCCAGGCTGATGTCAGACCATAGCTCAGGGCTGATGTCAGATAATGGCTCCAGGCTGATGTCAGACCATGGCTCAGGGCTGATGTCAGACCCATCGCTCAGGGCTGATGTCAGACCATGGCTCAGGGCTGATGTCAGACCATGGCTCAGCGCTGATGTCAGACCATGGCTCAGGGTTGATGTCTGACCATGGTTCAGGGCTGATGTCAGACCATGGTGTATGGCTGATGTCAGACCATGGTGTATGGCTGATGTCAGACCATGGCTCAGGGCTGATGTCAGACCATGGCTCAGGGCTGATGTCAGACCATTGGTTCAGGGGTGATGTCAGACCATGGCTCAGGGCTGATGTCAGACCATGGCTCAGGGCTGATGTCAGACCATGGCTCAGGGTTGATGTCAGACCATAGCTCAGGGCTGATGTCAGATAATGGCTCAGGGTTGATGTCAGACCATGGTTCAGGGCTGATGTCAGACCATGGCTCAGGGTTGATGTCAGACCATAGCTCAGGGCTGATGTCAGACCATGGCTCAGGGCTGATGTCAGACCATGGCTCAGGGCTGATGTCAGACCATGGTTCAGGGGTTGATGTCAGACCATGGGTCAGGGTTGATGTCAGACCATGGCTCAGGGTTGATGTCAGAACATGGCTCAGGGTTGATGTCAGACCATAGCTCAGGGTTGATGTCAGACCATGGTTCAGGGCTGATGTCAGACCATGGCTCAAGGCTGATGTCAGACCATGGCTCAGGGTTGATGTCAGACCATGGCTCAGGGTTGATGTCAGACCATGGCTCAGGGTATATGTCTGACCATGGCTCAGGGTTGATGTCAGACCATGGCTCAGGGCTGATGTCAGATCATGGCTCAGGGCTGATGTCAGACCATGGCTGAGGGTTGATGTCAGATGATGGCTCCAGGCTGATGTCAGACCATGGCTCCAGGCTGTCAGACCATAGCTCAGGGCTGATGTCAGACCATGGCTCAGGGCTGATGTCAGATAATGGCTCCAGAGTGATGTCAGACCATGGCTCCAGGCTGTCAGACCATAGCTCAGGTCTGATGTCAGACCATGGCTCAGGGCTGATGTCAGATAATGGCTCCAGAGTGATGTCAGACCATGGCTCAGGGCTGATGTCAGACCATGGTTCAGGGGTGATGTCAGACCATGGTTCAGGGCTGATGTCAGACCATGGTTCAGGGGTGATGTCAGACCATGGTTCAGGGCTGATGTCAGACCATTGCTCAGGGCTGATGTCAGACCATGGTTCAGGGCTGATGTCAGACCATGGTTCAGGGCTGATGTCAGACCATGGTTCAGGGGTGATGTCAGACCATGGTTCAGGGGTGATGTCAGACCATGGCTCAGGGCTTATGTCAGACCATGGCTCAGGGCTGATGTCAGACCATGATGTATGGCTGATGTCAGACCATGGCTCAGGGCTGATGTCAGACCATGGCTCAGGGCTGATGTCAGAACATGGCTCAGGGCTGATGTCAGACCATGGCTCAGGGCTGATGTCAGACCATGGTGTATGGCTGATGTCAGACCATGGCTCAGGGCTGATGTCAGACCATGGCTCAGGGCTGATGTCAGACCATGGCTCAGGTCTGATGTCAGACCATGGCTCAGGTCTGATGTCAGACCATGGCTCAGGCCTGATGTCAGACCATGGCTCAAGGCTGATGTCAGACCATGGCTCAGGGCTGATGTCAGACCATGGCTCAGGGCTGATGTCAGACCATGGCTCAAGCCTGATGTCAGACCATGGCTCAGGGCTTATGTCAGACCATGGCTCAAGGCTGATGTCAGACCATGGCTCAAGGCTGATGTCAGACCATGGCTCAAGGCTGATGTCAGACCATGGCTCAGGGTTGATGTCAGACCATGGCTCAGGGCTGATGTCAGACCATGGCTCAGGGCTGATGTCAGACCTTGGCTCAGGGCTGATGTCAGACCATGGCTCCAGGCTGATGTCAGACCATAGCTCAGGGCTGATGTCAGATAATGGCTCCAGGCTGATGTCAGACCATGGCTCAGGGCTGATGTCAGACCATCGCTCAGGGCTGATGTCAGACCATGGCTCAGGGCTGATGTCAGACCATGGCTCAGCGCTGATGTCAGACCATGGCTCAGGGTTGATGTCTGACCATGGTTCAGGGCTGATGTCAGACCATGGTGTATGGCTGATGTCAGACCATGGTGTATGGCTGATGTCAGACCATGGCTCAGGGCTGATGTCAGACCATCGCTCAGGGCTGATGTCAGACCATGGTTCAGGGGTGATGTCAGACCATGGCTCAGGGCTGATGTCAGACCATGGCTCAGGGCTGATGTCAGACCATGGCTCAGGGTTGATGTCAGACCATAGCTCAGGGCTGATGTCAGATAATGGCTCAGGGTTGATGTCAGACCATGGTTCAGGGCTGATGTCAGACCATGGCTCAGGGTTGATGTCAGACCATAGCTCAGGGCTGATGTCAGACCATGGCTCAGGGCTGATGTCAGACCATGGTTCAGGGGTGATGTCAGACCATGGCTCAGGGCTGATGTCAGACCATGGCTCAGGGCTGATGTCAGACCATGGCTCAGGGTTGATGTCAGACCATAGCTCAGGGCTGATGTCAGATAATGGCTCAGGGTTGATGTCAGACCATGGGTCAGGGCTGATGTCAGACCATGGCTCAGGGTTGATGTCAGACCATAGCTCAGGGCTGATGTCAGACCATGGCTCAGGGCTGATGTCAGACCATGGCTCAGGGCTGATGTCAGACCATGGCTCAGGGTTGATGTCAGAACATGGCTCAGGGGTTGATGGTCAGACCATAGCTCAGGGTTGATGTCCAGACCATGGTTCAGGGCTGATGTCAGACCATGGCTCAAGGCTGATGTCAGACCATGGCTCAGGGTTGATGTCAGACCATGGTTCAGGGTGAATGTCAGACCATGGTTCAGAGGCTGAATGTCGAGACCATGGCTCAAGGCTGATGTCAGACCATGGCTCAGGGTTGATGTCAGGACCATGGCTTCAGGGTTGATGTCAGACCATAGCTCAGGGCTGATGTCAGATTAATGGCTCAGGGTTGATGTCAGACCATGGCTCAGGGTTGATGTCAGACCATGGTTCAAGGCCGATGTCAGACCATGGCTCAAGGCTGATGTCAGACCATGGCTCAGGGTTGATGTCAGACCATGGCTCAGGGTTGATGTCAGACCATGGCTCAGGGTTGATGTCAGACCATGGCTCAGGGTTGATGTCAGACCATAGCTCAGGGCTGATGTCAGACCATGGTTCAGGGGTGATGTCAGACCAATAGGCTCAAGGGCTGATGTCAGACCATGGCTCAGGGTTGATGTCAGACCATGGCTCAGGGTTGATGTCAGACCATGGCTCAGGGTATATGTCAGACCATGGCTCAGGGTTGATGTCAGACCATGGCTCAGGGCTGATGTCAGATCATGGCTCAGGGCTGATGTCAGACCATGGCTGAGGGTTGATGTCAGATAATGGCTCCAGGCTGATGTCAGACCATGGCTCCAGGCTGTCAGACCATATCTCAGGGCTGATGTCAGATAAAGGCTCCAGGCTGATATCAGACCATGGCTCAGGGCTGATGTCAGACCATGGCTCAGGGTTTATGTCAGACCATGGCTCAGGGCTGATGTCAGACCATGGCTCAGGGCTGATGTCAGACCATGGCTCAGGGCTGATGTCAGACCATGGCTCAGGGTTGATGTCAGATGATGGCTCCAGGCTGATGTCAGACCATGGCTCCAGGCTGTCAGACCATAACTCAGGGCTGATGTCAGACCATGGCTCAGGTCTGATGTCAGACCATGGCTCAGGTCTGATGTCAGACCATGGCTCAGTGCTGATGTCAGATAATGGCTCCAGGGTGATGTCAGACCATGGCTCAGGGCTGATGTCAGACCATGGTTCAGGGGTGATGTCAGACCATGGTTCAGGGCTGATGTCAGACCATGGTTCAGGGGTGATGTCAGACCATGGTTCAGGGCTGATGTCAGACCATTGCTCAGGGCTGATGTCAGACCATGGTTCAGGGCTGATGTCAGACCATGGTTCAGGGCTGATGTCAGACCATGGTTCAGGGGTGATGTCAGACCATGGTTCAGGGGTGATTTCAGACCATGGCTCAGGGCTTATGTCAGACCATGGCTCAGGGCTGATGTCAGACCATGGTGTATGGTTGATGTCAGACCATGGTTCAGGGCTGATGTCAGACCATGGCTCAGGGCTGATGTCAGACCATGGCTCAGGGCTGATGTCAGACCATGGCTCAGGTCTGATGTCAGACCATGGCTCAGGCCTGATGTCAGACCATGGCTCAAGGCTGATGTCAGACCATGGCTCAGGGCTGATGTCAGACCATGGCTCAGGGCTGATGTCAGACCATGGCTCAAGGCCTGATGTCAGACCATGGCTCAAGGCTGATGTCAGACCATGGCTCAGGGCTTATGTCAGACCATGGCTCAAGGCTGATGTCAGACCATGGCTCAAGGCTGATGTCAGACCATGGCTCAGCACTGATGTCAGACCATGGCTCAGGGTTGATGTCAGACCATGGCTCAGGGCTGATGTCAGACCATGGCTCAGGGCTGATGTCAGACCATGGCTCAGGGCTGATGTCAGACCATGGCTCCAGGCTGATGTCAGACCATAGCTCAGGGCTGATGTCAGATAATGGCTCCAGGCTGATGTCAGACCATGGCTCAGGGCTGATGTCAGACCATGGCTCAGGGCTGATGTCAGACCATGGCTCAGGGCTGATGTCAGACCATGGCTCAGCGCTGATGTCAGACCATGGCTCAGGGCTGATGTCAGACCATGGTTCAGGGCTGATGTCAGACCATGGTGTATGGCTGATGTCAGACCATGGTGTATGGCTGATGTCAGACCATGGCTCAGGGCTGATGTCAGACCATGGCTCAGGGCTGATGTCAGACCATGGTTCAGGGGTGATGTCAGACCATGGCTCAGGGCTGATGTCAGACCATGGCTCAGGGCTGATGTCAGACCATGGCTCAGGGTTGATGTCAGACCATAGCTCAGGGCTGATGTCAGATAATGGCTCAGGGTTGATGTCAGACCATGGTTCAGGGCTGATGTCAGACCATGGCTCAGGGTTGATGTCAGACCATAGCTCAGGGCTGATGTCAGACCATGGCTCAGGGCTGATGTCAGACCATGGCTCAGGGCTGATGTCAGACCATGGTTCAGGGGTTGATGTCAGACCATGGCTCAGGGTTGATGTCAGACCATGGCTCAGGGTTGATGTCAGAACATGGCTCAGGGTTGATGTCAGACCATAGCTCAGGGTTGATGTCAGACCATGGTTCTGGGCTGATGTCAGACCATGGCTCAAGGCTGATGTCAGACCATGGCTCAGGGTTGATGTCAGACCATGGTTCAGGGTTGATGTCAGACCATGGTTCAGGGCTGATGTCAGACCATGGCTCAAGGCTGATGTCAGACCATGGCTCAGGGTTGATGTCAGAGCATGGCTCAGGGTTGATGTCAGACCATAGCTCAGGGCTGATGTCAGACCATGGCTCAGGGTTGATGTCAGACCATGGCTCAGGGTTGATGTCAGACCATGGTTCAAGGCCGATGTCAGACCATGGCTCAAGGTTGATGTCAGACCATGGCTCAGGGTTGATGTCAGACCATGGCTCAGGGTTGATGTCAGACCATGGCTCAGGGTTGATGTCAGACCATGGCTCAGGGTTGATGTCAGACCATGGCTCAGGGCTGATGTCAGACCATGGCTCAGGGCTGATGTCAGACCATGGCTCAGGGTTGATGTCAGATAATGGCTCCAGGCTGATGTCAGACCATGGCTCCAGGCTGTCAGACCATAGCTCAGGGCTGATGTCAGATAATGGCTCCAGGCTGATATCAGACCATGGCTCAGGGCTGATGTCAGAACATGGCTCAGGGCTGATGTCAGACCATGGCTCAGGGCTGATGTCAGACTATGGCTCAGGGCTGATGTCAGAACATGGCTCAGGGCTGATGTCAGACCATGGCTCAGGGCTGATGTCAGACCATGGTTCGGGGCTGATGTCAGACCATGATGTATGGCTGATGTCAGACCATGGCTCAGGGCTGATGTCAGACCATGGCTCAAGGCTGATGTCAGACCATGGTTCAGGGGTGATGTCAGACCATGGCTCAGGGCTGATGTCAGACCATGGCTCATGGCTGATGTCAGACCATGGTGTATGGCTGATGTCAGACCATGGCTCAGGGCTGATGTCAGACCATGGTTCAGGGCTGATGTCAGACCATGGCTCCGGGTTGATGTCAGATAATGGCTCAGGGTTGATGTCAGACCATGGCTCAGGGTTGATGTCAGACAATGGCTCAGGGTTGATGTCAGACCATGGCTCAGGGTTGATGTCAGACCATGGCTCAGGGTTGATGTCAGACCATGTCTCAGGGTTGATGTCAGACCATGGCTCAGGGTTGATGTCAGACCATGGCTCTGGGTTGATGTCAGACCATGGCTCAGGGCTGATGTCAGACCATGGCTCAGGGCTGATGTCAGACCATGGCTCAGGGCTGATGTCAGACCATGGCTCAGGGCTGATGTCAGACCATGGTTCAGGGGTGATGTCAGACCATGGCTCAGGGCTGATGTCAGACCATGGTTCAGGGCTGATGTCAGACCATGGCTCAGGGCTGATGTCAGACCATTGCTCAGGGGTGATGTCAGACCATGGCTCAGGGCTGATGTCAGACCATGGCTCGAGGGTTGATGTCAGATAATGGCTCAGGGCTGATGTCAGACCATGGCTCAGGGCTGATGTCAGACCATGGCTCAGGGCTGATGTCAGACCATGGTTCAGAGGCTGATGTCAGACCATGGCTTCAGGCTGGTGTCAGACCATGGCTCAGGGTTGATGTCAGACCATGGCTCAGGGTTGATGTCAGACCATGGCTCAGGGTTGATGTCAGACCATGGCTCAGGGTTGATGTCAGACCATGGCTCAGGGCTGATGTCAGATCATGGCTCGGGGTTAATGTCAGACCATGGCAGAGGGTTGATGTCAGATAATGGCTCCAGGCTGATGTCAGACCATGGCTCCAGGCTGTCAGACCATAGCTCAGGGCTGATGTCAGACCATGGCTCAGGTCTGATGTCAGACCATGGCTCAGGTCTGGATGTCAGACCATGGCTCAGGGCTGATGTCAGATAATGGCTTCCAGGGTGATGTCAGAGCCATGGCTCAGGGCTGATGTCAGACCATGGTTCAGAGGGGTGATGTCAGACCATGGTTCAGGGCTGATGTGCAGACCATGGTTCAGGGGTGATGTCAGACCATGGTTCAGGGGCTGATGTCAGACCATTGCTCAGGGCTGATGTCAGAACCATGGTTCAGGCTGATGTCAGACCATGGCTCAGGGCTGATGTCAGACCATGGCTCAGGGTTTGATGTCAGATAATGGCTCCAGGCTGATGTCAGACCATGGCTCCAGGCTGTCAGACCATAGCTCAGGGCTGAGGTCAGACCATGGCTCAGGTCTGATGTCAGACCATGGCTCAGGTCTGATGTCAGACCATGGCTCAGGGCTGATGTCAGATAATGGCTCCAGGGTGATGTCAGACCATGGCTCAGGGCTGATGTCAGACCATGGTTCAGGGGTGATGTCAACCATGGTTCAAGGGCTGATGTCAGACCATGGTTCAGGGGTGATGTCAGACCATGGTTCAGGGCTGATGTCAGACCATTGCTCAGGGCTGATGTCATGTCCGACCATGGTTCCAGGGGCTGATGTCAGACCATGGTTCAGGGAGTGCTGTCAGGACCATGGTTCGAGGGGGTGATGGTCAGACCATGGCTCAGGGCTTATGTCAGACCATGGCTCAGGGCTGATGTCAGACCAGGATGTATGGCTGATGTCAGACCATGGCTCAGGGCTGATGCTAGACCATGGCTTCAGGGCTGATGTCAGGACCATGGTGTATGGCTGATGTCCAGACCATGGTTCAGGGCTGATGTCAGACCACTGGCTCAGGGCTGAGTGTCACGACCATGTGGCTCAGGGCTGCTGTCAGACCATGGTGTTATGGCTGATGTCGGACCATGGTTCAGGGCTGATGTCAGCTACCATGGTGTATGGCTGATTGTCAGGACCTATGGTTGTTTCTGGGCTGATTGTCAGGACCATGGCATTCAGGGCTGATGTCAGACCATGGCTCCAGGGCTGATGTCAGACCATGGGTGTATGGCTGATGTCAGACCATGGCTCCGGGCTGATGTCAGACTCATGGGTGTATGTACTGATGTCAGGACCCATGGTTCAGGGCTGATGTCAGACCATGGCTTCAGGGCTGATGTGTCCGGACTCATGGTGTATGGCTGATGTCAGGACCATGGCTCCAGGGCTGATGTCAGACCCATGGCTCAGGGCTGATGTCAGACCATGGGTCAGGGCTGATGTCAGACCATGGCTCAAGGCAGTCTGGTTCTGATACTCAGTTAGGCCTTGGTGGCAGAGAGGTTAGTGTGTTTGCCTGCTAGGACAGTGGTCCCCAACAAAGGCAGATTAACTTGTCCAACCAGTTATGCCTGTCATCCCAACCTTATACACATGGGTCGGAGATTGTTTTCCCAACTGTCTGGGAATTGTCTGGGGAGGAAAGGCTATGAAGAAGGGAGCTGACCAATTCACCTCATATGTAGGGAAGAATTTGGGAGAAGGCTTAACACTTTACATGCTGAAAGCAGTTTCTGCTATTGGACTACATATTATATCTTAAAGATCTGTATTTAATGCCAATATTTTCAGGTTTTCTTGCCTGGATCACTTTTACAGAACTGGTTCTTTCCCTTTGTCCTCACTAAACATGTTAATGTCCCTTTGTTTAACCCATTCTTACATAAGCTGCCCTGTAAGATGGTGTATATATCCATGTCTCTCCACAGATCTCCATCTCTGATGTTCTGGATCCATTGTGTTTATGATATTCCACCATGGCACTGTCTAGAATCATTTCTCTGGAACCTCCTCTTCTACCGCTGATCTCTCCACAATGTTTTCCGATGCCTCTCTTCTCATTACATGACCTATGATAGTGTTGCCAGATTTTGTCACCGAGAAACCACCATGTTTCTCTTAGAATCCCAGATGTTACACAAACTAATAGTGTCACTAGTCATCATCATCATCATCATCATCATCATGTGCCCTGCCAATTAGTATAGGCGTGCACATCTCTCTACAGACCTTTGACCTTGATGCTCCTGATCAACTCTATGATATCCCTGCATGTCATCATATCAGTCCATCCAGCATCATTTCTCTTGGTCTGCCTCTGCCGCTTCATGCGGATCTTTTCCGTAAAAAAAAATGGGACAAAGGAGCGTCATGGAAGCATGTTTCGGTTCAGGACTGTCTCCCAAAACCGAGAGGTCTGGCAACCTTAGACCAATGAATACTGCTTGCCTAATTGACCTACTTCATATAGGTGAGTATACTGTTTTAGTTTCATTAGCCTCTGCCAGGCAATCATGTTAGTTACTCTGTCAGTTCAAGGTATTCTCAACAGTGGTCTCGGGAAGCACATCTCCATTTATTCAAAATTTCCCAGTTCTTTAGTTCGCATTCCACGCGTCACTGTCATACAAAAGAACGGGCTCCATACAGCATTTCAGTGCTTTCTTACTGACTGGATGGTCGTATGGTCAAATATTGGTCAAGGCGGGTTGCTTTTTATTGATTTGATCAATCCAGCCTTAAATGGGTACCATGAAATGTCACAGGAGGTAGAGGTGGTCAGTATAATATTGACAATATCGGCCATTGAGTGTCGTTTGGTCAATGACCATATGGAGCTTGAGCCAAATACACAACACGCCTCACATGTAGCAAGTCTCTTTATGTAAAATACACTTACTGACAGTCGAAGACAGTTATTTCATAAGTTACTTTTCATCACTGAAGTTTAAATTTTGCTTGGGTTTTCTAGTCTTAATCTTTAAGACACATCTACTATTTGAGGTTATGATTGCTTTCAAATATTTGAATATATTGACCCAGTTAAACATTTTTCCTTCTATTGTAATGTCACATTTTGGTGATATCTTTTTCTTTGAAATAACCATGTTCTGTGTTTCTGATATTCAAGGACAGCTGTTCCCTTACTACCGCCTATAAAGAGAATGCAATTTTGAAAACAATGGAAGTAACGAACTTCTTTAGCAGTACACTACAACTCCATGAGGACAACATGGTGTACCACGTTCTGTGAGAGTGATTCATGAAAGAGTGTCATGCAATTATCCGATGACAAGCTGTCATGCCTCACCAGGATCAAACTTTATACTGACATGGTAAATGGGGGAGTCCTGTCTATCCATCACACATATCCCCTCATCTTCAAGATAACAACAATAACACTTGAAGCCTATCTGGCAGACTGTGCATATTCTCAGCGATTAGATTACAGCCTTGGGGTGACAGCTGAGTGTAACATGCTGGCTCTTACTGGCAGCTACTCATATTGAAGCAATCGCTGTGAGATTTGTGCGAAAATGTGATCAAAAATTGAAAACACATTTCATGATGGTGGTGGTGGTGATGGTGATGATGATGTAAAAAATAATAACTGATTATAGTATATCAAGTAATATGCAGCCTGTGTTTCAATATGTCAAAGGCTTAAGAAGACATTAAGTTGGAGGTAGTGTTACCATGATTAGTTGAACAATCCATGCAAGAGAAAGCTGATTAGACATGGCAGCATGCATTCAACAGTCTTACGTGCTGGTTCTTGTTTTACAATGTCATCCCTGGTCTTTGCCAAGTCGTCAAACGTCTTTGGACTGAAAACATTCGTGGGAGAAGATGCAATTCTCATCAGCTGTGAGGCATCTTTCAGGCCTACCCCGACTGTGTAAATCCTGCTGCCTGCATCTTTAATTTCCTGTGCTGCTGTATATATTTTTCTCACATCAGCTTTTGAGACGGCATCCGTCAGAAGAATCACTACATTTGGAGCGTCCTGAAGTCTGTCGCCAGCCTTTTCTGTAAGCACTTTAGTTCTAACCATATTCAAACCTTCGACCACATTCCCATCTTTGGCTCGAAGCAGTTTGAGATTGTCAATTTCATTCAGAAGACTGGCTTTGGTTTTATGTTTCTTCAGGTTAAACACCAGTTTTGGCTTCTTTCTGTAGACTACAATACTGACCCTGACATTTCCAGAGTCAATATTTGCATCCTTGACAAGGTCACGAACGAACTGCTTGTAGAAGGTGAAGGTTTTCTTGTTGACAGCGTTAGACATGTGTAGTAGAAGCACCAGGTCCAGGTTGTTGGAGGCTGAAATATGTCAGTGGTTATTGACAACAACTAGAGGTTAGCAGTTAGTAGCTGACTTGAGGAACATGTACAAGTTGAGTTAACAACATCGTTATCTAAACTTATCGTTTGTTGGGGAACATATACAAGCAGAGTTGAGAACAACCTTTATCTAGATTAGCTTAGTTGGGGAACATACACACAAGCAGAATTAACAACATCATTATCTAAACTTATCTTTGTTGGGAAACATATACAAGCAGAGTTGAGAACAACCTATATTTAAATTAGTTTAGTTGGGGAATATACAGAAGCAGAATTAACAACATCATTATCTAAATTTACCTTTGCTGGAGAACATATGCAAGCAGAGTTGAGAACAATCTATATCTAAATTAGCTTTGTTAGGAAACATTTAGAAGCGGAATTAACAACATCGATATCTAAATTTACCTTTGCTGAGGAACATATACAAGCAGAGATAAGAATACCTGTATCTAAACTTATCTGCGTTGGGGAACTATCTACAAGCAGAAATGAGAACACCTATACCACAACCTTATTGGTTTCAGAGACATATTCAAGCAGAGCTGCAAACACCTGCACCTACATCTATGTAAAAGCACAGTTCAGAAAACCTGTACCTACATCTATCTGGCTTGGGCAAGATGTATAAGCATGGTTGAGAACACCTGTACTTAAAGCTAACTAATGACAATCAGTCTCATGCAAATATGACACAGGATTGCATATAGATTATTTTTATTGTTAATCTGCTTTAAACAATAAATGCTTCCAACTTCCAACAATTGGAAGTTTAAAAAACAACATATTACAAACAACATATTTTAATATATGAATTTGAGTCTGTAACAAACAGGTAACAGGCAAAAACAATCTATGAGGCTAATGTTCCATCCTTCAGCACTGATTTCCCTATTAGAGTAGAGATCCTCTACAGGCTAACACCAAGTCATGTTATCCTTTGTTATCTCCTGCATCTCGCTCCACACCCACCTCATATTATTCATCGCCAATTCTTTTCTGAGTGTTTTTAAGTATCCCTATATTTCCTTTGCCTTGTGGGTTTCAGTGGAAGACCTTTCTAGTTTCACCAGTTTCAGGTTTGTTCTAAGTGTGTCCTAGTCAGC
The DNA here is from genome assembly GCA_014155875.1 of Cepaea nemoralis. NCBI lineage: Eukaryota > Metazoa > Mollusca > Gastropoda > Stylommatophora > Helicidae > Cepaea > Cepaea nemoralis. The sequence goes on from JACEFZ010012719.1 coordinate 55,368, forward strand.
ACCAATATCTTCCCCTCACAACTTGATTTGCCGAATTCTGTCTAGTTCTCTCCCTAAGCTCCCATTAGTGATTCTGTCACACTATGTTAGTCCTTCTATTCTGTGCAGGCGCCAGTTATTGAATATTTGTAGATTATTAGTGGTTGTTTTAATTATTTTAGAGGCTACTCTGTTACTCTAATAAGGAGGAGGATGAAACTGGTGTTAACTGAGTAAATGGTAGTTTGCAACAACATTGTTAAGATCATCATAACCCAGGGAATGTCTTTAAACAACTACCTGGTTCTCTATCACATTAATGAAATGGTATTGTAGATAACTCATGTGAAAATTTAAGAGACATGATGATTATGATGTTTTCCTGATAATTGTTGAGGGAAATAGTAAAACGCTGGTTATTTCAATGCTATGATTACAATTATTTTAAAAATAGAATTGTATGATAATTATAATGATAAACGTAGATATCAGCGCCATCAGAATATTTACTATGATATTATTATGGCTATGGTGTGATTAAACTAATGTTACAAGATTTATAATGAATAAATCAACTTTAGCTATGTTGTAATAATACACTTATTATTTTGATTTCCATGGGCTCAGATTGCAAAATGATGATGTTTATACAGTACTGATGGCTATAGATTGAAAATAACGATAGTATAATGGTGTTGAAGCTATGATTATTTTATTATTATGATACTTTTTGATTCTTTGATTAAAGCTGTACCATTATAATAATGCTGGGATTATTCAGATGTTATTATGGTATCAGTTATGATGTTTCAATAAATATGATGTTACAATAAGCTTATGTTATAAATATTCTGACATAATGATGATTTTTATTTTGTGATGACATGTTTTTTATAATAACTTCATGAAGATTCAAATTTTATGCCGATAGTCAAGTTATTAAAGAATTGTTCTGTTGTTATGATGACAGTAGATTATTATAACAATGATGACACAATGTTTCCCATGTTATGATGACAGTTACGAGTTTGTTATGATGACAGTACATTGATATAACAAGGATACTATGATGTTATTTGACAGTAGACTGTTATAACAATGATGATACGATGTTGTTCGACAGCAGACTGTAATACTAATGATGTTACAATATTTCCCATGTTGTGATGACAGGTACGATGTTGTTTTGATGACAGTAGATTGTTATAACAATGATGCTATGATGTTGTTTGACACTAGACTGTTATAACAATGATGACACGATGTTGTTCATCAGTAGACTGCTATAACAATGACCGGAGGGGGGGGGGGGGGTTTAAACATATAACCACTGTCCCAGCAGGCAAACTGGTTCCCAAAATGACAGCAACATTGATGACTTAGTAATAATAATAATGCTGTTTTGATATTTCTAATGTTACAATGAGGTAAACATGTAATAATTACGTTATGGTGCAAATAACTTGTAATAATAATGTTAACTTGGTTCTTAATGGAGGATGATGCAACACTTATGACGAAATGATTTGATAATACTAATATTACAAAGAGGTTCTTTCATTGCAACTTACCAGCCTGATCATCCTGTAGATGTTCCACTGAAACAAAAACGATAAAATGTCAAGTTGCATGTATCCCCCTTAAGCCATGGATTAGTACAGCAAATGTCTACCAGTTGTCGCCTATAGAGTAGTACTGTCATGAGAGTATCTTAATTTTAAAGTATATTCTTTTTTCTTCTTCTTCTTCCTATTCTTCTTCTCCTCATGTTTCTATTTGTCTCTATACATGTACACTTCTGTCTCTGGAGTCCATCTCTCGTGTTTCTATTTGTCTCTATACATGTACACTTCTGTCTCTGGAGTCCATCTCTCGTGTTTCTATTTGTCTCTATACATGTACACTTCTGTCTCTGGAGTCCATCTCTCACGTTTCTATTTGTCTCTATACATGTACACTTCTGTCTCTGGAGTCTATCTCTCCGTGTCTCTATTTGTCTCTATACATGTACACTTCTGTCTCTGGAGTCCTATCTCTCGTGTCTCTATTTGTCTCTATACATGTACACTTCTGTCTCTGGAGTCCATCTCTCGTGTCTCTATTTGTCTCTATACATGTACACTTCTGTCTCTGGAGTCCATCTCTCGTGTTTCTATTTGTCTCTATACATGTACACTTCTGTCTCTGGAGTCTATCTCTCGTGTTTCTATTTGTCTCTATACATGTACACTTCTGTCTCTGGAGTCCATCTCTCGTGTTTCTATTTGTCTCTATAAATGTACACTTCTGTCTCTGGAGTCTATCTCTCGTGTTTCTATTGTCTATACATGTACACTTCTGTCTCTGGAGTCCATCTCTCGTGTCTCTATTTGTCTCTATACATGTACACTTCTGTCTCTGGAGTCCATCTCTCGTGTTTCTATTTGTCTCTATACATGTACACTTCTGTCTCTGGAGTCTATCTCTCGTGTTTCTATTTGTCTCTATACATGTACACTTCTGTCTCTGGAGTCCATCTCTCGTGTTTCTATTTGTCTCTATACATGTACACCTCTGTCTCTGGAGTCCATCTCCCGTTTCTATTGTCTCTATACATGTACACTTCTGTCTCTGGAGTCCATCTCTCATGTTTCTATTTGTCTCTATACATGTACACTTCTGTCTCTGGAGTCTATCTCTCGTGTTTCTATTTGTCTCTATACATGTACACTTCTGTCTCTGGATTCCATCTCTCGTGTCTCTATTTGTCTCTATACATGTACACTTCTGTCTCTGGAGTCCATCTCTCGTGTTTCTATTTGTCTCTATACATGTACACCTCTGTCTCTGGAGTCCATCTCCCGTTTCTATTTGTCTCTATACATGTACACTTCTGTCTCTGGAGTCCATCTCTCATGTTTCTATTTGGCTCTATACATGTACACTTCTGTCTCTGGAGTCCATCTCTCGTGTTTCTATTTGTCTCTATACATGTACACTTTCTGTCTCTGGAGTCTATCTCTCGTGTTTCTATTGTCTCTATACATGTACACTTCTGTCTCTGGAGTCTATCTCTCGTGTTTCTATTTGTCTCTATACATGTACACCTCTGTCTCTGGAGTCCATCTCCCGTTTCTATTTGTCTCTATACATGCACACCTCTGTCTCTGGAGTCCATATCCCGTTTCTATTTGTCTCTATACATGTACACTTCTGTCCTCTGGAGTCCACTCTCCTGTTTCTATTTGTTTCTATGCATGTACACTTATGTCTCTGGAGTCCATCTCTCGTGTTTCTATTTGTCTCTATACATGTACACCTCTGTCTCTGGAGTCCATCTCCCGTTTCTATTTGTCTCTATACATGTACACTTCTGTCTCTGGATTCCATTCTCTCGTGTTTCTATTTGTCTCTATACATGTACACTTCTGTCTCTGGAGTCCATCTCCCGTTCTATTTGTCTCTATACATGTACACTTATGTCTCTGGAGTCCATCTCCCGTTTCTATTTGTCTCTATACATGTACACTTCTGTCCTCTGGAGTCACATCTCTCCATGTTTCTATTTGTCTCTATACATGTACACTTCTGTCTCTGGAGTCCATCTCTCGTGTTTTCTATTTGTCTCTATACATGTACACTTCTGTCTCTGGAGTGCATCTCTCGTGTTTCTATTTGTCTCTATACATGTACACTTCTGTCTCTGGAGTCCATCTCTCGTGTTTCTATTTGTCTCTATACATGTACACCTCTGTCTCTGGAGTCCATCTCCCGTTTCTATTTGTCTCTATACATGTACACTTCTGTCTCTGGAGTCTATCTCTCGTGTTTCTATTTGTCTCTATACATATACACTTATGTCTCTGGAGTCCATCTCTCGTGTCTCTATTTGTCTCTATACATGTACACTTCTGTCTCTGGAGTCCATCTCTCTGTTTCTATTTGTCTCTATACAGCACACCTCTGTCTCTGGAGTCCATATCCCGTTTCTATTTGTCTCTTATACATGTACACTTCTGTCTCTGGAGTCCATCTCCTGTTTCTATTTGATTCTATACATGTACACTTCTGTCTCTGGAGTCCATCTCTCGTGTTTCTATTTGTCTCTATACATGTACACCTCTGTCTCTGGAGTCCATCTCCCGTTTCTATTTGTCTCTATACATGTACACTTCTGTCTCTGGATTCCATCTCTCGTGTTTCTATTTGTCTCTATACATGTAACTTATGTCTCTGGAGTCCATCTCCCCGTTTCTATTTTGTCTCTATACATGTACACTTCTGTCTCTGGAGTCCATCTCTCATGTTCTATTTGTCTCTATACATGTACACTTCTGTCTCTGGAGTCTATCTCTCGTGTTTCTATTGTCTCTATACATGTACACTTCTGTCTCTGGATTCCATCTCTCGTGTCTCTATTTGTCTCTATACATGTACACTTCTGTCTCTGGAGTCCATCTCTCGTGTTTCTATTTGTCTCTATACATGTACACCTCTGTCTCTGGAGTCCATCTCCCGTTTCTATTTGTCTCTATACATGTACACTTCTGTCTCTGGAGTCCATCTCTCATGTTTCTATTTGGCTCTATACATGTACACTTCTGTCTCTGGAGTCCATCTCTCGTGTTTCTATTTGTCTCTATACATGTACACTTCTGTCTCTGGAGTCTATCTCTCGTGTTTCTATTTGTCTCTATACATGTACACTTCTGTCTCTGGAGTCCATCTCTCGTGTTTCTATTTGTCTCTATACATGTACACCTCTGTCTCTGGAGTCCATCTCCCGTTTCTATTTGTCTCTATACATGCACACCTCTGTCTCTGGAGTCCATATCCCGTTTCTATTTGTCTCTATACATGTACACTTCTGTCTCTGGAGTCCATCTCCTGTTTCTATTTGTTTCTATGCATGTACACTTCTGTCTCTGGAGTCCATCTCTCGTGTTTCTATTTGTCTCTATACATGTACACCTCTGTCTCTGGAGTCCATCTCCCGTTTCTATTTGTCTCTATACATGTACACTTCTGTCTCTGGATTCCATCTCTCGTGTTTCTATTTGTCTCTATACATGTACACTTCTGTCTCTGGAGTCCATCTCCCGTTTCTATTTGTCTCTATACATGTACACTTATGTCTCTGGAGTCCATCTCCCGTTTCTATTTGTCTCTATACATGTACACTTCTGTCTCTGGAGTCCATCTCTCATGTTTCTATTTGTCTCTATACATGTACACTTCTGTCTCTGGAGTCCATCTCTCGTGTTTCTATTTGTCTCTATACATGTACACTTCTGTCTCTGGAGTCTATCTCTCGTGTTTCTATTTGTCTCTATACATGTACACTTCTGTCTCTGGAGTCCATCTCTCGTGTTTCTATTTGTCTCTATACATGTACACCTCTGTCTCTGGAGTCCATCTCCCGTTTCTATTTGTCTCTATACATGTACACTTCTGTCTCTGGAGTCTATCTCTCGTGTTTCTATTTGTCTCTATACATATACACTTATGTCTCTGGAGTCCATCTCTCGTGTCTCTATTTGTCTCTATACATGTACACTTCTGTCTCTGGAGTCCATCTCTCGTGTTTCTATTTGTCTCTATACATGCACACCTCTGTCTCTGGAGTCCATATCCCGTTTCTATTTGTCTCTATACATGTACACTTCTGTCTCTGGAGTCCATCTCCTGTTTCTATTTGTTTCTATGCATGTACACTTCTGTCTCTGGAGTCCATCTCTCGTGTTTCTATTTGTCTCTATACATGTACACCTCTGTCTCTGGAGTCCATCTCCCGTTTCTATTTGTCTCTATACATGTACACTTCTGTCTCTGGATTCCATCTCTCGTGTTTCTATTTGTCTCTATACATGTACACTTATGTCTCTGGAGTCCATCTCCCGTTTCTATTTGTCTCTATACATGTACACTTCTGTCTCTGGAGTCCATCTCTCATGTTTCTATTTGTCTCTATACATGTACACTTCTGTCTCTGGAGTCTATCTCTCGTGATTCTATTTGTCTCTATACATGTACACTTCTGTCTCTGGAGTCCATCTCTCGTGTCTCTATTTGTCTCTATACATGTACACTTCTGTCTCTGGAGTCCATCTCTCGTGTTTCTATTTGTCTCTATACATGTACACTTCTGTCTCTGGAGTCCATCTCTCGTGTTTCTATTTGTCTCTATACATGTACACTTCTGTCTCTGGAGTCCATCTTTCGTGTTTCTATTTGTCTCTATACATGTACACCTCTGTCTCTGGAGTCCATCTCCCGTTTCTATTTGTCTCTATACATGTACACTTCTGTCTCTGGAGTCCATCTCTCATGTTTCTATTTGTCTCTATACATGTACACTTCTGTCTCTGGAGTCTATCTCTCGTGTTTCTATTTGTCTCTATACATGTACACTTCTGTCTCTGGAGTCCATCTCTCGTGTCTCTATTTGTCTCTATACATGTACACTTCTGTCTCTGGAGTCCATCTCTCGTGTTTCTATTTGTCTCTATACATGTACACCTCTGTCTCTGGAGTCCATCTCCCGTTTCTATTTGTCTCTATACATGTACACTTCTGTCTCTGGAGTCCATCTCTCGTGTCTCTATTTGTCTCTATACATGTACACTTCTGTCTCTGGAGTCCATCTCTCGTGTTTCTATTTGTCTCTATACATGTACACTTCTGTCTCTGGAGTCCATCTCCCGTTTCTATTTGTCTCTATACATGTACACTTCTGTCTCTGGAGTCCATCTCTCGTGTTTCTATTTGTCTCTATACATGTACACCTCTGTCTCTGGAGTCCATCTCCCGTTTCTATTTGTCTCTATACATGTACACTTCTGTCTCTGGAGTCCATCTCCTGTTTCTATTTGTTTCTATACATGTACACTTCTGTCTCTGGAGTCTATCTCTCGTGTTTCTATTTGTCTCTATACATGTACACTTATGTCTCTGGAGTCCATCTCTCGTGTCTCTATTTGTCTCTATACATGTACACTTCTGTCTCTGGAGTCCATCTCTCGTGTTCCTATTTGTCTCTATACATGTACACCTCTGTCTCTAGAGTCCATATCCCGTTTCTATTTGTCTCTATACATGTACACTTCTGTCTCTGGAGTCCATCTCCTGTTTCTATTTGTTTCTATACATGTACACTTCTGTCTCTGGAGTCCATCTCTCGTGTTTCTATTTGTCTCTATACATGTACACTTCTGTCTCTGGAGTCCATCTCCCGTTTCTATTTGTCTCTATACATGTACACTTCTGTCTCTGGAGTCCATCTCCCGTTTCTATTTGTCTCTATACATGTACACTTCTGTCTCTGGAGTCCATCTCCCGTTTCTATTTGTCTCTATACATGTACACTTCTGTTTCTGGAGTCCATCTCCCGTTTCTATTTATCTCTATACATGTACACTTCTGTCTCTGGAGTCCATCTCCCGTTTCTATTTGTCTCTATACATGTACACCTCTTGTCTCTGGAGTCCATCTCTCGTGTTTCTATTTGTCTCTATACATGTACACTTCTGTCTCTGGAGTCCATCTCCCGTTTCTATTTGTCTCTATACATGTACACCTCTGTCTCTGGAGTCTATCTCCCGTTTCTATTTGTCTCTATACATGTACACCTCTGTCTGTGGAGTACATCACCCGTTTCTATTTGTCTCTATACATGTACACCTCTGTCTCTGGAGTACATCTCCCGTTTCTATTTGTGTCTATACATGTACACCTCTGTCTCTGGAGTCCATCTCCCGTTTCTATTTGTCTCTATACATGTACACCTCTGTCTCTGGAGTGCACCTCTCGTGTTTCTATTTGTCTCTATACATGTACACCTCTGTCTCTGGAGTCCATCTCTCGTGTTTCTATTTGTCTCTATACATGTACACTTCTGTCTCTGGAGTCCATCTCCCGTTTCTGTTTGTCTCTATACATGTACACCTCCGTCTCTGGAGTCCATCTCTCGTTTCTATGTGTCTCTATACATTCCTTTCTCCGTCTCTGGAGTCCATCTCCCGTTTCTTTTTGTCTCTATACATGTACACCTCTGTCTCTGGAGTGCACCTCTCGTGTTTCTATTTGTCTCTATACATGTACACCTCTGTCTCTGGAGCCCATCTCTCGTGTTTCTATTTGTCTCTATACATGTACACTTGTGTCTCTGGAGTCCATCTCCCGTTTCTGTTTGTCTCTATACATGTACACCTCCGTCTCTGGAGTCCATCTCTCGTTTCTATGTGTCTCTATACATTCCTTTCTCTGTCTCTGGATTCCATCTCCCATATATATTGGTCTTTATACATTGATTTTACTTAACGGGTTCCAGGGGGAGTAAATTCAAGTTATGATATTAACATGTTTTTCTCAGTATGAGTCTAATCAAGCACATGCCTTGCATTACTCACTAATTAATATGAGCAATGACACATATTTCAAAGACATAAACAGCAAGAACAAAAGAAATATCTAGTGATATATATTAGCATAGTATACTACATTAAAGCATTTGATATATACCACAGTTTCACATAAAGAAATAATAAGAATGATGGAAAATATAAACAATGGTAATAACACTCTAAGAATAATTGTATCTTGTTAATAATATATGCTTGGCAACAGAAACACTGCCAGATGAGCTGACAGTGACATGACCATATTTGATCACAGACAAGAAGGCATTGTAGTACACAGGTGTCTGCTGTCACATGATTGGCTCTTATTAGTCATGAAATAATAAGTCACGTCCTATATGTCAGGTCCAACAGTTGCCACATAATAAACAATTTACAGTACACATATAGCAGTTTGTATTGTGGAAAGTCAAATGCACAGACAAACATAGTTATATATTTGCAACAGAAAGTCACAACACAAGCTTGAGTTTTAATAGAAATCAGCAAAATCTGAGGTAATGGTAATTATCAGAAAAGTACAAAAATAAACAGGAGTAATGGTAATCACAGAGAAACTAGAGGGGGCAAAAAAGAAGTACTTTTAATAATAATAAAGAATGTAAGCAAAAAACAGAAGTAATGGTAGTCATAAGGAAAATAAGTCCAAAATACAATATCTTGATTCATGGAGCAATTTTACAGCAACTCAGTGGAGCAGGCACATCTACAGCAACAAATGGGTTATGTTATATAGAGGTGAAATGTGGACTAGCTGAAGCCAAAGTATCAATTGAACAAGATGCAGAATATCACAATGTCAGACGGGACGCAGAGGTGTTTCCAAGGCACCAGGGCCGGGTTATATACTGGCTAAGACCTATTGACGCGTCCTCGCCGAGCGTCCTGGGCAACAGGTCCCTTCGGGGTCCTGGCTAAAGTCAGTAGGATCGCCGATTCCTCCTAAGTCGGAGAGTGTCTGCCTGTACGGCGAGGAACCACCAGTCTGCACACCAATAAGCCAGACATGGGACAACGGATACTCACGCAAACCTCAGGTCCTGTATGACATCACACTGATGTTGGACAACAGGATGCCTTCATCCGACATACAGGACTTCGCGTTGGAGCTCAAGCCAACGAACACAAGCAAGCAAGTACAATGTCAGACGACAAAACCAAGGAAATGATGATAACAAGATAAGAAATAGAAAATCAACAACTAAAGCAAACAATAAATTGTAAGTACTAGACAGCATAATATCATTTTGATGGAAGGAACATAATATCCTTGCGTGTGAAAGTAACAGCAGAAATCGTGTCAGTCTCTATGTTTGCATTGTCAGCGTGTGTATACAAGTCACTTTCATATGACTGCATGGGTGAATATGATAGCCTGGTATATGTTGATATGATAAGGTGTTGTTCCACGATTAGGTAATATACCATGATTAGGGCTGTACCATTAGGTACTATACCATGATTAGGTGCTTTACCATGATTACGTACTGTATTGTACCATGATAAGGTACTATACCATGAAAAGATGAATTGGAAACAAATAGGTAAATTAAGGAATTTTAGGAATATTAAGGAAATTAAGAATTTGTTTCCAATTCATATTGTTATATCCTGCTGCAGCCGCTGCTTTTTCTTTCTATTCCATGAAAAGATGATGTATACCTTGATAAGGTATTGTACCATGATAAGACACTGTACCATGATAAGGTACTGTACCATGATTATGTATTGTACCATGATTAGATATTGCCTCAGGATTAGGTACTGTACATGAAACAATCGATAACCAGTATAAATACCTATCAGCAGTAATTCCAACCTCGCATTTGCATCTGCGGGGCCTGATCGAAAACACATGACCTAATTGTTCAAGATACTGATACGGGAGAGAATAATGGCACGAACCAAACCTAGATCTAAGAGACAACCAACGTTCAAGAAGAGAAGCAAAGAAGCCGCTGCCAACACCACGGCCGTCAATACGACTATAAATACCTATCAGCGTAATTCCCACCTCGCAGTTGCATCTGCAGAGCCTGATCGAGAACAAGTGACTTAATTGTTCAAGATACCAGATACGGGGGAGAAGAATGGCATGAACCAAACCTAGATCGAAGAGACAGACACTCAACGTCCAGGTACGAGAAGCGAAGAAGCCAACACCACGGCCGTCAATAACCACGGAGGGAAATAACCTGCTTAGCCGTACAAAAGCACCACCACTGCAGCCGAAAGAAGGAAAACTACCAGAAACTACAAGTGAAGCGCTCACAAGCAAAAATGACGACATCAAGTCGCAATGAAGATCCATGACTATCAGTATCACGAAGCAGACTGCGAAGAGAAATGAAAACACCGACAAGAGGCAGACGATAAGATGGGTGATCAAACGCATCAACAGTGGAACTAGCAGAGAACCAATTACAGAAGCAGCTGCAGAAGGTGAACCATCATATCCGAGTCATGCAAGCGTAGCGGCTATTGACATACGTCAAGATCCCAATAACACTCGATGTAATGACAACGGAGGAGAGCGAGATGCCTATCAAACTGATGATGGACAAAACACCATAACAGTCACAACGATTAATACCCAGGGGGGTGCTGAGTGGTCTTGAGGTATAGTGTCCGCCTCGAGTGCTGGAGGTCCCAGGTTCAAGCCCCAGTGAGGGGCAGGGATTTTTTCACGTGGAATTCTAGTAAAAAAATTTCCCCTGGTCTCTAGGTATTGAGATCTGACGCCCGTGTGTGTTGTTGCGCACGTAAAAAATCCCTTGGCAGGTGGAAATCGAAAAAGAGTCGCCCGCGCAAAATTTTGAATTAAAAATCTACCCAAAGTATTTCAGGATTCTCGTCGGTGCTACGGAGTTCGTGCACTGAGCTGATATTATCCGGACTCACACTTGAGTTAGGAGTAGTACGGAGCACTCATGGGTTACACCCGTGTACCGTGATTTTGATCCGTCACTAAAACTAAAACTAAACTAAAACTAAACGATTTATACCCAGAGTTACACAATGCTCTCGGTGCCAGAGGGCCGGACACAGTGTCGCAGCAAGACAGAAATCTGCCGTTACTGCGCAAAAGATCATGCCTTCAGCGAGTTTGCATCAGCCAAAGAATACAAGGAATATCGGAAGCCTAAATACAACAGAAATGCGAAAACTAGGCAAACACAGAGCCAGATACCTGGGCTCCTCGTACCTCCAAAGACATAGAGACATTCAAGGAGGCGAGGCGGAGATGCAGGACAGCCATAGACATGTCACAAGAATAAAAGACCCAGCTTCAACGCCAGATAGCAGAACTGAAGAAATAAACTTCTACTGACAGAGAAGTTCACCAAGGAAATCCAAGAACAAGACACCGGCAGCAACACCAGATTTCTGGAAAAAAATTAAAGAAATACAGCGCAGTATCCAGCAAGAGGAGGCACACATGGCTAAAATAAAGAAGGAGAACGTGGAAATAATAAATGCGATACAAACCGAAAGAGAACAGCCAAAGATCGAGAGGGACGAGAGAAGAACGAACCAAACATCAATCAGCAGAAGACACACCAAAGGCTAACGATAAACCTCAAGCTGAAGCGCGATTCGAAATAGTCAGAGAAAATTTGACGTGGATAGGCCTTAGGTTCATACCAGAATGCGATCGGCGTTGCCAGTAGTGGGTTGTGCTCAATATTTAAAGTCAGAGAAAAGGCACAAAATGACACACAGTTCTTCAGATTACTTAAAAAACAAGTTAATTGCGTATCTTTTACAGGACGTCGCATCTAACCCCGGCATTTTTTAAAATACAGTGGTACCACGGGTTACGAACGCCTCAGGTCACGAACAATTCAGGTTACGAACAAAAACTTTGAAAATTGTATGTTTCGGGTAACAAACTGTGCCTCGGGTTACGAACGAAGGCGAGCGAGAGAGAGCTAGGTGTAACGTTGGAGACAAAAGATAGCGTACAGTACAAATAGTACTATAGATGAGCTTGTGGATCTTCAGAATGAACAGCTAAAGACATTAAAAGAGGAGCGGTCGTCCGATGATGAGGAGTCAGTGACCGTTTCAACTGCCAGGATTAAAGAAATTTAATCGTCGAAGACTTCATTGTGAACCATCATTCAAACAAACGTGTTGCTAACAAGCCCTATGCCCCTATATGTGATGAATGATAACTCGATGCCCCACTTCAAAAGATTCTCCAGCAAAGGAAGCGACAAATTTCTCTTGATAGTTTCTTGGTGCAGAAAGATTCCCAGTCGGCTGCCAAGAAACAGCAACAAGTTACTCTTGAAACTAATGATTCAGAATAGAAAAGAAACTGACAAATTTCCCATGATCGTTTTCTTGGTAATAAAGATAGACTAAATCTCTTTTTATGTTACATTTAATTCATTTGGTTGTTTTCTTTCTCTTTATTTAAAACGTGAAATACACGTATTCTTTGTGTTTTGTCAGGTAATTAATTGTCAGGTAGTTAATAAAACAAGAGCGATTCTTTCATCTTGAAACGGATTGTCTTTATTTAATTGATTGCAATGTTTCGGGTTACGAACGTTTCGGGTTACGAACCTAGTTCTGGAACGAATTAAGTTCGTAACCCGAGGTACCACTGTAATTGTGATTTCTTGGCAAGTTTACGTTCAGTAGTTTGCCATTGATTTCTGAAAGACCGGAACTCGTACCATTTATTAAAAAAACAAACAAAAAAACGCACGGCGGTCTGCTGCCAAATCTCCCACAGCTGTGTTACGAACGCGGTATGCGAGATTACGAACTGCATCCGTAAATCCTTCGCCACAGATGTGGACTACATCTACTCAAAACAGACGAGCAATGAACCTCAATGAAAAACGAAAGAAACAAGAATAGACAAACACAAAGGAATCCGCACCGGCTAAACCCCGAGCTGACGTCACAGGCATGACATATCGTGCACAGAAGCCATCAAACTGACACCGAAGACAAAAGAAACTAAAACTGCGCACTATAAACCACCAGAATTATAACCACAGCTGAAGAAGCAGGTTGAACTAGGTGGAAACATTTTTTAACATATCGGGTCGGATCGGACTCCCGCTGGCATTGGTGACCAGCCAGAAAAGAGGTCAGAATGTTTACATGCTCGGCAAGCTCACCTTAACACTAAAAGTCGTAAGGCTAACTCTACCGTTTAGAAGACCAGTTCATCGTTATTTGACAAGGGTACAGAAGCGTGCACGCGTGTGTGAGTGTGTTTCAACATCTTTTTTCATTTTGACGTTGAAAGAGAGAGGAAAAGAAAAAGCACTTGTCCTGCCCAGATTTTCATTAACTGTTCAACACGACCGTGTGTGTGTGTGTGTGTGTCGATCAACATCATCGACAGCTGGCTCGTCTTACAACACGGAGTATTCCAATATCTAGAGCTGATCTGCTTGCTAGGACAGCGTGTCATAACTGACATAAGAAGTCTATCATAGCCGCATTCATTCATTCAATAGTATGTCCTTTGCAGAACCTAGCTCCCATAATAACCTTCCAAAAAAACAACTTCTCGATCAAAAGCAAGATGCCTTGCGTCCGATACACTATCATAGCCTAGTGAGTAGTTATAGATAGAACTTCAAGGGTGGACATTATCATAAGGCGGCTTTGCTGGATGGAGCATTACAGCTGACGTCAGCTACTTAAGGCCATAAAGGTGTGGTCCAGGCATAGGCGTGTGGGGCATTTCCTATTAGAGTAGATATTAGAGTAAACTGTACCAGTCCCATCCGGATTCAGCCTGTTTGTATTCATTGTCAATTATGTGCTATGTTTCGTCTACCGAGAAAAAACATATCTGTTTTCCTACACCCACTCAAAAGAGGTCTAAGACAACGCAACAAAGCGAATTGAAATAATTAACAGATATCGTCCATATTACAGAACACACACATACAGTTCAGCATCGATGGAAGCGGCAGTCACCAGAAAATCAGTAGTGTTCAGCAGCCACACATGTATATTTCATGGGGGACTTTTGTGTTGGTATTCGAGACTCGTGTCTGTTGCATTTTTCACATTGGGCAGTGAACAGCATTTTGTGTGATATTCACTGGTACAGGAACTGAGCATTATGGGGAAGACCCATTGCCGTGAAGTTGGAACCTCGATAAGTAACTAAAACACAAAAAAAGGAAAGAAAAGTGATACAAAAAGGGGCGCTGTTAACACCAGTCTTTCTATCAAAATGATCTTACCATGGTCAGGCATAGACAATATTAACAAAAGAGAAAAGAGAAATGAAAACCACAGAAATGTAGTCTTCGACGAATTCGTAAGGAGATATACGATTGGAAATAGCAACAGGGAGCAAGTACGGACGGTACCGCGGATAGATTACATTAAAATTAAGCAAATCAAATTATTCGGCATTAAAACAAGATTATCACGAGACAGTAGCATTATGAATACCACTTTGTATGAAGCACACACCAGACGACCTGTCATCAGAATTTTCTTACCCTGATCTCGTAAACCAACAGAAGAAGAAGCAGAATGAGAAAGAGGAGGAGGAGAAAAAGAGGAAAAAGCGGAGAAGAAAAGGGAGAGGATGAGGGGAATCCGAGAAGAAAGAGAACAGGGAAGGAGCTGGGAGGAAGTAAAGAAGAAAACTAAGGAGGAGGAAGAGGAGAAGAAGAGAAGAAGAAGAAGAAGAAGAAGAAGAAGATGATGATGATGATGATGATGATGATGATGATGATGATGATGATGATGATGAAGAAAAAGAAGACGATAATAATGATGATGGAGGAGGAGGATAGGTTGACGAGACAGTTCATGATGATGTTGATACAGCATTTGCAGGTACACTATGTACTACAAAACTACACTGTAAAGTGTTCACATCACAACACCCACACATTAGACCACCCTTACATCACAACACCCACTCATCCACGGACACTTACCACTGATATCAATTTGCACTGAAAATAGAACAATGACAACGTATCGTTGTTTACTTTGAACTCAGTAAAGACAGAAAATTACAACAATGTTACACGTAATCAAGGTTTACAACGAGATCATCTGACTTAAGCTAGATAACCTAAATTATCCATTTGTTCTAGCATAGTTTAACGATATAATCATCATGTGGTTCTACTGCAGACGTCTTGGACAAATAAGATCCCCGACGTCAGTCGTCCCGAATGGGTAGGCAGGTAAAGCGAACAAAACTGATAGAGCAGTGGTTCTCAACCTTTTTTGGCCCGTGCCCCCTTCACCATATTTTCAGAACGTCATTCCCCCCTCCCCCCTTCCTATAAAAAATTTGGCCCGTGCCCCCCCCCCCCTTCACCGTATTTTCAGAACGTCATTCCCCCCCCCCCTTTCATATTTCCTATCTAAAATTCCCCCACCCCTATACAGTATACGTAAAAATGTAAGGTAAATTTAATAGCACATACTAAAACAAGTCTAGACATCCACATAAAACATGATTTGTGGGTCTACTGACTTTATAAAATGAATTTTAGAAGGATGAGACGTACTTAACTGTAAAGTATGAAGGGAAAAACAATATCAAGTAATCGGTTCTTGTATTAACGCGATCTTGAAATGGTCTTCATTCCCCACCCTGGAAACCCTAAAATTCCCCCCTAGTGGGGGGGGGGGGGGGGGGAAGTCCCCACCGGTTGAGAACCACTGTGGTAGAGTATATGTTTCAGCATGACGAATTTCAAACACTAAGATAATTCACAAGAACAGTTCTCGGACTCAGCAGATCATCTCTTAATTTGGATCACATTGAATCAGTATCAATCACTCATGATTCTGTCGTTCCACTAGATAGCTAATGCCTATATTTTTCTTCTTATCCTCGTTCGTCCCATCTACTGATGAAGTGATGTAAATCACAGTCGAACACACAGAGATCCACAAAGAATATACTTGAATCCTTGTGTTCTTCATTATAAATTGTCATCATCTGTCTTCGTTCTGAAAACAGAGCTTGATCCAATGGGTTATGCAGCCTATGACAAAAATAATTAATACTCCATTCGGGAGAAGGGTGCGCAATAAACGATTTCCTTTCATTCAATACTAAGACAAGTGATCAGTCGCCACGAAAATAATCTGATGTCTTGTCCATGTAAATATAGTATACAATGCTGCCCAACAGCAACTTTCGCTATGTTCTATTGAACCTATCAAACCTGGCTTTCCCTGTCATCCTAACGGTAATTTGTCACAACGCACAAGCTGTTGCGTCACTACGTTTACGTCATCAGAGTTGTATCTTGTCGGTCCTAAATCATGCTTAAATAGTGATAATTTTCAAAAATGTTTTGTTTGTGCGCAACACCAACAAGTTTTAATCATTCTGCTTGCTATTTCTATGTATCAAATACAACTGGAAATTCCTAGAATGTCGTGGGCCGAGAAGAAGACAAATACTGAAATTCTGCTAGACCTGAGAATGGAATAAAACTGGGTCATAAACAGTTTCATGTCTCCGGAACTGAAATACTTTTCCCACATTAAACGCCACAGTGACTTGGAGGCAACAGTGATGAAAGCACAGGCATGGGTCGACCAGCAACATAAGATGGACACGGAAGCTGCCAGATACCCTGGGCATGAGAGTGTATATGGCGGGAGAAATGGCCAGAGATGGAGAGGCTTGTCTAGGCGTCGTGATGAGAGCGACAGGACCTGCTACATGATGAATGAATGCGACAAGAGTCAGATATGAATCCTATAATACTACATCATTAATTATTGAATACAATGGAATACCAAGAAACAACGAACAATCAGGTGAAAAGGATCATTTCAAGACTTGAATTCACGAGATGTTTAGTTTAATCGACGGATCAACATCACGGCACACGGGTGTAACCCATAAATGATCAGTTCTAATCCTAACTCAAGCCTGAGTCCGGAGAATCTCAGCTCAGTGCACGCACTCGGTAACACCTGCGAGGATCCTGAAATACTTTGGGTAGATTGTTAACTCGAAATTTTGCCAACGCAGCGCCGTTAGGCTATTCTTTTTCTATTTCCAACTGCCAAGGGATTTTTTTTTACGTACGCAACAATACACACGGGCGTCCGATCTCACTACCAGGGGAAATTTTTTTACTAGACGTCCACGTGATAAAATCCCGGCCCTCACCGGGGCTTGAACCCGGGACCTCCAGCACTCGAGGCGGACACCATACCCCGAGACCACACTCATCCCCCCCCCCCCCACCCAAATTCACGAGAAAGTCACAGTAACTAGTTCCACAAGTCAAAATGTGAAGAAAATCAAGAAACAAACATAGTACAGGCTGAAGATAAACCCTCAATAAAAGACAATCCACAAACACATCAATACCCAAAGATGGGTTAACAGCTGAAACAATCAAAGCTTGTGGTTATACTGGCGTTAGTTGATATAAAAGGGCAATGAAAAAGAATGAAACACATACAGAGGAACAACATTACTATGGAAACAAATATTGGAATACAATATATGATCCTTTGGTGAACCATATACACAAAGGGCCCACTTTGGAGTTCTTTCTGCCACCTGTCCACTTCACTTTATGACAAATATGTGAAAGATGTATTGATTGCGACGATCAACTCACCATTGCTCTCATAGATCTGGAGAAAGTCTTTAGCAGAGTTGACAGAAATAGGCAGTGGTCTATTTGAAGAGAATATGAGATAGAGAGGCTTCTACTAGACAACATCATGATTCAGCACGTAATATGCCAAAATGTAGTTACAACTAATCAACTGATACATTTTAAATAACCACTGTAGTAAGACATGGGTGTGCACTGTCGTCATTACTATGGAACATCGATATGGACTAAATAACATTAGATAAATATTTTGAACTAGAAACATAAAGTTAAGGAATGTCAGAAGACATAGACAACCCACAACTAATTACTCTTCGCACACGATAAATTGCAATTGCTATCCACAACACAGACTGGTATAGAAAACCTAATAGCCTCAACCCAATTGAATAGTGAAAATCACAACTTGTATCTCAACATTGCAAAGATAATACTAGAAAGATAACACGACTATGGAGAAAGAAATATATGTTAATGAGGAAAAATTAGAGGTGGTGGAAAATTTTGAATATCTTAGGTCATTGATTACCAACAACGGTGACACAATGACAGAAATTAAGCGATGACAATCAATTGCTCTTCAAATACTAAAACAACTGAATAAATTATGGAACGGGACAGACAGAACTACAAAAATTAGATTTTTAAGAGCATGCATCTTTTCCATTGCAACATACGCATGTGAGACCTGGACTTACTAAACATGCTGAGCAGCGCATAAATGCTTTTGAATATAAATGTTATAGACTAGTTCTAAGAATATCTTGGGTAAAGAAAAGAACAAATGCATCAATGCTTCAAGAGCTGAATATTGAAGAAGGTTGACTATTAAAAACGATAAAACAAAGAAAATTAAAATACTTTGGTCACTTGAAACGTCATGAAAGTTTGGAGAGAACAATAATGGAGGATTATATGCCTGAGAAGAGAGGAAGAGGAAGGCCAAAGAGAAGATGGGTGCAGGATGTGGCGGATGATCTCCAGATGGGTGTATCGGACGCGGGACATGTTCCTTATGATCGAGAGGTTTCCCGGAAGGTTGTTATGGGAGCCAGGTTCTGCAAAGGACCTGCTACTGAATGAATGAATCTTCTTCTTCTTCTTCAGCTTTCTGAGCCATTGAGGTTCTTTGCTGCAAATACAATCCGTCTCCATTCGTCTCTCTGGTGGACCTTCTCTTGCCAGTCGTTGATTCCAAGTGCTTGTAGGTCTGTACATGTATTATCTCTCCACCGTCTTCTTGGTCTACCTCGGGGTCTACGGTCATTTATTTCCTGAGTGTAGGCGAGTTTTGTTTCCCTATTATCTTCCATTCTTTCTATATGCCCCAGCCATTGTAGTCTATTAGCCTTCATGATACCAGTGATTAGCGGGGACTTAAACAGATCATAAATGTCTTTGTTACTTCTTCTTTTCCACTCTCCACTTTGTGTATCCCTAATGGGTCCAAAGACGCGTCTTAAAATTTTGTTCTCAGAGGTTTGTAACAAGGCTTCGTCTCCTTTCGTTGTACTCCAGGTTTCAGAGCCATACAGCACAACTGGTCTGATCAGTGTTTTGTATATTGTGATTCTGGTGTTACGAGATAGCGCCTTTGATTTTAGTAGATGTTGTAGTGCATAGTATATCTTATTTCCAGAGTTGATTCTAGTTTGTATTTCTTCCCTTATGATGTTGGAGCAGTTGAAGATTGTACCCAGGTATTTGTATGTTTCCGTTCTTTTAATGGTCATATTATCTATTTGTATGTGGCCAGAGTTTTTAGCCATTCCGTCTCTTGAAATTACCATATATTCTGTCTTATCTTGGTTGATAACCAGCCCCATCTGTTGGGCTTTTTCCTTTAAGTGAGTCAATATTTCCAATCTCTTTGGTTCACTTTGCCCTATAATATCTATATCATCTGCATAACCAAGCAGCTTGGATGTTCCTCCAATATCACATTCCTCCTTTATCTTCCTTACAACTTTCTCTAGAGCCAGATTGAAGAGTAGCGGCGATAGTGCATCACCCTGTTTCAAGCCAGATGTTATTTGGAAGGGGTCTGTTTTCCTGTCTTTATATGTTACTATATTATAAGTATCTTTCATGCATAGTCTGGTCATAAACCCGCCTGGTAGTCACCTAATATGTCTTCTGAATATGGTTTTAGTCTATTTAGTAATACTGTGGATAGTATCTTATAGCTTGTGGACAGTAGTGATATTCCTCTATAATTTCCACATTGGAACTTGTCTCCTTTCTTAAAGATAGGTATCAATAATTACTCTTTCCAGTAATGGGGTAATTCTTCTGTCCTCCAGATTTTTATTATTAGTTCGTATAGCTTTAGATGTAATGCATGGCCACCTGCCTGTATAAATTCAGCAGCAATTCCATCAGTCCCAGTTGCCTTATTGTTTTTAAGTCGTGTGATTACATAGAAATATAGGATTTCTTCAAATGTAGGTTCTTCAATTTATGGTTCGCATGTTAGAACCTCTTCCTGTGGGAAAATGTTACTTGGAGCTTCACAATTTAATAATTCAATAAAATATTCTTTCCATGTGTTGCACATTTCCTCATTGGTATTTATCATATTCCCATTTTTTGTCTTTTAAACCATATGTGTTTTGTTGGTGCCCTCGTTTCATTGACTTCAGTTCTTTAAAAAATTTTCTGGATTCATTTTTCTGGTGATTAGTTTCCATATCTTTGATTATATTACTCATATATTCTCGCTTCTGCTGTCTGACTATTTTTGTAGCCTCTTTACATTCATTTCTATAATGTTCTTCCTTTTGGATGTTATTGATGTCATTTAACCATACATGTCTGGCATTCTTCTTCCTAATGACTGCTTCTTCACATTTTTGATTGAACCATCTGTTCTTTCTATGCGTGGTTAACACACCGAGACATTCTTCTGCGGTAGATTGAATTGTATTCTTGATGTTCAACCAAGTTCGGTGAGCGCTTTCCTCCGAAGGGTTTTGCAGAGTTTCAAGTTTACATTTTATTTCATCTGTAAATTTCTCTTTGACTGTAATGTCTTGTAGTTTTTCTCTGTTATATGTTGGGTGTAATCTTTGTAATTTAGTATAGAATGAAGACGATAAATGCACACTCTATGTATCTAATGGAGAAAAAAAAATGCTAAAGTACATAACAGACATGTGAGAAATACAACATGAAAATCATCATATCTAAGACAGAAATAGAGCAGTTCGCTAAATGGCCTAGTCAACTTGACGTTCATATCAACGGAAAAAAAAACAAAAAAACTGGAACTTTGCTGTCTTGACAGCATCGTGCTTCAAACAAGGCATAATAATTGCAACTGGCGAATGTGACTGGTTAGACTCGAGGTAAATGTTCGTTCACAATAGATGCATGTGAACACATTGTTATTTCCACAATCACGCACCATCTGACATCTCACATGCGCCTTGTGTACCCTAACTGCGATCATTTTCTCCTTTGTGTTTATTACATTTCTGATTTTTTCCCCACCATGCAACGCGATCAGAGGCGACTTATGCCCAAGGTGCAATATCAATGCCTGTATCAATCAGCTCCCGCGTACACACATCTTTGTACCGTACCGTAGTAGTGGCTAGCCCTGAAAACTTATACCCATCTTATTCACCAAAACAGATGTCCATTGGTATTCTACCATCCTCCATCCTCACAATGTGTCCTTCCTATCTAAGTCTACGAATACTGAGCATGGAACAAACCGTCAAACAACCCGATCTTTCCAAAACTTCAGTATTTGAAATTTTGTCTTGCAACTAGTGTAGGGTAGAGCGAAAAGAATAGTACCTCACGGTGTGTGGCAGCCATATCCCAAGGAATAATAGACCAGGATCCTATTTCGTTCCCATCTTTACCTAGCTTATGTATAGCTCCGTAAATACCGCTTGTGTACGGCGGTGTGCACACCACGGGAAACATTGCTAAACTGCATGAGTTAAGTAGGGGTAATATCCTACTAAAATGGTAATGTCCATTCCGAGTACACAAAAGACTAGGATGGTGAACAACGGCTTCGAAAGCGAAACAGCAGAGTGTGTGGCACACATGAGGCGTGTTCAGGACACATCGTGAATGGCTATCGTGGAAGATATTTGGTCCTTATCACGTAATATCCCAAAGACGGGAGTTGGACTACAACGAAAGAAAAACAGCTATATGGGTAATTCTTGGCCCCCTGGAGATGAGCCTGTTGTAAATATTCTCAGGGAAGAGTCAACATCTATAGTGAATAAGGCAGCGAATAATGAATGATGCATGCTTCTCAAATTCTTTTGAAATGATACTCTCTGACAATACCTATCTGAAAAGTAGACGTTGAGGTATAAAAATTGGTACGTGGAACCTACACACCGCACCATATAATAAGAAATAAAATGGAGAACCCTTGAGTCTCTAATCTCCACTTCCTTCTTCCTTCTCCTTCTATGAGCGCCAAACCGTGCTATGAGTGATTATTTATGTACCCTAAACAAGCAGGTAAATGTAATAAACTAATTTCGGAATACAACAAATATGAATTTAGATATTCTTGATGTATCAAAAACAAGACGGACATAGGAGAGACGATTATACATTCTTTAACTTGATAATCACGCGAGAGGAGTAGGAATTTTACTAAAAAGAAATTTAGAGAAAAATATTAGTGGATTATGGGCCCTTAAACATAGAATGATACTACTCAAAATTGGGTCCGGACAAGATAACTAAAATGATAAAATCCTTATCCAACTTTGGCATTAATACTATCACATAATTACGTAATGATATCTGTCTGTCTGCCTGTCTGTCTTTCTGTCTGTCTGTCTATAATACTGGGTACATCCGCAAGGATTTGTAAACATCCATTTAATAACACAACTCAAAAAGCTATTAATTTAGCCAGAAATAACACCAAAGAAATTATAAAACTAGAGACATTATAGAATCAAAACCAAGCGCTGAATACACAGACAGAGAGCAAGGTTAAGGTTTAAAGGGTTAAAAGCATTGCACCGGCCCTGATCCCTTATGGTTCTGTTCATTTCCACAGCGCGACCAGCAGAAAGTGTCGCATAGAGCACGAACTCCGTAGCTCCAGTGCAGACCCACAAAGGTCTCCGACAAAAATTGCACGAGAGAACATAATGGCGGACAAATGAATCCACGACTTAAGTGGACGAGGCTCAGCTTGACCACTTCCCTTGGAAGAACTGCCCCTCTCCTCCCCGACTCGTTCCTGTCCATGGAACAACGGAATAATAATGTAGTTAAATCGTCTAAAGAGAATGAGTTCTGCACAATTACTTCTGTATGTAGTAAAAGAACGGGTCAAGGAATGAGATGATGACCAAGGAGCAAGGGCATAGGCTGACAGTAGCCACTAAAATACTCCTGACATTAGTATAAATACACGGCAACTCCCAACAACGCCTCGCAGCATGCTGTGAGTTAACACAAGAAACACAGCTATTAACCGCTGTTTCTACAGTGAATAGATAAGACAAGAATCCCAGTGTAGATATGTGGCATTAGCATTAAAAAACCAAACCCGTCTGTCCTCATTAAAGAGGAAGTGTGATCTAATGATCCACCAGTCACCCAAATGTAGGTCTGTCAGATGACAATACAGTCCCCCTAGGCGACAATGGACAAAACAACAATGTCCAGGTCATTAACGTATTGTCCACCACATCAGTGCAGATCATGAAAAGATTTGTTATGTTTTTATTGTTTCCACATTATTTGAGAGGAAGATCATCCTACATAAACTAGATAACTGTATGTCAGATACACAAGATTTCATAAACTATATAATTTTGCATAAGCTAATTGGTGTACTTCAGTGGTGGAACATATAACTGACATAGTCTTAAACACAAAAGCCAAAACAATATGTTGTCAGATTTATTGCCTGGTATACTTCGCTACATCTCGTCAAGTGCATAATGCAGTGTTATATATAGTATGAGGTGAATAAACGAATAATACTTTGGCTGAAATACCGAAAACACATAATCACAGGTAATTGTCGAATATGGAGTATTTATTCACTTCATATGATATACAACTGTGCAGTATGCACCTGACGAGATGCAGCAACATAGGTTGGGCAATAAATCCTGCAATATATTGTTTGGGGCTTCTGTGTTTACATTCACTAGGGTAATGCTATACATTGTTTTGAAATATTCTTAGTTACATAATTGGGGATTATAAATAAGATTATCTAAAGTACTGGACGCATGTGTAATCATATCAGGGCGTGAATTTACATAAACTAGATACTGTTTTCTAAACTAGATATTACAGAAATGATAAGATAGTATAGCTTACCATCCACGGCCATCGGGACAAGTGGGGGGTCCGATATACCCTGGAATTCGGTCTCATCTGTCATGGGGGAAGCAGAAGGATCGGATACATCCTGGAATTCTGTCACATCTCTCACTGAGGAAGCAGAAGGTTCCGATACACCCTGGAATTCTGTCACATCTTTCTTGGGGACATCAGAAGGGTCTGATACACTCTGGGATTCTGACACATCTTTCTTGGGGACATCAGAAGGGTCTGATATACTTTGGAATTCCTCCACATCTTTATTGGATACAACATCCTCGCCTTAGAAAAAATAAAGATAAATAATAATTGTTATGTTTTTCAAATGTCAATATTATGAGGAGGCATAAACTAGAAACTTAGTACAAATTGGCAGACATGATGGGAAAACAGCAAGGGGAAAGGAGCTAGCTAAATACCCTGGTGGGAAAACAGCAAGTGGGAAGGGCCGAGATAATTACTTAGATGGTATGATCCCATAGCACAATCGGGATAAGACAACCGACGTGATTGCACGACTCGGGTGATCGTGTGAGATGGAGAGTTCACCGCTCATTCTTATCGGCGTGGCACATAACGATGATGATTATTATTTAAAACAATGAATTTATTTCTTGCGTATTTGTATTGTTCAGGAAATTACAATATTCACAATATAACTCTCCCTCACATCTTCTTCATGTCAATGTGTAATCTCAAACAATAATCGGGAAATAATAAGACAGCACACATTGAACGCACTATAACTGACTGGGTGATGGAAAGCGTCACAACACGAAGGGATGGAGACGGGATGAGATCAACAAAGGACAAGAAGTTAGACCATCCATGTAGAAGACATTGAAGGATAACCGTTGGGATGTGTCCCAGTAAACTACAGATAAGAAAACAGGTATCAGGGTGATGTGTAATGGAAAAACGATAGTTAAATCTCACCCTACAATACAATATTGAATTACAATATTCACAATATAACTCTCCCTCACACCTTCTTCATGTCAATGTGTAATCTCAAACTCATAAAGTTCAATGTATTAGGAGAGTTCACATGAAATCCGTTCGTGTCGCACCGCGCGTAATTGCGTAAGTTGGACATGATCATGCCATAGTCATGTGATAAGCACTGACCAATGAATAAAAGAGCACGTGCTTATCGTCCCATGATGCATAGGTTCTGTTTCTGGCCGTTGAGAAAATGGCCGGGTTGATCCAAAATCCGTCCAAAGAAGCTCAAAGAGCGGTGATTCAGTTTATTTCATTTGAAGGATGTCGTCCAGTGGACATTCATCGAATAACGCAGGCAGTGTACGGTAACAAATGTGTATCGAAGACAACAGTGACAGACTGGGCACGAGTGTTTCGGAAAGGACGTCAGTTCACGACAGATCTTCGACGGCCGGGTCAAGCGCATATTGTTGCAACAGAAAAAAACCATCGCCAAAATTGATGCAGCAGTACAGATGAACCGTTGTTGAAGCATACGTTCGCTAGCGAAAGGATTTGATGTGTCAATTTGGCAATTCAAAATGTCATTCGTAAGAAACTGCAATATCGGAAGGTGTGTTTACAGTGGGTACCACGGATGTTAACCGACCACCAAAAAGAGGAACGCATGGGATGGCGTTTTAACCACTTGCCGCGTTACAGAATGGAGAGTGATGCATTTCTCTTCCGCATAGTGGCAGGCGATGAATCATGGTGCCACCACTTTGAGCCGAGCAGCAAAAGAGAGAGCATGCAATGAAAGCATAGATCACCAAAAGCCAAAAAATTCAAGTTACAGGTTTTGGCTGGTAAGGTTATGGTGAGCGCATTTTTTTTTGACCATGAAGGCTTTAAAGAACTTGTGTCAACATCAACTCTACTCACTACTTGCAAACACTATACAAGCTGCAAAAAGCCATCAAGAATAAACGACCCGGCATACTTTCTCGCGGTGGGATGATTTTGTTGCACGATAATGCTCGTCCGCATGTCGCAAAGATTGTGCAGGAAGCATTAGCAAGGACGAAGTGGGAAATACTGCACCATCCAGCCTATAGTACTGATTTGTCACCATGTGATTTTCATTTGTACGGACCTCTAAACAAAGCTATCGATGGGCAACGATTTCACACAGATGCTGGCGTAATGAAACCGGTAAACACTTGCTTTAGTGAGCAACCACAATCCTTTTTTGCGGACGGTATTTGCAGCCTACCTCAGCAATGGGATGCTTGCCTGAATGCCTACGGCGACTTCTTCTGACCAACCGATGGTGCATAATTCATTCAAAATGAATGCTTTGTTTAATTTTACCATACCTGTTAATGTTTCTTTCATGCTTTTGTAATGCAGCTATTGGAACGGGTTTCAAAAGAACGACCCTTACACATTTTCAACGTTATCGTCATCAAATGCCTTGCCAATTGGCCTTTCCACAACTCGCGATCTCTAACACCAGGTTTGCATTAATGTCTATTCATGCCATGGTGCGAGACTGTTTAGTAACTCCTCTCGCTGTCTTCCACTACCCCTTTCCCCGTTATCAGATGCCTCTCGTGTTCCAGCTTTTCACAGCTCATGACATGGACAAAGATGCCGACTGTTTTCTTCGGATGAATGTGAAGACAACAAGCGCAAATATCGGCTTCATGAAAAGTCGTGCGTGACCTGCTCTTCTGTACGAATGAAGAGGTGAAGAAATGGGGAGATGTTGAGATTTGACTTTTGAGAAGGACGATGAGAATGTCGTGGACAGAGAAGAAAACTGTTCAAAACTGAGATATTGGGAGCTGCATAAGTTACAAGATCACTCAAGAAAATCATAAGGAACAGAAATTAAATCGATGGGGTATACCAGTGGTAAAAGAAGATACATATCAGTGGTAGAAGAAGATACAACTCCATTACTGAGTTCAGAAAAGACTCTTGTCCACTGTGTTTCTTTGACAAACAAGATCAGCTTTTCTAATCCCTTTTCAATAATTGAGAGGAAGACTGTTATCTACACATCCATGTTCACCAATTGTATCTCTGTCAATTATGTATGGATCTAGAGGAACCAGGGACGATGCCTTCAACACGTGAATCATCTTTGGCAAATGTAGAGAATACACCGTAGATCTTCATACTTGCTCCCAGACTACACGAAGCCTTGGACTGTGGTCAATATCAGACACTGTGGAACATCATGAGAGATCTGGGATTTTCGGCACATTTGGCCCACTTAATTGGATCATTACATCAGCAGCTGTCTGAGAAGAAGATGAAATATCAAACTGGTTGTGGCGTAAATGGTTCCTGTGTCCTGTGTGAAACATACCTGTACTTCTTGTAATTCATAGTCTGACTTACTCTCAATCCTCTACATGGCAATTTGCATGATGATTTTGCTAGCATGGCAACTTAGTGTGATAGTGCGCTAATCGGTGCAGTTAAAAATGTCCTTTTTTGGGAGAGAGATGCACTGGGTCAATCAGCACTGACTCAGATCTTTGTACCTGCTACATGGACTAGATACGGACGCCAACTTGCCCTCCGTCCTGGATTGGTTCTCTTAGTGTATCTGCAAATCCACGTTAATTCCTTTTCTTCACACGTTTATTTAGCTGATAGTGCTTACTCTAATAAAGGTTCTGGCTTTTAAATGTCACTTTCATGTAAATTATCCGGGTTCTACGCCCAGTCTTCTTACATTGCTCGAGAGTACTCGTTACATATTTCTGATATATCTTTGCTTTCTGTTAATACATTGCTATTCTATTATGTTCACGCTGACGCAGTATTTTCCCGTTCACACAAGCAGATATTTATGCAAGAGGAAGTTCATCTAGCATGTTATTTTCTTCTCAAACATATTCAGTAGCCATAGATTTGACAATTCCTGTCGTCCTTAACAGTCAGTTTACACACAAGTGTATGTAGGTGTGTGTGTGTGTGTGTGTGTGTGTGTGTGTGTGTGTGTGTATGTGTGTGTAGTGTGTGTTTTGTCATCCTCAAACCTCTGACCCCTCAAATGTCTCCTTCAAGGGTTCAAACAAGTGAAAGTCCGATGGCGCAGAGTTTGGACTGTGTGCTGGATGTTTCAAGACCTCAAATTTAAAAGCACATAGTGTATCCACTGTATGCGCAGCCGTGTGAGGGCGGGTGTTGTCGTGCAGCAACAATACTCCTTTTGAGAGAAGTCCCCGGCATTTCGATCGTATCGCGGAATTTAATTTGTTCACGAGTATGTCACTGTATCGATCACTAGTCACAGCTTTACCCCTTCCCTGGAAATGCAGCAATGTAGGGACCTTGACATGAAATGATCGTCACGACTGTTTCAGCAGATCCCTGAGTTTTTTCTTCATTGATGACAATGAGTGGGAGGTTCCATGATGAAGTGGTCAAGCCATCTGCCTCGCGCTCCGAAGGCTGTGGTATCGATTCCGGGCTACATCTTTTGGTTCATAAGTGCATTTTTCTCGGAGAGTCTTGCTGGTCGTCGCTGGAGCTACGGAGTTTGTGCTTTGTGCAACGCTTTCGACAGGCCGCCCGGTAGAAGGAAACAAAGCCATATGGGAAAGACCCGGTGCAATGAAGTCGATCCTGTCGACTTTTAAGACATACTTTTTTTTCCACGACAATGAGTGTTTCCTTTGAAATCTGTTAACTCAATCATACACTCTTTCCTGGTTGAAATAGCTGTCTCCATACTCAACCACCATTCTTCTGTAGATGTCACAAGGTTTGGCACGACGTGACGTCTCGTTATTCTTCCACGGCGCAAGTATATAGTCGAATAGCCATTTTGTATTCACTATTGCGTATGCACACACTGCTAGATCCTCATGACCCTTACACGGAGTACTGCTTAAGAGCCACTTTGTGGACTGAAACAAGCATGTTCGTAGTCCGTGCTCTTCCACGCAATGTATAATAAAATGCCTATTTTTTAATGACTGGCCCTCGTATATAATGAAATGGCATTGGATATATAAGAAACAAAGTTAGTTGCATATCCTTTACAGGACGTGCAGTCAATGCCAGCATTATGTTTTGCTGTTGTGATCTCTTGGCAAGTTTACGTTCAGTAGTTTGCCGTTGCTTTCTGAACAACCGACACCCATACCATTTCGTAAAAAAAACCAAAAACAAATGCAACGCGGTCTGCTATCAAATCGCGCGCAGCTGTGTTTCGAACCCGGATATGCTGGATCATGAACCGCGTCCGTAAGGTCTCAGCCACGGAGCGTGTATGAGAAACAAACTACGCCCAACATGGCTGACTCACACCGACACGCCACAAGCAGCCACTTCTAGATCGCCCCTGCTAAAATAAACCTCCTGTCAGGCGTGAAGACACTTGCATTGAAACCACACCCTGCCTTAAATACCGATGTTAGATATGAACCAAAAGGTCGGTCAAATCAGTCGGAGACATAACAATAACTGGCACGGGCGGTGCATTTCATCATCATGTGCCATGTCGATAAGCGTGGGCGGTCATAGTTCCCCATCGCACGCGATCACCATAGTCGTAAATCAGAGTTGTGTTTGTCTCGACAATGCAGTGCGGTCAAGCAATCTAGATATTTACTTCTCTGCCTTCCTGTTGTTCTGTTCCCCTCAATCTTGCTAGCTGTCACTAAAGTTCTCAAGGTTTTGTCTTCTCAAAACGTGCCCAAAAATTATTGACTGTCTACATCTAATCTCTCTAAACCAGTGTTTCCCAACCTTTTTTGTGCTATGCCCCACCTAAGACTTTCTAAAATTCTTATGCCCCCCCCCCCCCCCCCCCCCCCCACATTAGATATACATTATTTTTAATATTCAAAAATTTAAATGTTCACTAAAGAAACTTGAATGATAGGTTTTAGGAAGAAATCAATAGGAAATTATTGAGCAAACACAGTAAGTACATTTTCAAAACATATAATGGAGAACTTAAATTCAAGTACAAAATAATTTTAATGAAAGATTTTTCTATGTTATTTTAATTATTAGTAATTAATTATTATTTAAATTTAGTGAGATCCTTGCGCTTGATGCTTGCTACAAAGAGATTTTGTCAGGTTCCAATTTAATTAACTTCAGTCTCAAGTCTGCTCGTTTTGTTATATCCAGCTGATTTCTTCCATTTTCGAATTCCCCCACCCCCCCCCCCCCCCCTTAACAATAGAATTGCCCCCCTGTGGGGCGTGGGCCCCACGTTGGGAAACACTGCAGTCTAAACAGTTTATGGTTGTCATGCGTTTCTTGTTAGACTTGCTCATTGGTTTTTCTGCTTGTCCATGGTATTCTTTACATTTGCCTAAGAAACCATATTTTCACTGTCTTTAAATGTTGTCTTGCTTGTCTGCTCATTGTCCATGTTTCACATCCATACAATAGTACAGGTTCTATGTAGCACCTGAACACTCCTCGTCTCGTTGCAATTGGCATCTATTTATTGGTCAATATGTTTTCCATATTGCAAAAGGCAACCTTTACCATATCGATTCTTGTTGTAATATGTTCAAGGCACCGCTCATCAGATGTTATGACTGTTTAGAGATAGTTGTACCAATTCACTTGTTTAAGAATATTAGCATTTACCCGTATATTACATTGTTGTAGTTGTGTCTTCTTAGAGACGACCATAATTTATGTCTCCTTACAATGTAGTTCTAACCCTAGTGAGGTCCGTGTACAGTCACACATATATAACAAATGTATCCAGCACTCACCTGCGCAGATGGACGATATAAGGCACAGGCAGAGCAGTGTAGATTGACACAGTCTGACAGGCGACATCTTCTTCCTTCTCATGCTTGCCTGAAAACAAAGACATATACAAGGGTCAACCCGCCGTCACTAACAACAGATACACATGACACAAGTACTCAGACAGGAGTAGTTTCAAGTATATACATGAGCAGTGGTGGCGCAGTGGCTGGAACACTTGCCAGCCGGCCGGGTGGTCAAGACTTTAAATTCGCAACCAGGCAGTTGTTTAGCATTGTCCTGCGCTTCCAGCTTGAGCCCACCTAAAATTAGTTAGTTAGTTAGTCTTTCCTTTTGAGCCTAAGGCACCTAAAATGGGTACCCTGAAATGTTTTTGGAAGCAGAGACGGCCGGCGTGATATTGCACACGTCATTCCTCGGGTAATCAGTAAAGTATACATTGACACGCCTTAAGCTGTTGTGGTATATGGTATATTTGTAAAGAACAATCGGCATTCGGTGGGTGATGTAATCTGTGCCAAGCCAGCCGCCTGTTCCTGAAACCCGATATACGCTGGGTTGACCTGGAAGTCCGAATCCGCATACCTCTTATACTGACTGGTAAATAATGTTGAGAGACTATAGTGCATTTACATTTGGTTGCCTCCATATAAAAACCCATATCTCAGTAACCAACTGAGGGAAAATGATGAGATTTAGCATATAACCTTATCATTATGTCCACCCTACAAAAACAATTTTGTTCTGGAGATTGTAAAGCAGATTTCAATGTTTGTTTATATGCGGTATATAATTTACGGGTCAGAGATTAAGTGCATAATATTAAATGGATTACATCTTGACTCAGAAAATCAGCGTTCAATATTGAATATTTTCCGCGATGCACGGGAGTTTCCTTATGGCAAATCCCCGCGCAGTTTAAATGGGAGTGTTCAGAGGTGTAGTCAATAAATAATGTGGGTGCTTTCATGAAACGTGATTATATAAATAAATCTTATCATCTATCGCTAACATTTGAATGTGTGAATATTGTTCAATGGGATTGAATGTGAAATTGTGTACACTTCAAAGCATCGCTATGAAGTTGCACACATATTTTTATCAAGAATCTGATAGCAGGAAACTGTTTCATACTATTACAAATCCCGAAAGAAAAAGAACAGTGCATGCATTGGGTTTGAGTAAACGGTCATTTCGTCGATGGGTGCAAGGATCTGGAATGAAACCAACACGCGATAAACAAACGGTAGGTAGAAAGACAATTGTAGACAGTTTTGACAAGGATGTCATAAGGCGAGCTATTATAAAAAATGCTGGATACCAAAGAAACAGTGACTGTAAGAAAACTTAGGGTTTGGTTGAGAAAGAACAATGACATAGAGCTATCTAAAACAACTTTGTGGAAAATTGAAAGGAAATTAGGCTTCACGTTTAGAAAGTACAAAGGAGGTAGAAATATTCTTTGCTAGCAGCCGCATTTAGGAGCCATGAGAAGCAGATACCAACGTGAAATAAGGGAAATGCGCAAAGAAAATTATGACATTGTGTATTTGGATGAAACGTGGATCAATGCGCACCAAACAAGTGAAAAGGAATGGCAATCAATGGATGGAAAGATAAAGCGATATGTTCCTAGGAGTAAAGGACAGCGTTTGGTCATAGCCCATGCTGGTAGTACTCATAATGGCTTACTACAGAATGCTAGACTCGTGTTCCTATCAAAACATACAGACAATAAGGATTATCATAAGGAGATGAATGGTAATGTATTTAGAGATTGGTTCGAGAATACATTACCTCCATCCCTTGATAGACAGTCTTGTCTAATCATGGACAATGCATCATATCACAATTGATTGATTGATTGATTGATTGATCTAGGAACCGACATCACAGCATTCGGGACATTCCCATAAGCGCTCCGTCCCCATCCTCAGCACTCATATCACAATGTTGTTGCCCAAGAAGACAAAATACCTACGGCATCGAGTACAAAGGAAGCAATAAAGATATGGCTCCGAAGGGAAAATATACCATTTCCAGAAACATATTTCAAGCTACAGTTGTTGTCCCTTTTAAAACAGGTGCAAAAAAGCAAGAATTATCAAATCGACAAGTTGACAAAAGAGCATGGCCATAGGTGCTTGAGACTTCCGCAGTACTATTCTCATTTAAACCCTTTAGAACTTTTGTGGGCTAAAATTAAAGGACAGGTGGCAGCTGACAATATTACATTCAAATTGTCTGACGTCAAGATACTAACCCAGTTAGCGCTATTAAATATTGATAAAAGTTACTGGAAAAAAATATGTGAGGACCATGTTTTGAAAGAGGAAGAGACTATTGGAGAAAGGATGGATTTAATTTTATGCAACCGAGAGCAGTCATCAACCTACTGGAATCTTCCGACACAGATTAAGGTCTGGGCAGATCGCAGACATTAATCCACATGCACGCTAACTGGGGTATTTTGCAGACCCTAAACATTACAGCATCAGCACAATGTCAATGGCAACAGTTTGTATTCCACAGTGATGAATTTTCAGATCCCAAGCCCTCAACGATGACAAACAACTGGTATTGGAAAGGAAAACAAAAATAAAAAGAACACTAAACGCACCGAAAACAACAGAATAGTAATATTGCGGTGGAAACTGACATAGTGTGGCATTCCAAGAAACGTGAGAACAAATACGTTGTCAAATGAGAGACAGCACACGAGCATATGAATGAATCTATAAACTTCAATGAAAAGAGGACTAACATCTTGGCCAAGAAGGAAGCCCACTACAGAGACATTCACAGCTATATTCGTCGTGCAAAACAGGTAATAATCATGTTCCGTCTCTGAACAGTAAACAGCAGAGTAGACAATCTTTCAAACTACACAGACAGTCGAGCAGATCCTTAAAAATTGACACATGATGACTAAATTGCTGTATCATCTTTGGTCACTCCATTTGCACATTAACGCACAGCTGTTTGGAAGCCATCATGAACTCCATATTAAAAAGCTAAATGCATCCTAGTAACTTGACTCCTTGTGTACAGATTATTAACATGAAGCTGAAGAATCAAGAAGGAAATGGAATATAAGGTAAGAAATATATTCCTTCTACTTTCCTGTTCAATTCCATTTCGGTTACATATTATTTACCCCATGCCTCTGTAAATTCTGTCTTTACTTATATTACATACACATTGCACCCACTCCTATAAGAATCTGGATACGTCTTGTGTCGTCACTGGAATTAAGGTGCCGTACTGTAAAACAAGTTTGTTTGCGTGAATTCAGTAGTTTTTCGCCAAAACATCAAAGAAATATCGCCTATTTCCATGATTTAAGTTGCCTTTGGACCTATCAAAGGCATATTCCTTGGGTGGGGGTAAATATAACGCGACAGGAAATTTTCATAATGATGCAACAGACAGTTTTCAAAATAATTGATCGCGAATGAAGGCATTCATATAGCACTACATGGCACCACCGCTCGAGGTGTGTGCAAGGGGTCTTGCACTTTGTCGGGTATAGCATCATCAGTATACAGTGGGGGACTTGGTTAGTGTCACATCGGCCGCCTTTACTTCCTAAGATATTTGAGATGGGTCGCCCTGGGAGCCCAGTTCAGTTGTTAAAACTTTCCGCCCTGATGTGGTTCGAGCATCTAGCTCGAAATCGTCAGGCACAATTCTCTTATACAGAACCAGAGATCGTCAGGTAGATTATTCTAACACAGAACCTGAAATTATCACGTACATTTCCTTAACACGGAAGTGGAGCTTGTTGCTAATATAGAACCGGTATTGTCAGGTGACAGACGCTAACATAGAACTGGTATTGTCAGGTAACATATTCTAACATAGAACCGGCATTGTTAGGTAAATCTGTAACATAGAACCAACATTGTGAGGTAAATCTCTTAACATAGAAACAGCATTGTCAGGTAACATATCAGTTATCAGTTATCAGTTGGGGTATCTTCGTTGCACTCCGGACATGTCCATAGGTGCTCAGATCCTCCCCCCAGCATATGCATCAGCGTCCGGTGGCTAATAGTGCCAGTTCTGTGTTGGTTGACGAGGCGCTTTGTTTTCCCGATGTACTTCTCGCGTCTGGCTGTGCCGATTCTTACTCCCAGGTCTTTCATCCTGGAAAGCGATGTGGAATCACTGGCGTCAAAATCCTCTGTTCTCGCCATATCTTTAAGGGCGTTAATGACATCGGCACGATCCATGGGCTGGCCATCTACAGGGGGTGCAGAGCCAGCCAATTTATCAGCTCGTTCATTTCCCTCGACTCCCGCATGTCCCGGGACGAAGATGAAGGTGACTTTGCGGACAACAGACTTCCGCAGCGACTCAGTCCACTGTCTACGTACAGATCCAGCTTCGACCTTCTGAATCATGCTCATTGAATCACTTAGTACACACACGTTGGTATAATGCTGTGATTCCAGCCATATGAAAGCCTGTGTAACTGCCATCACCTCCATCGTCATGCTGCTCGTGGTCATAGAGTGGGCACCACTGGATTCTTGAACGGTTCGGCCCGCTGAACGGGCTGTAAATGCCCACGCACTTCTCTGCTGCTTTACAACAGATCCATCTGTATAGATGAGCACTTCGGGGCTATTGTCAGGTAACATATTCTAACATAGAACTGACATTGTCAGGTAACATATTCTAACACAGAACCGGCATTGTCAGGTAAATCTGTAACGTAGAATTGATATTGTCAGGTAAATCTCTAACATAGAAGCAACATTGTCAGGTAACATATTCTAACATAGAACTGGCATTGTCAGGTAAATCTGTAACGTAGAATTGATATTGTCAGGTAAATCTCTAACATAGAAGCAACATTGTCAGGTAACATATTCTAACACAGAACCGGCATTGTCAGGTAAATCTGTAACGTAGAATTGATATTGTCAGGTAAATCTCTAACATAGAACAAACATTTTCAGGTAATACAGTCTAACATTGTCATTTTGTGTTACCTGATTTTTCAGTCCACTGCCGGTTATATGTTTCGTGATATTTTACTCAACAATATCCAGTTATTTCTGTATTTTTCTTGATCACTTGGGACTATGTAAAAATATGCTACTACCTACCTACTATTGTATGTATAAAGATACTACTTGACTACCTCCGAGTGTATACACACAGATGCTTCCTGTGTACCTCTGATTGTATAAAGATGATACCGCATATTTCCTACTGTATGTATAAGATGCTACCTGACTACCTCCGTTTGTCTGTATAAAGATGCTACTATCTCCGATTGTCTGTAGAAAGATGCTACTGACTACCTCCGATTATCTGTATAAACATGCTATCTGATTACCGCCGATTATATGTATAAAGATGCTACTGACTACAGTCGGTGGTATGTATAAAAAAGCCACTGACTACCTCCGATTGTATGTATAA
This sequence comes from Cepaea nemoralis, assembly GCA_014155875.1. NCBI lineage: Eukaryota > Metazoa > Mollusca > Gastropoda > Stylommatophora > Helicidae > Cepaea > Cepaea nemoralis. The sequence continues at coordinate 91,813 of JACEFZ010012719.1, forward strand.
ACATGCTACCTGACTACCTCCGATTGTATGTATAAACATGCTACCTGACTACCTCCGATTGTATGTATAAACATGCTACCTGACTACAGTGGCGTGCAGAGGGGGGTAGGGGGTGCGACGGCCCCGGGCATCCAGCCGGGAGGGGGGCATCCAGTTAAGGAGAGAGGGATGCACAGTGCAGTCGGAGGGGAGGAGGAATGAATGAGGTAAAGAACAATTTAGGGGCATCCAATCAAAGGGTTGGCCCCTGTCATCAAAGAACCTCTGCACGCCACTGCCTGACTACGTCCGACTGTATATATGCAGATGCTACATAACTACCTACGATTGTATGTATAAGTATGTATGTATGTATAAGATGCTATCTAGCTACCTCCGACTGTACATGTGCAGATTATACATGGCTACCTACGATTTTATATTAACATATTACCCGATCACTGCCCACTCAATACTGAAACGTTTTATCCGACCATTGTGACTTCTGTAATGGAAGTTCTTCCACGACGTCAGCTCAACAAGTGTAGTTTACTGAAGCAATTCGTATCTACCTGACATGTTTCAAGACTACACGAAATTATATTGACTTTGCGAATCATCACTATTTAAAACAACCTGTATACACAGTATATGCCCACTTCACTCTCCTTCTTCTCTCTATTTCTCTCTCGCTCTCTCACGCAATCATATACGCCCCCCCCCCCCCCACACACACACACGCACGGGCACACAAGAAAAGTAAACAGTGCGCTTACTGCATGCAAGCGAAACTTCCTTCTTCTTTGGTAGGTTCGACCTTGTTGTTAGCTCACTACATTAAAGCACTGTGCGTTCAGTGTGGCTGAATGGATCAGATACCCTCTATATGAATGGGTCAGATTCCCTCCATATTAGCGATTATATGTTTGCTTAATATCAAACTCCTGTCACTCGTATAAACATCCATACAGACAGCACTGAAGACAACGAAATCAATGTTGAAACTAAGTAACAACACTTAAGTTAGCGGAAAGTCAGTTACCTGGATAATGCAACAATAAGTCTTGCCAGACAAGACATACAAGAAATATCTTGATCACACTGCAGCAATTAATACTTATGGCTGCATTCGCGATAAACATTTCATTTTATAAGGGTCTGCAATTAGCTGTCGGAAGCAGACACTTGACGGCAGAATGTACAACAAAAGTGGCCTCATTGCATTTGCGGATCTTGTTCCCTGTGATCAACGAGCGGCCAGTGGCATACTTTCTCTGCAAATGTCAACTAAACAAAAATAAACTGATTTCTTAATTTTCTAGCCCGCAGTTTCCTTTTATTACTATAAGGCAAGTGGAAAATTTTCATGTTGAACTCTTACAGAATTGGAGGTCAGTAGTATAGCTGATATTTTCATGATCTCGTCACGAGAAGCCAGTAGTCGTGACCGATATTTCAATGATCTCATCACGAGAATCCAGCAGTTGTGACCGATATTTCCATGATATCGTGACAAACAGACAGTAGTTCTGGCCGATATTTCCATGATATCGTCATTAAAAGCCAGTATTTCTGGCCGATAGTTCCATGATATCGTCACGAGATGCTAGCAGTTCTGGTCGACATTTAATACATAGTTTTAATTGTGTCACCCCCCCCCCCCCCCCGCCAAAAAAAAAAAAAAATAAAAAAAGAAGAAAAGAAAAAAAAACACATAGCTATCCGAGGGTGTGTTTTTATGAGTTTGTAAGTAAAATTTGGTGCTAGGGTATATAGAAACCAGCCTCAAATGTTCTTTACAGTGTCACATGCACGTGTTGACCTGAATTGCTTTCGTTTTGTAATCGTTACAATGCAGTGGTCAATAGTGTTTATGACCACATTTTTACCACAGCTCAAGATGCACGCACGTGAAAGCAACAATATTTGGGGTGAACACTATTCACTGACTACACAACTGAAAACCCTATAAAAGGATAACGCTACACAAAACAATTCAGTTCATTTTCAAGCAAACGTCTATGGCACCTCCATCGATAAATTTAAGGAACATTGCTGTTGGCCTACTGTATGCAGGCGAAAGTCAAAGTCAGGTTGCCAGGCATCTAAACGTGCATCAGAGTACCATCAGTCGACTTTGGCACCGGTTCCAAGCCTCTGGCTCAGTTGAAGACCGGCATCGCAGTGGACGACCCAGAGTGGCAATAGCAGCGGTTGATCGCTTTATTCGGCTTCGTCATCTCAGAGACAGGTTTACAACATCTTCCTCAACTGCCCAGCCATTGCCTGCAGGACGTCATGTGTCTGATCAAACTCCGGAATAGACCTCATGACGCTGGACTTCGGGCACAACGACCTTATCGTGGACCTGTCCTTACACGCCACCATCGCCAAAATCGATTTCTTTGGGCTAACCAGCATCGTCCTTGGGCAGCAGACAACCAATGGAGATGTGTCTGGTTTAGTGACGAATCTTTCTTTTTGTTGCAGCGGAGAAGGATCTACCGTGAGTGAAATGAACGTTTTGCCCACAATTGTTATAATGAAGCTCCACGGCACGTTGGTGGAAGTGCTATGGTGTTGGGAATGATCAGTTACAGCGGAAGCAGTCAATTGGTTCACATTTAATGCGCCACCATACGTCAATGAAATTCTTCGACCCCATGTCCTTCCACTTTTGGCTACCCAAAGTTCAGTGTTTCAACAGGACAATGCCAGACCCCATTGTGCACGGTTGACCACGCAGTTCCTGACTGCCAACAACATTCTCACCTTTCTCTGGCCATCCCTGTCTTCAAACATGAGTCCGATTGAGCACCTGTGGGATGAGCTGCATAGACGTGCTTGTCGCCAAGGCGTTGCTCCAGCCAATCGTCGTGATCTGTTCCAGGCACTCCAGGAAGAGTCAGCAGCCATCCCACAGGCCCACATCAGACGTCTGATAGCATCCATGCCCAGGAGATGCCAGTCGATAATCGATGCAAGAGGAGGCCACACACCATACTCACGGGAAAGCCCGTACGCCAAAAATCTCTCGTGACCCAGATGCAAAACAACTGTCAATTGATTGTCTGAACCCTAAGGTATGCTTGTGTGCAATTTGAACAATTAACTCATTATATTAAAAAAAGTTATTGAATATCAAAATTATGGCTATGTATGCGCCTTCGACAGCTATGCGTTTCTTTTGTTTTTGTTTTTTGAACAGTATATAACAGCAGTACCTGCCATGGAACAAACATTACTCTTAAGACATAATGTCAGCTTTTCGCAAAGATCAGAATCAGACAGACAAATATGGTGCCACATTGCAACATCAGAACTAGCAGTCAAAAACTGTAGCATATGATAACATCTGATGAGGATGAACACGGTTTAAAAAAAAGAAAAGAAAACAACAACATATTCTTGACAACCATACATGATGAATAATGTAAATATATGAACTGATACATACTCATGGTGTTAGGAAGATTTTGTCAAGCATGATCGTCTATGCCAGTTGTCATGAAATCAACAAATACTTTATATGTGTGCAATATCCACACTGCGCGTATATACTACTATTGTGTGTGCGCGCAATATCTGCACTGTTATTTCAGCCGATATGTTATCTGTTTGCAATATCTACACTGCTGCATCGAATGATATTTTATCTTTTTGCAATATCTGCACTGCTGCATCAACCATGTTTTATCTGTGTGTAATATCTTCACTGCTGCAATCAGCCATTATTTTATCTGTGTTATATATCTACACTGCTGCGTGAACTAATATTTTATCTGTATGCTATATCTACACTGCTGCATCAACCAGTTTTTTAAAATCTGTATGCAATGTCTACGTTGCTGGCTCCTCCAATATTTTATTTGTATGCAATGTCTACACTGCTGGATCCACCAATACTTACAAACTCGACCGAAGTGAACAAGTGGCAATCTTCAGACTCCGCACAGGACATAGCAGGCTGAAATACCACTTGTTCAATAAATTAAAGATAGGAGATACTGATGAATGTAATTGTGGAACTGGTAAAATTATAGCTAGACATTTGCTACACCAGTGCCCGGTATCTGCAGAACAGAGAAGGACATTTTGACCCACTTACGTAACCCCTTAACCACGGAGCCAGACGCTTCAGACTAAGCACGCTAAAAAAGAAGAAAATAGTCTACGCTTCTGCAGCAAATTTGTGTAGTTTTAGAAAGGTTGATTTCATATTCTCCAGATTACGATATATAGTGTGAATACTGGTTTAGACCAAGACGTGTGATCATCCCCGTGCAGTCTGTTGTGTGCTAGATCCCCAATCAATTATAGACACACCGCGTCATAGATGCATACATTCTTCCCCTATGGACAGAAATATACATCTCAGAGAATCACATGGAACCGCCACAAATAAATTTAGTTTGTTAGGTACATATCCTTTACAGGACGTCGCAGTCAACGCCAGCATTTTTGCTTTTTGCTGTTGCGATCTCTTGGCAAGTTTACGTTCAATATGATGTTTGAACGACCGGCTCCCATAACATTTCGTACAAAACCATCGCAAGGCGGCATGCTGCCAAATCGCCCGCAGCTGTATTTCGAACGCGGGTATGTGGAATTACTAACCCCGTCCGTAACATCTTCGCCACGGAGCCGGTACACATAAACTACGACAGAAAAAAATAGCCGTAATGCCCAAGTGCCATTGACCTGCCAATGTTTATAGGAATATTAACACATGCGCAGTAAACACACAGACAAACAATGGAAATGTGTGGCAGTCAACATTTGACATGGCGACGTGACAAGGATCTTCAACTGTATCGGCAATCTTGTAAGTGACACAGGATGTAAACATACAACTCTAGGGCTTATTAGCGTTACATGAGTTATATCGTACATAACTACAATTTGCGCACGCACGCACGCACACGCACACACACACACACATACACACACACACAAACGCACACCACGGACACACACACACATCACCGATCACACATGCACGCATCACCAATAGACACACACACATATATACACACACACCCCACGGATATAGGATATCACACACACACACACACACACACACACACACACACACACACACACACACACACACACATAGTGGAACCTCGGTTTTTGTCGATAATCCGTCCGAAAACAATAGACGAAATCCGAAACCAACGAAAGCCGAGCCAATTATTTCCATATGAATCAATGTAAGACCAATTTATTCATTCTAGACACTCCGAAATACATATCAAAAGCGCATTTTATATATATATATATATATATATATATATATATATATATATATATATATATATATATATATATATATATATATATATATATATATATATATATATAAAAGAATGTTTATGTCTTTGCTTGTGTGTCCTTTATGCGTTCCCTAACTGTCCATCCGATTGAGATGAAATTTTATACAGATGTTCTTCTCATTCCCGCGGAGCCAACTGACACAGTTATTTAGTTTAAAAACAGTTATTTACGTAATAAATTACCATTAATTAAAATATTGCAAGGGGACTTAACTTAAGAAAAGTTATATCAAGGGACATTACTTTAGTAGCATTACTATATTGTGTAATTTAAATAATTGTTGTATTTTTCTTAAGTTTTATAAAATGTTTAAAGAAGTTATCTACAGTCACAAGAGTTATAAACAAAGTGATAAAAACTTTAAGGCATCTTCAAAGTTTTCATACAAATAATGCATCTATTTTAGATACGTGAAAATTTTCTACCTCATATTTTTATTTCTCTTCGACATCACATTACATGTTTTACTCTACTTTTAATGTTTTTTTCCTCCAATGTAATGTAAATTTTTGTGAGAGAAAGTTAGTTGCATATCCTTTGCAGTATTCCGCAGTCAACCCACCATTTATTGGCTGTTCGTGATATCTTGGTAAGTTTACTTTCAGTACTTTCACGTTGTCCTTTTCAGTTATCTTCCAATCATATCTTCTACTATCAATTTAATTATCTATTCTTCTATTCTAACTATATTTTTAATTTTCTATTTTTATTTACACAACAAGTCATATGCGCCATAAATAAAGTGATAAAAACTTTAAGGCATCTTCAAGATTTTCATAAAAATAATGCATCTATTTTAGATAGGAGTTGGATGGATGGATGGATGGATGGATGGATGGATAGATAGATAGATAGATAGATAGATAGATAGATAGACAGATAGATAGATAGATAGATAGATAGATAGATAGATAGATAGATAGATAGATAGATAGATAGATAGATAGATAGATAGATAGATAGATAGATAGATAGGCGGCCGGGTCGTCAGACAGACAGACAAACAGACAGACAGACAGACAGACAGACAGATAGGTGGGTGGGGGAGGGTGGGTTGATTGATGGATGGATGGATGGATGGATGGATGGGTGGGTAGGTAGGTAGGTAGCTAGGTAGGTAGGTAGGTAGGTTGGTAGGTAGGTAGGTAGTTATAGACATACAGACAGACAGACAGACAGACAGACAGACAGACAGACAGACAGATCCCTGCCAGGGGCTGGGCGAAGCCGGACCGGATCAGCTATTGTAATGAATAAATGAACATTTAATATGACATCTACCTTTCTGAAGACTCTTCTTGGTGTATGGAAGACGGCGAGAAGGGGAGAGAGGTACATATATTATTGTTTGGAAGGGAAATCCCCCTCAACACCAGTTGATGTGTTGAGAGGTAGGAGAAGTTCCTGGAGGTTCTTAGCAAAAGCTAATGGTCGACGTTTGGTGCGGAAAACCTGGCATATGATACCACAACATCTAGCTTGAGAATGGAGGTGGAGGCGGTCAGTGCAGCTTTCCGCTGGATGGAGAAAACGATACACAGACACATACACATCGTGATTGTAATTGACTCAGAAAGCATGCTGAGGAAGGTGAGGACAGGCAAGCTTCGGGTAGAGTGGCTTGCTTAGCTTAGGAGGTCATGGGAGGCAAGCATAGCCATGATCTTTTCTCCGGGGCATGGCGGTGTGCTGGGGAATGAACAGGCGGACAGATTGGCTGGCTCTGCAAAACGTGGTGGTGTATTGATGCATAACAAAGCAGACGTGGTTGCGGCCTTGTGGGAGCACGTGTACACCTCGGAGGAGCAAATGGATCGCCATGGTCTGGCAAGAATGAGACAGCGAGGAGTGACGAGGGGATCTGGCCGACGCTCGACGTTCAGAGGAAAGGCGAGACGGACATATAATCAACTTGCTACTGGTCTTATTGGTATTGGGACTCTTCGCTGGCTGCCTCCGAAACAGAATCGCTATCTAACTGTTTTTTTTTTAAATTTATCGAAATTAATAATAATTGTTCGACATCTTCAGTTGTTTGGGATCTCTGTTTCGTTAGCACATTCACTCGCTACATTAGCCTCCTTTATTGCTGCCATAATGAAACTTATCGTTGATGGCGACTTCCTGTACAACAATCTTAATGCCGATCTCGTACTTTTTCAATGATTTCCTTCTTAAACTCGATCATGTTCCTGGCCTTCTTCTTCGAAGGGCTGCTGGCTCTGGAAACTTTCTTTGGTCCCATGATGTTGCTAAAAGGAAAGGTTTAACGCATAATCAAGTGATGCTCGCAAAAAGAGAAACATCGCCAAACCAAATTGAGCAGAAGAACGCGTGCGACCTTTTCTTTTCGCAAAATTAGCAGCGACGACATATGGGCTCGCCGAATAAATCCGAGGCAACCGACAAAAACCGGGCGAAACAATTCGCGGACAAAATCGACAAACACCGAAATCAACAAAAACCGAAGTCAACAACAACCGAGGTTCCATTGTGCGTGTGTGCGTGTGTGCGTGTGTGTGCGTGTGTGTGTGTGTCCGTATGCGTGCGACATCGGCCAACCCCCGGGAAACAGCTGTGAGAGGCTGGCTAAACCAGGCGCGGGTAGTCGATTTAGTGTAAACCAAGCGGTGAACTAGGTATGCCTACCCAGCATGTGAAGACATGAAGAAGTCATTCCTGATTCAACGGGCAAGACGGCGTTTACCTGAAAAGCGTTGTGGAACGTAATGAGCACGGCAAGGCACGTAGAGCGCCCTGGTCATCCACTGCACCTGTATTCGTCTCCAGTCGTCTTGACTTGTCTTGTCCCTGGACTCAGATGGACTCAGGCAAAAGAGTGAGGTCGACAAATTGCGCAACTCTTCCTCACTTTAATCCAGTTCATCGCGCAAGTCATCGGCCAGAGGAAACGCTTTAAAGACACTGAAAATCTCACTGAATGCTTGTGGAATTCATCATGACACCTGGGAGACTGCAGACAGAGACCGAAGTTCGTGGCGTGCATCATTACCCAAGGGTGCAGTCACTTGTGAGGCAACCAGGACTGTAAGAGCTCTGAAGAAAAGACAGAACAGAAAAACCACTGCAGGAAATCCTCCTCCAGAAACGTCATGCATTCTTTGTCCACATTGTCAAAGAACATTTCGAGCCAAAATAGGCCTTATCAGCCATCTTAGAACTCACGGCTCCATACTTTCAACCTCACTGGATGAAATGAATGGTCATCATCATTCTTGATGGACAAACAACGAACGAACGAACGAGCGTGTGCGTGCGTGTGGTATATGTTCAAATCTCCATAGGATGGGATTTTTAGGTAACTGCATGCCACCGAGATAGCATAAAGGCTAGCACCACGTCTTCTTCTTCTTCTTCGGCGTCTACGTCTTCTTCTTCTTCTTCTTCTTCTTCTTCTTCTTCTTCTTCTTCTTCTTCTTCTTCTTCTTCTTCTTCTTCTTCTTCTTCTTCTTCTTCTTCTTCTTCTTCTTCTTCTTCTCCTTCTTCTTCTTCTTCTTCTTCTTCTTCTTCTTCTTCTTCTTCTTCTTCTTCTTCTTCTTCTTCTTCTACTTCTACTTCTTCTTCTTCTTCTTCTTCTTCTTCTTCTTCTTCTTCTTCTTCTTCTTCTTCTTCTCCTTCTTCTTCTTCTTCTTCTTCTTCTTCTTCTTCTTCTTCTTCTTCTTCTTCTTCTTCTCCTTCTTCTTCTTCTTCTTCTTCTTCTTCTTCTTCTTCTTCTTCTTCTTCTTCTTCTTCTTCTTCTTCTTCTTCTTCTTCTTCTACTTCTACTTCTTCTTCTTCTTCTTCTTCTTCTTCTTCTTCTTCTTCTACTTCTTCTTCTTCTTCTTCTTCTTCTTCTTCTTCTTCTTCTTCTTCTTCTTCTTCTTCTTCTTCTTCTACTTCTACTTCTTCTTCTTCTTCTTCTTCTTCTTCTTCTTCTTGTGAATTTAGACCCTCAATTATTTCACTTCTATCCTCGGCTACCTCTAGTACATCTTCCCAAATCCACGTGGTTCTAAATAAAATTATGCCTAACTACGCTAGTAGCTACTGTGTTGACAATAATATGCGTTAGTTTTTGTTTTGTTTGTTAATTTGCCGGCAATATCTAATCTCCCATTAAGTAACACTATTGAAACAGATGTCGACTTCCTGTAGCACAGACCCATCAAACTATCTACAGTACATCAACATATCTGTTCACACATCTTGACCTAGTAAACACATTTGTGGAAATTTTCCATGGCCACACCACGAACCGTTGCATCACTGCATTAAGTAGTTTACTCTCGGCGAGTATTTGTGGGTGGAATTTTTTGGTCTCATCATGTTGTAAACACATCAAGCGATTATCCGACAGCTATTCTATAATGTTTCATCATTATCATGTTGTAAACACATCAAGCAAATGTCCGACAGCTATTCTATAATGTATCATCATTATCATGTTGTAAACATATCAAGCGAATGTCCGACAGCTATTCTATAATGTATTATCATCGTCATGTTGTAAAATCATCAAGCGATTATCCGACAGATGTTCTGTAATGTATCATCATTATCATGTTGTAAACACATCAAGCGAATGTCCGACAGCTGTTCTATAATGTATCATCATCGATGCTATATGTCTAATGCTTGATGTGTTAGTAGGCTGTATTATGGCTGGCCTTAGCTATCTAGGAGACAACCCTGTCTGCCCCATGACTCCCTCATAATGTTATTGCTAAGAAAATAGGCGCAGGTAATTAACACCTGAGTCACACCAAGCTAGCAAATATGTTAGCAAGTTAGCATTTTGTAAAGATTTTTTAACACTAAAATCGGTATACTTGTTTTAATTATTTTTTTTTTAAATTCGCATATCCTTTACAGGACATCGCTGTCAACAGCAGCATCTTTCAGCTGTCTGTTGATTTCTTGGCAAGATTACGCTCAGTAGTTTGCCATTGCTTTCTGAGCGGCCGGCTCAGTGTCCCGCAAGTCACTAGCGGGGGACGAACCACTCCCAGCTCGCTCCCGCTACGAGACTCTGCGTGACAAACGGGATTACGGAGAAAGTGTTGTAACCCCTCAGCCAGAGAGACCGGCTACTTGTTTTAATACAAATGACAAATTGTCTTCAGATGTATCCACTTTTGGAACTTTTTTCTTATTGGTAACATTGTGATACCATTTATCAACATGACATACCATGCATAGTCAAGCTGTATATATTGACTCATTGTTCTTGATGCAAACGTAGCAGATAGGAACCATGTCTGGCCTCTGTTCTGCCTCTGACACACACACGCACGCACGCACGCAAGCACACACACACACACACACACACACACACACACACACACACACACCACAGTCCTCAGACACTTGACCATTACCAAGACACTGAGGGCTATGCGACTGTTGTTTAAGGAGCCTCATTGCTCCTTAAAAAAAATAAAAAATTTAAGCTTAAACGAGAAACTGGTGGAAGTCTACAGTGAGCTGATTCGCTATCTCCTGCAGAGGGGACTTAGAGTCTAGAGAAGCATCGAGTATCTGTGTGTAGCTCGACTCCCATACCAGTACAGGAGGACTAAATTCAGCTCTAGCCTTAGAAGGGATCCAAAGACTCCACGTGACTGTGTTATCTTCACATTGTCTACGAGCGTATGTGTCTGCAGCTCCGTGTGTGTGTGTGTGTGTGTGTGTGTGTGTGTGTGTGTGTGTGAGAGAGAGAGAGAGAGAGAGAGAGAGAGAGAGAGAGAGAGAGAGAGAGAGAGAGATATGGAAGACTGACATATAGAGAGGCACATAGTTCTCATTTAACTGAACACAATTCTAGATCATTGGTTGACTAAGGATATTCGTACAAATCTGTATTAAAAAGAGTTTCGTAATTTCACCCACGTACTCCATTCTTGCCGGCTTCCTGGCCTAGAGGTTAGCGAATTTTCTCCGTAATCTCGTATACTCTCGTAAGTAACGTGACGACGGTGAGAATCAGCAGCAGTTCGAATCGCGTCGGTAACTTACGGGGTTTGTGAGCCGGCCGCTCAGAAAGCAATGGCAAACTACTGAGCGTAATCTTGCCAAGAAATCAACAATCAGCTGAAAGATGCTGATGTTGACAGCAATGTCCTGTAAAGGATATGCAAACATCTTTATCTTTACTCCATTCTTGATTATCTGAATGTAAAGTGTACGAGTTAGTGCGTGAAAGTGTATTAAACAGGGGTGCCATGTTCCGAAAAGCTGATAAGAGTTAACTGAGTTAAAAGAGACAGATTAAGAAGAGTATAAAGAGTTGGCGAGCAAACAATAACTGGTGTTAACGGAAAGGACAACATAGGAGAGACGGATCATGAATATTAATAAAGTAAAGATAACCACGTGACAAAGCTGACTTTGAGGGAAGAAAGCCGAGAAAGGGCAGTCCAGCCAAGAACTGTGCTAGCGAGAACATCCTCTCCAGAATAGTAAATTGACGTGAAGGACTGAACATCATATCCCAAGTAATAACCTACAGTGCGGAAGAAACGATCAAACTATGCATTTACCAAAAGCATCGGAAAGTTTCCAGCATCAGCTAACATTCGCAACATGAAGTTAACCATCGATCGATTTCAGACCCAGCAGAACGACGAAAACAGGTCAGGAGGTCTGCGTGTTGCGCCATTTGTGAATAGCTAACGTTTTCACTTAGCGACAGTACGTAGTGACGCACAGTGACCATAAGTAATTCACAAGAAACAGTTGACTGTGTCTGGAAGTTACTCTGCATGAATGAAAATATAATGTTCATATCATCCAGTGAGTCAGAGGGGTGAGAACTTGGCAGTGTAGTTGCTGTTCAACAGTGCATAATAACACACTTTGTGGAATTGAAGGCGCCAGTGTTTGGTCGGTCATTCTATTGTTGTCACAACGAAACCTGTCAACGACTTAAAACGAGCAAAATAACTCATTGGCAAGGGGGAATAAACATCAGACACAGGAACCTGGCCAGATAAACTAGACATTCGTGTTAGGTCTTCCTACATATATGAGTGTTCTTTATTTTCTGTTTTTGTCCCCCAAGTGAATCACAGTCTCTTCTATCGGAACCATACCTTTATACATCATACTTATAACGATACATAATTTCAAGAGACTGTCGGCTAACTCTTTAGTAGGGATTTCTGCCTATTAAAGTCTATTAAAGTCTTCTGCCTATAAAGTAATTAAAGTATTAAAGACACCTGAACACCGCAAGGTACAAGAGGAACAAGATGAGGTGAGATGGCTATTGGGGATATGGTTTTAGTCCAATATTTGTATAGACCACGTGACACCAGTTGAGTAGTGTGATTTATAAACGCCGACCGCCTTTGCTGCTCGGGATATTTCATTGTACTCATGTAAGTTCATGTCGAAGTGTGAGCCCAGGTAAACTGCATGAAATCTGCCTCGATGGGGGTTGGAACACATGACCTTAGGGCCGATAGGCAAGCGCTGCCGCGGCACCTGCTCCCCGCATGTACGTCAGATCTGATTAATCACTGGGTATAGACTCTCCGCACATGTTCACGTGAAATAAAATATGGCCCTGCCTCAAGTTGTCTCATCGTAAACAGTGGAATATATTTCTGACTATTTTGAGTGTGTGCCAAACAATAGAAATATCGCTCGATTTGTTTATTCCGCGTGGAATGCATAGGCCAGAATTGTACTGCTCATATAAAGAAAAACACCACATTGGTAAGAGAACTACGAGTAATATCACAGGTAAATCTGGGACATTGCATGGTGCCAACCCAGGCAACAATGTCCCTACGTTCTGGGACTGATCACAGCGAGAGATAGAGCCCAACTGACTTCTGGAACTGTCGAGCAGGTCAGCGTGTGCTGGCCCCATGACTGCTGATACAGCAAACTCGGCCTATCTACAATAGGAGATAGAGCGTACTCACGATCGCCGGTGTTGCGCAATACTGGCTAAGTGGAGGCTCTCAAGTCGGTGGCTAAGTGCGAGGCGGGACACCCTCATGTAGACATTGTGTGATAATGAGCATGTTGAAGTGGTGTATTTGCCAGAGCTACATGGCACTCCAGTTTCCGGCAAACAACTATTTATATCTGTTGCTCACGTGTTTAGTGAAATCAAAACTACGTCAAAACCTGCAAAGCATTGTACATACACACATAAACACACACACACACACACACACACACATGTATTTATTATTGAGGTGGAGGAGGGGCGAGAAAATAATAGAAGGGGTGTGGGGGAGGTGTGAGGGAGAGAACGAGAAAACGAGGAAAGCAAGAGAGAGCGAGAGAGAGAGAGAGAGAGAGAGAGAGAGAGAGAGAGAGAGACAGACAGAGACAGAGAGACAGACAGACAGACAGACAGCGACAGACAGAGACAGAGAGACTGAGAGAGAGAGAGAGAGAGAGAGAGAGAGAGAGAGAAGACAGACAGACAGGCAGACAGACAGACAGACAGACAGACAGACAGACAGACAGACAGACAGACAGACAGACAGAGATAGAGAAACAGAGAGGAAGGGAGTGAGAATCGAAAGTTTGAACGTCTGAAAAGTTGAGAATCGTGGTAGACACCACTTAAACTGCAGAATTCGTGCACTGTACGCCGATGTCCGCAGGCGGCTCCTAAGAAAGAAGACCGAGTCCAATGTAATAGAACCCGGTGAAATAGAGTCGATCCTCTCCTCCACCCCCTCTCAACATATACTGCGCAGAATACACGGCGATCATTAAGTATGTCAGCCCAGGAACCCAAGGTAAAGCTTCCTGAACATTCCACCCACAGAAGCCTGTCTGGTGCTGCTCGCTTTCATCCCATGTGTGAGTGCATTAGAAAATCTATGCAAACCTGTCTATTTGTGTGTGTGTGTGTGTGTGTGTGTGTGTGTGTGTGTGTGTGTGTGTGTGTGTGGGTGTGTGTGTGGTGGGGGTGTGTTTAGTCCGCCCCCTTTAAACTCAAGCGAAATCCACACTTCTTGTGCACTTGACTAATTTTTGCTTGTGGATTAACTTATCCCAATTGCCAGTGTCCTTCGCCATCAGGCGAACTCACCTCGCCTTCTGAGGAATGTGTACTTTATGCCACAGAAGAGAAGTCATCATGTTAGTCTCAATGACCGGTGTATTTTCCTTGGTAATGGTACCAGCTCCATGTCTGAATCTACCCGTTTCTTGACCTTAAAATACCCGTTCTTTTTCCTGAATCCACCCGTTCCTTGTCCTGAATCTACCCGTTCCTTGTCCTGAATCTACCGTTCCCTGACCTGAATCTAGCCGTTCCTTGACCTGAATCTACCCTTCCTTGTCCTGAATCTATCCGTTCGTTGTTTTGAATCCACCTGTTCATTGGATTGAATCTACCCGTTCCTTGACTTGAATCTACCCGTTCTTTGACTTGAATCTACCCGTTCTTTGTCCTGAATCCACTCGTTCATTGTCCTGAATCTACCCGTTTCTTGACCTGAACCTACCCGTTCCTTGAATTGAATCTACCCGTTCCTTGTCCTGAATCTACCCCTTCCTTGACCTGAATCTAGCCCTTCCTTGAACTGAATCTACCCGTTCTTTGATCTGAATCTACCCGTTCCTTGACTTGAATCTACCCGTTCCTTATCCTGAATCCACCCGTTCATTGTCCTGAATCTACCCGTTCCTTGACCTGAATCTACCCGTTCCTTGACTTGGATCTACCCGTTCCTTGACCTGAATGTAACCGTTCTTTTTCCTGAATCCACTCGTTCCTTGACCTGAATCTATCCGTTCCTTGACTTGAATCTATCAGTTCCTTGACTTGAATCTACCCGTTCCTTGACCTGAATCCATCCGTTCCTTGTCCTGAATCTACCCGTTCCTTGACCTGAATCTACCCGTTCCTTGACTTCAATCTACCCGTTCCTTGACCTAAATCTACCCGTTCCTTGACTTTAATCTACCCGTTCTTTGACCTGTGTTTCACTCCAGTACTCCCTTCACCGGCGCTGTGGCGAAGGGGTTACGAACACAATTCGTATTCCGCGGTGGTTTTCATACAGTGGTATGAGTGTCGGTCGTAAAGAAAGCAATGGCACACTACGGAACGTAAACTTGCCAATAAAGCACAAACAGCCAATAAATAACAAACAAACAAATATGCTGCGGTTGACTGCGATGTCATGTAAAGCAGTGTTTCACAAACTTTTCACTTTCGCGGACCAACATAACGTTTTTCTTTTGCACCAGGGGGCGGTGCCGTTTTAAAAAAATTTGTTTTTCTCCTTGTAATCTGGAATTTTATATGACCTCAATATGCATGTTAATATAAATATAAGATTTAACGTAATTGTGGGTGTTGTCCCGGTGCGCTAAATACTGCTCCATAATATTATTGGATGACGGTGATTTATTTAATGGTGGTCCCATTTTCATGAGTAAAGCTTTTATTGTGGAGATTTATTATGCAAATCAAAAAGGTTTTCAAATGTCAAAACTACCTACATTTAGGTCTTCTTGTAAAGGTGTAAAATAAAAATGAAACATATCTTGGAAAACGATATCAAATCAGATTTTAAACAAGCTGACTAAATTACAGTATGCTGTAATAAAAATGATTTAATGATCAGCTGCTAACGGTAACTATTTAATGCGGGGGGGGGGGGGGTCTGTTTATTATTTACAAGCTTATCAAATCGTGGCTCGAGTGTAGACAGCGCCACCCGCAAAGGAGAATAAATTTCCATACTGTTTCTGTATTTTGTCTTAATAATGCTCATTGACGAAAAACCAGTTTCGTAGATTGGTACCCAATCACGTATGTTCTGCATCTTATGACAATCAGCAAATTTGAATAACGAAGACACAAACAATAGATTGCACGATTTATTGCCTGGCATATTTCGCTGCATCTCGTTAGGTACATACTGCAGAAATCACACAACTTACGTGAATTAATTAGATAAATCCTTCAAACTGAAATATACACATGTTCGCACAGTAATGTCGATTGTCTACCACGGTAATTTTAAACTGACTAACATGTCTTTCTGCTTACACAAGGACGGCTTACGAAGGTTGATTAGAATAGCTTCAGCAAACTTTAACAATCGACTACTTTGTGTGTTGAACAACACACGGAAGGCACTGTCTCTTTCAACCACGTGACCACTCTCGAACACGTGTCTCCCGACCGATGAAGCCAGACTTTTCCGGTGTGTCGGCCTGCCTAGGCTACCATCTTCTGTGTGTAGTATCTTGTCCAACCAATTCGGGATATGTTCCGAAACCCTGCAATGTAACTGTAGCTCAGTTCTGCCTATGTAGATGGCCTCGCATCTGCATGTAAATTGGTAAATACAATTTGATTTGGCGTACAAAGCTACAGGTTCTTTTACTGCTGGGACTGGGATCGGTGTGTTTCTGTACCTGATGACTAGAGCTGCAGCACAGAATGTTCGCTCGACTGCTGTGGTGAGCCGGTCCCGCAGACGTTGCATTACGTCATCTCCTCGGAAGGTTAGCTGGATGAATACTTTGAGTTTAGGGACTGTAGTTACTTCTGATTTCGGTTTGGGCTGTTGGCAGTGGCGCTTTATAAATCCTGTGGAGTACCCATTCAGGTTTAAGGCATTCTTCAGAGTTTTAAATTCCTCTGTCAGTGTGTCCTGGGTGCATATCTTCCTAGCACGGTCAAACAGGGTCCGTACTAAGCCCCGTTTGTACTGGACAGGTGCGAAGCTCTGAAAATTTAAGTATTGGCCAGTCCATGTTTCTTTGCGGTACACCGATCTTTGAATTGTGCCATCTGCTCTACGTCTCATTAGGATATCTAGAAACGGCAACGCTTCGTTGTGTTCGTGTTCCATAGATAAAGAGATGTTTATATGTGTCTCGTTCATTGTGGCCTGGAACGACGTTGCTTGTAGCTCGTCTGTGGTGATAATTAGTATATCGTCCACGTAACGACGGTAAAAGGCCAAGTTATTGATTTCTGAGGATCTCTTTTCTTCTAAGTGTGCCATGAAGATGTCCGCTAGAATAGGTCCAAGTGGGCTCCCCATGGCCACTCCGTCAATTTGGCGATATGACTTGTTTAGAAAGTTGAATTGTATGTTGGCAGTACATAATTTTAATAGCCTCTCTAGAATAGCTGATGGTATGCCTAGTTTTAGTTGTTTGTCTCTAATGCGTTCGCTTATTATATTCACGGTCTCATCTAATGGAACGTTGGTGAATAAAGAGGCAATATCCATGCATGCCATGTGTTTGTTGTTTATGTCCATAGTATCCAATAATTCCACCAGTTCGAATGTATCCCTGAGTGTTCTTGGATCGAAGGACTGTCGTACTGGCTTTAAAATTTCAGCTAGCCATCTCGCCATTCGGTGTTGTGCCGAGTTAACCATGGAAAGGATCGGTCTTAGTGGGATGCCGGGCTTGTGAAGCTTGGGTAGACCGTACATCTGAGGTGTTTGGGAGCCACGCGGTGTGAGCGTTTTTGCAGTGGCCTCACTGATGAGTCCTGCATTCACAAGTGACTGGATTTCTTTCCTCATTTTTGCATCCAGGTCCTCCGACTTGTTGACTGTTTGCTCTACTCTGAATTTAGATGCGTCTGATAATATATCATCCATTTTTCTCTGGTAGTCTGATATGTCCATCAGTACTGCACCACTCCCTTTGTCAGGTTTCAATATTACAAGGGTTTTGTTGGCCTTTAACGCTTTTAAGGCAGTAAGGTGTTCGTTGGTCAGCGGACATGTCTGTTTAGAGGGGGTTGTGCGATACTGGTGTTCTAAATCTACCAGTTTGGCCTTCAGCCACCCGACTGACTCAGCAGAAGTAGGTGATAACTTGGAGACTTGATCAAACAACATTTCAAATTGTGCTTGCGACTCAACACGGTTAATGTGTTTGGGCTTTATGCAGAATTTTAATCCGTATGCAAGGGCCTCCGTTTCAATGTTGTTGAGTACGTACGACGATAAGTTCCTCACATATTTCTCTGGGTTGTCTAGTACTGACGTAGTTATCTTTTCAGTGCTCAGTGATTTGTTGAGGCGAGCATTCTCTGCGATTTTCACCTTGTACACTGTTTCTGTACAGAATTTGGTGAACTTCAAGTAGCCATACAAGCTCAATTCTTTGGTGACGTAGTAGGCAGAACTGTGTGTGCGCTTGAGGTTGGCCAGTTTAGACTGGGTTTCTTCTATCTGGTTTTTTGTCAGTCGTCTCAGGTTTTTTCTTGTTGGACATATTCTGTCCGCCCTGAGAGATCTGAAATACCGGTGAGGGAATATTCCCGTCTTTAGGCATTCCTCGAGAAATCTCAATCGACACTCCTGTACCGATATTTTACACTTCAGCTTGAGTAATCCATCCAATCGCTTCACTGTTGGTAATGGAAGGCGACGTTTCAGAAATTCAAAACAATGTTTTCCCGTGATGAATTTGAATAACGAAGACACAAACAATAGATTGCACGATTTATTGCCTGGCATATTTCGCTGCATCTCGTCAGGTACATACTGCAGAAATCACACAACTTACGTGAATTAATTAGATAAATCCTTCAAACTGAAATATACACATGTTCGCACAGTAAATCAGCAAATTATAATGTGCATCTTGCTCACTTTTCGTCACACGGGCAACACAAGAAACGCACGTCGTCAACAAACAAATGTCGTCGACCGGGCCTTTGGTATCTCTCAGCTGGTTACTATTTATAACTTTCCCATTGAACCAATGATTCGCTTCTCCTTAAAAATAAATACTCCTTGGGCTATACGGCTGCAGGCTCAATTTATTTTAAAATTAAATCACCATAAAAACGGTGCCGATATTATGTTTTGAGAAAAGGACAATCTTGTTTTTAAAAAGTTCTAAACAATCCTTAAAGGAGAAAATATTTAACTTTTCTCTTACTTTTTTCAACTCACGTTGCGAACCGGCAAAGAAGGGCACCGGTCCTCGGATCACCACTTTGGGAAGCACTGCTGTAAAGGATTTACAACTAACTGTAATTGAATGTGGTAGAACCTTGGTGGTGGGGTGGCTAGCAAGCTGGCCTGTCCACCAGGTGGTCACGTGTGGAGTCCCATGGAGGCGGACATTCTCTTTAAATGATCTGGGCCCGCATGACGACCCAGCCCACCATGGTTGCCAGGAGATGTCCTTTCATGTAAAAAGTGTCCCACATCACTCACAGTGGGGCTAGCATCATGTAGTCAGTAGGCGCCAAGGCGTAGTCAACGGTCCTTTGCTTTGTTGCACTGTCAGTTGGTGGTCATGCTGTGCCTTAGGCATTCAGTCCGCCATCAGCTTTGTACTCGGACACTTTCAGCAACAGAAGACGGCTGCAGCGGGCAGCCAAGGGAAACATATAGTTACAACAATGTGGACCAGTGGTTCCCAAGCTTTTCAAGCTGAGGGCCATTTCTACTATTTTCGGTAGTTAAGCGGGCCACAACTTTATAAAATTATAAAATTCGTGCAATATCATTCTTACCTTTCTTAACTTTCGTCAACAAAATTCTAAAACTTTAAATACAGTCAGTGTCAGTACTACTCTGCGGTCATTTTTTGGTTTACAATCAAAAGTTAATTTAACAATAAATTTTAAATCAGTTTCGAAAATCGCTATTAATATAATTAATTTACAATTGTAACTGTTCTTCATAATCAGTTACTTAAGTTAAGATGCCAGTTTATCAATGTCTGGGTACAAATCTGTTGTGCCCAAAGTCATAAGCGCAGCTAGGTTACTGTCGGTGAGTCTGGAACGTAGCTTGTTTTTTATAACAGCCATTGCGGAAAATGACTGCTCGCATCTGTAAGTCGAACCAAAACGACAAATGTATCTCTGAGCGAATGAACACAAGTGTTCAAATTGTTCGACAGACAATAGTCGCCAGAATGAAATCGTATGATCAGCTGAAGGTTGCGAACTGAACAGGCGCATTCGATAATATCTGAATATAACAACCACGAGCAGAGTAAATTATCGCACGCGGACGGGAAGCTCCGAGTGCATTTTTTGATATTATTAAAATATATTATTTTAAATAACGAGGCCTCGCGTGCCACTTACTAACATCTGGCGGGCCACAAGTTTGGGAACCTCTGGTCTATGTCATTCCATTTATACCAGGTTTTGGTGCGGCTACGACGATGTTGAAAAAACCTATGTGCTATTATTAGTCCATGTTCGGAGCATATGTTGAGTAGATGTTGACCATTGCTGTTACAATCAGTCTCTTTGTCGCTGAATGAATGGCCCCATGCAATCATCCCACGGTGTTCTTCGTGTGCCTATTCGTCCGTTAAAATCACCCATCACAATTAGTTCATCTGTCTCCTTGACATTACGGGAAAACATTGTTTTGAATTTCTGAAACGTTGCCTCCCATTACCAACTGTGAAGCGATTGGATGGATTACTCAAGCTGAAGTGTAAAATATCGGTACCGAAGTGTCGATTGAGATTTCTCGAGGAATGCCTAAAGACGGGAATATTCCCTCACCGGTATTTCAGATCTCTCAGGGCGGACAGAATATGTCCAACAAGAAAAAACCTGAGACGACTGACAAAAAACCAGATAGAAATCCAGTCTAAGCTGGCCAACCTCAAGCGCACACACAGTTCTGCCTACTACGACAATCGACATTACTGTGCGAACATGTGTATATTTCAGTTTGAAGGATTTATCTAGTTAATTCACTTTACGTTGTGTGATTTCTGCAGTATGTACCTGACGAGATGCAGCGAAATATGCCAGGCAGTAAATCGTGCAATCTATTGTTTGTGTCTTCGTTATTCAAAATAAATTTCGTGTTGATAATGGCTTTCGCTTTGTCTGGATGTAACAAAAAACCCACTCCATGTTTAGCTGTAGCTCGCTGGTCGACGCCACTCCATATAAGAACGTAACCTTCATGTGTTGGTTTCGTGTTCTGCCCCTTTTTCCTAGTGTCTGCGAGTCCTAATAATTGAATATTTGATTTTTTTATAAACTCTACCACAGCTGGTTCCTTATATCCTTGACCAGTAACATTCCAAGTCGAGAAAATCTCCTTTCTATTTGAAGTATTTCGAAGCTTAGCAGTTGTTGTTAGTTGCTTGTTGTTGTTCAGCTTGGGTGTGTTGTTTCCGGCGTGGACGTAGATAGAGTTGCCTTTTTCTTTCAATTTCCTCCATAATTCTCGAGCAATAGTACTTGAACAAATAAATTCCCTACCGGTTTGCTGGACCTGTCGTAGGTTCATCCTTATTTGAACAGATTGATGTTAGGAAACACGCACAGAACACATAATTAATCTCTGAATCGAGCGACGCGGTTTACACCGCCATCTTGAACCTGATCCTAAATTTGTTTACTGAATTTTAAATCTATCCATCCATCATGTGCCATGCCGGTAAGCGTGGGCGGTCATGTTCTGCCATCTCACTCGATCACCAGAGTCGTGGATCAGCTCGTGTTTCTGTCTCGACCATGCCACAAGGCCAAGCCATCCAGGTTCTTGCTTCTAGGTCTTCCCCTTGGTCTGTTCCCCTCGATCTTACCAGTTGTCACCAAATTCTCCAATCCATTCTTCTCATAACATGCCCAAAAAATTTTGACTGTCTACGTCTTATTTCTCTAATCAAATTACGATCTTCATTTGTTTCTTGAAGGACTTGTTCATTGGTCTTTCTGGCTGTCCATGGTATTCTTTGCATTTTCCTCAGAAACCACATCTCTACAGCCATCAGATGTTTTTCAGCCTGACTGCTCATTGTCCACGCTTCACATCTATATAAAAGTACAGGTTCAATGTAGCATCTCAACACTCTTTTTCTCGTTTCAATTGACATCTTTTTATTGGTCAATATGTTTTTCATCTTGCTAAAGGCTACTTTTGCCATGGCGATTCTTGTTCTAATCTCTTCAAGGCATCTCCCATCAGATGTTATTACTGTTCCGAGACAATTGTACCTGCTCACTTGTTGAAGAATATTCCCATTTACTTGTATATTACATTGTGGTATTTCGTCCTTCCTAGTGACGACCATAATCTGTGTCTTTTTACAATTTAATTCTAACCCTAGTTGTTCACTGTGTGTAACAATCGCATCTACTAAATTTTGCAGGTCCTGTTCATTGTCTGCAATCAAGACTGTATCATCTGCATATCTAATGTTATTGATGCATCGTCCCCCAATGTTGATTCCTTCCATATCTTCAATATTTCTGAAAATACTTTCACTGTACAGGGAAAACAGATCTGGAGACATTACACATCCCTGTCTCACACCCCTTTTAATAGGCTGATATTGGCTTACTTCATTATCAACTCTTATGGCAGCTTATTGTTTCCAATATATGTTTTTTACAAGTCTAAGATCTTTTCCATCAATTTGTAGATCTTCAAGCATCCTTATCATGTTGACATGTCTCACTTTATCAAAAGCCTTTGTGTAGTCAATAAAGCAAAGGTGTAGATCTTTGTTTACTTCTATAGAACGTTCGATTATGTTTCTCAGTATATACACAGCATTTACTGTACCCTTGCCTTCCACAAACCCACATTGTTCTTCTCCTATTTCAGGTTGTATTTTCCTAACTCTTTGCATGATAATTCTTAGCAAAATCTTCGTGATGTGACTCATTATACTAATTGTTCGATGTTGATCACATTCCAAGGCTCCTGATTTCTTTGGGATTGCAATAAATACAGAATTACATAACTCCTGAGGTATATTTCCAGTACCATATATTGTATTAAGCAGACTTTTAAATTAAGACTTAAGTATTAAGAATTTTAAATACAAAGTGACTATTCATACTTCAGCTATGTATAAAGTATCCCTTTATACATAGTTTAAATGTCCCGGCTGGTCACGTGATTTGCCAAGTCACATGACTTAACGTACGTGACGTCATCGGGGCAAGCATGTGGCTTTTCGTTAATTCAAAGTATACAGATAAATAACACAACTCTGAAACAAGTTAAAGAATTCAAATACCTTGGAAGTATGATCACAGAAGATGGCAGATTGGACAGAGAAATTGAAATCAGATGTCAAAAAGCTAGTTAGTGCACTTACATATCAACTATCACCCTTACTGAAACATCCAAACACCCATGTCCGCAAAACGACAGATAATAAACAGCATATTCACACCAACCCTATGCTACCAATCTCAAACCTAGACTTTATCCAAATTACACCTTTGCAAAATCAACACCTGCGAAATGAGATGCCTGAGGAGAGCTGCCAACTTAACAATCCGAGATCGAGTAAGAAATGCTATTATCAGACAGACTGTGGGATCAACACCTTGTGCCACATTTATTGAAAGACAGAAGATCAAGTGGTTTGGCCATGTCGTTAGAATGCAACACCAGCAACTACTATCACTGGCCTTACATCAAAGATCATCTGCGACGAGACCACGAGGACGTCCAAGAAGAAAATGGATTGACGACATCAAAGACATTGTACAACCAAACGGAATGACACTATCCAGTGCCGCCCACCGGGCGCTGTAACGCAAATTATTCCTCCCCCCGACGCTTAACGGCAGAAGTGGAAAATCATGATGATGGTGTTGATGATGTTGATTCAAAATCGTGTCGTCAGTAGCATAGTTGTTAGTGTCTCCGCCTGATGGGCGGGAGCTCGAGGCTCGTTTCCTTGCAGGACAATTTTTTTAAAAATTGTTCAGCAATTAATTCGGTGAAAGTCAAATGTCAATCTCATGATAGAAGGCAACTTTGATGTGCAATGTCATGTCTATCACAAGAGAACATGTTCAGCATAACCCATACACATTTATGGTCTCAAGCCAATGGGCCAATAACAGCTAAATTAATTATAACGGGCAGGATCACATTGAGAAAGAGGAACTTAGTATCCTTTATCTCTTTGGGTTTGTGGGGTTATATGCAAACTTTTTATATTTATAATTGTGTTGTTTGAAGTGAGTGTAAGTTAGTTAGTTAGTCTTTCCTCTGGAGCCCTGACTGTACTGGACTTAGGTATCAGTACAGAGCAGGGTAGGTGGTCGCTTATATAATCCTCAAGGACACTTCATTTTATGTCTGAAGCCGCCTCTTGTGATACAAGTGAAAGGACTAACGGAAATGAAACGGATGAAAGGACACAAACAATTATTCTTGATATTTAAACAGCCAGAAAGGACTAACGTAATGTCACAGTTCAACTATGTATAAAGTATCAATTTATTCATACTTCAACTATGTATAAAGTATCACTTTATTCATACTTCAACTATGTATACAGTTTCCCTTTTAAATAAGCATTTAGTGTTGCATTTGTTTTCTTGTTTGATTTTTATACACTAAAGCATGAGAATTGTTTGTGTGGTAACTCTGTTATTTTTCTGATATCTGCTGAAGAGACGATAGTTTTCAAGCTATTACACATGTCATATTGGACGATAGTTTTCAAACTATGGCTGTCACGGGACCACTGGGGTTAACGATCAGATGATAGATTTACAGAGACAGTCTATATTCACAGCTCTCAATTGTTTGTTACTAGTGGGGACACACTCACGGCGGATCAAAGGAAACCGCCAGTCTTTGAGAATTCCCTAGGAAACGGGAAAATATGTCGGCCTGCTGTTTTGCCGAATAGCAAGATGAAAAGAAAGACGGTTGCGTTAGTTGTAAAAAGGGAGACAACTATTCTTGTGAAGTTAGGGACAGATTGTCTGTCCCTGGGAACACCTGTTGTTGACATCGAATGACGTCACTTGGACAATCCCAAACTGTATGAAAAAACACGAAACTTGTTGCCGCTAGTGTGAACAATGAAGTCGACCTAGGCTGACGTGTTTGAATAGCTCTATCCTATTTTAGAAAAGAATCTAGTGTGTTTTTATATCAATTAACATTGGTGAACATGTGTCTTTCATGGCAACGTGTAGGACTTTAGCATAGTGTTGATGCGTTGTGGTTAGGTATTCAAGGAGTGTCAGCGACAGTAGGAAGTCGCATTGCTAAAATTAACTGGTGTAAGAGGTCAATTAGCTCAGCTGGTTGGGAATAGTGAAGTGGGATGATATTTAGAGAGATTGAGGATGGTTGGGGGATAGGGGAAATGTCCAATGGTGGGATCTTCCAGTGGGGTGTCTGCTGGGGTTCTACATTTTACATTTGGTCTTTCCTTGTCTTACCCTAACTCAGACCAATGTGATGAGCTCCTCTGCCCCATGACAGAGTTTGGTTCACTGTTATATATCTGAGTGAGGCCATTGACCTACACTCATCTAACAGGGATCAGTGTCGGGTTGCTCCCACCAGGTGTGTTCTCTCTTTCACAGGTTCCCTCAGGTTATGAAGAAAACTAAGTGAAACATCACAATTTTCAGATCATGGATAAATTAGGGTAGGAAGATTATTCCAGCGGCCTTTGCACTGGGCCGATGATAAAAAGGGTCTGAAGAACATGGCTTTGTTGAGCCGAAACATATAAGTATTCGACAGGATGACTTCTTAGGAATAGTGTTGTTTTTTTCCACATCACATGTGAACAGAACAATGGTGATTGTTTTTTCCACATTACATGGGAAAAGACCAATAGTGAATATTTAGAAAATTAGTAGATTCCGGTGAGACTATGTACAATAACTGTGTAAGGGTGAAAACTTTATGACATTCTTTTAGAAAAGAATAATGTTATTTCAAGAGACAGTGTTCCGTGTTTTCACGATGCAGGGATTGTGAAGTCTCAGACTCTAAAGATAGTTAGGTAACATTGTGTATAATCAATTTAGGATCAGTATCGGACTATATCTGTGAAGTGGTGACCAGGTATCGTGGTTATCAAAAGCTACGGGAGATAGTCAACATCTAGCAGGAGGGACACATAGTTTGGTGAGGTCATTTTGTGCTGACTATGATGATGTTGTGTAGCCCTTACCGGGATGATCGGACTTTGCTCCTGAGCTGTTCGATCTGATTCTACAGATACACTAGATTATACGACACACATTCTACACATACACTTCTCACATACTTACACTTTTCTTCATTAAATTATTTGTTATTAATTTTTAGAAGCTAGAGTTGTTTAGTATGTTGTTTTGGGGAAGAATGAGAGGTGGAATGATACAGTGGTGAGAGAGAGAGAGAGAGAGAGAGAGAGAGAGAGAGGGAGAGAGAGAGAGAGAGAGAGAGAGAGAGAGAGAGAGAGAGAGAGAGAGAGAGAGAGAGGTGTCCATTGACTGACGGAGTGTTGTGGGCGGAATCTAGTGGATTCTCCAGAATAATGATATGGGGTTAAAAATAATGTGGGTGTTGATTCCCCTCACTCCAGGGACGACACAATAAAATAATCCATACGACAATGGCACATGTCATATTCTCCAACTGGTTTACTGCATGTTATATGGGGGTATTTCAAAAAGGATGTTGGAATCTTAGATGCCCGGAGCAGTGATTGAGTTACTGGAGCCCTTTAGGGATGCAAAGAATTATAACAGTGTAAACTACCAAGTGTGTTGTTAGAGGTGACTAACGAGGGTTTGGGTGAGGCTTAGAACCCTCACTTGAGCTGCGAAACCCAAACAAGCACAAACAAGTCTACATTGCATGGCTTGGCCTGAGTTGGTTGATGACCTAGGCTTCGTTGGGAGATGTAAGGCAGAAGAAAATGGTGCTTTGAACTTAGGTGTTTGAACACTTAAAAAATAGGGAGGCTCTATTCGCAATAGAATTGCGAATAGAGAAAAATTATATTCGCATTAGAATTCTGCCGAATTCTCAGTAATTTTTAATGAATCACCCTTCTTCTTACTTCTGTCCATTCTTCTGGCATCCCGTTTTATTTTTACATTACGTTAGTGCTGTTGAAATATCAAAAGTACTTAAATAATTTTCCAGAATTTGTATCCCCAATACAAATAACGATCCCTCCAAATAATTGTGTCCCCAGGTGAATTCAAGAATTGTTAACTTTCGTTTCTGTACACTTACTGTTACCAGGCATCCATGTGTAAATAAAAATGTAAAAAAAAAAACATATATTGGAAACAACAAACTGTCATCAGAATTGATAACGATGTAGGTCAATATCAGCCTATTAAAAGAGGCGTTAGACAGGGATGTGTAATGTCTCCAGATCTTTTTTCCCTGTACAGTGAAAGCGTCACAGCGTCCGCTCACTAGTCAATTTTAGCTTGAGCCAGTATGAGGGTGGTTAATTTGTGGCGATATTTCAGTTCATCATCAAGTGCCGTGCCGGCTGGCGTAGGCGTTCATGGCTCTCCACAGATCTCGGTCTTTGGTGTTCTGGATCAACTCTGCTGATGATATTCCTCCATGCCACCGTCTCAATCCGTCCAGCATCATTTCTCTTGGTCTGCCTCTGCCTCTCTTCCCCTCGATCTTTGCAGTTGTCACGATGTTCTCCAATGCCTCTCTTCTCATCACATGACCAAAGAAAGCTGTTTGTCTCTTTCTTATTGTTGTATATAGTGTTCTAGTTTCATTAGCCTCTTTCAGGCAATCGTTGTTAGTTACTCTGGCAGTCCAAGGAATTCGCAACATTCGTCTTAAAAACCACATCTCTGTTGCTTCTAAGTTCTTCCTAATTTGTTCATTTACATTCCAAGATTCGCTGCCATACAGCAAAACTGGTTCTATATAGCATTTTAGCACTCTCTTTCTTACATTCATTGATAGCGACTTATTGCATAAGATACCCTTCATTTTCTGAAATGCGGCTTTTGCCTGCCCTATTCTGCTCTTAATCTCTGTTGTACATCTTCCATCCGATGTTATAAGTGCCCCTAGGTATTTAAAATTATCCACTTGGTTGGATATTTCAGTTGGCAAATAAAATTAACGTTAAACAAAGACATCTATTGGATCCGTCGATTCCGACACTCGATCACTCCGTCGCTGCCTGGGTGCTAAAAATGAAAAAAAAAAACAACATATATTGCATCCCGGATGGGGAATCGAACCTCGAGCTCCCGCGTGACAGGCGGAGACACTTACCACTTTGCTACTGAAGACACGTTAATACAACAACGAAATATTATAATATAGCCACACGCATAGGAATAATCACGTGACCTACTTCTACTGCGAATATAATTTTTCGTAAAAAATATATGTGGGGGATTCAAATTTAAAAAAAACTTAAAAGTGTGATAGAAATTACCATAACCATGTCATTGTCTTGTAATATGTCAATATTGGTCGGGGGCTGCGTGGTCTCGAGGTATGGTGTCCGCCTAGAGTGCTGGAGGTCCCGGGTTCTAGTAATAAAATTTCCCCTGGTCTCTGGGTAGTGAGATCGGACGCCCGTGTGTATTGTTGCGCACGTAAAAAATCCCTTGGCAGTTGGAAATCGAAAAAGAGTAGCCTAACGGCGCTGCCCGGGCAAAAATTTAGAGTTAAAAATCTACCCTAGTATTTTCAGGATCCTCGCCGGTGCTACGGAGTTCGTGCACTGAGCTGAGTTTCTCCAGACTCAGATTTGAATTAGGAGGAGAACGGAGTACTTATGGGTTGCACCCGTGTGCCGTGATGTTGATCCATCGACTAAACTAAACTAAACTAAACAATGTCTAACAATTGTTGTAGGTCTGTTGAATTATCCGCTACCAATACTGTGTCATCTGCATAGCGTATATTATTATTATTATTATTTTTATATTGTAACCTCCGATTAGTATTCCTGACGTCTCTTTGATCTCTCTCATTATTACTTCGCTATATAGGAGGAAGAGATCTGGTGACAAGACAGTCCTGTCGTACTCCTAGCTTTATCTGTTCGTAACTTCCATCTTTATTTTCTGTTTCAATTGCTGCTACTTGGTTCCAGTAAATATTCGTTATTATTCTTAAATCTTTCCCATCAATGTTGATATCTTCCAACATATAATAATAAATCATACAATTCAACTGTGCATTCATTTCCCTAGTTGCTTAGAGCATATTTAAAAGATCATAATAACATTGATCACTACACTTAATAATTATGTTCGAGCATTCTGCGGAATTACAAGATTTCTAAAAGAAAAACAGTTAAATAAGCAACGAGTAGGGGACATAAACATCTAATATTGTTGCAAGGGACATTACTTAAATTTTAAAAATATAAATAAAAATACTACAGATAATTTACTAAATAACTTTAAACTTCTTTTATATTCTTTAGAAATAAGAGAATTAATACGGAAATAAAATATTTTAAATACGAATATAATTCTTTTAGATTTCTTAAAGAAAATCTGTTTAATATTTACATACTTACATTTTATAATAGATTATTTAGTTATACATTTATTTTTAAAATAGTGTTTGTATACTTTTAATGTAGATCTTAAGTTACCATATCTCTATTGAAAATTTTTTGCTGGCCTCTTAAGGCTACAACAAATGTACAGGAAATTAACCATACACATTCCTCTCTTGTCCCTTCTCTTATTCATAACACATATAGACAACAAGATACCAGCCAAACAGATCAGTTGGGGTATCTTCATTGCACTCCGGACAGGTACATAGGTGCTCAGATCCTCCCCCCAGCATATGCATCAGCGACCGGTGGCTAATAGTGCCAGTTCTGTGTTGGTTGACGAGGCACCTCGTTTTCTCAATGTACCTCTCGCGCTTGGCCGTGCCGATTCTTACTCCCAAGTCTTTCATCCTGGACAGCGATGTGGATTCACTGACGTCAAAGTCCTCTGTTCTCGCCATATCTTTAAGGGCGTTAATAACATCGGCACGATCCATGGGCTGGCCATCTACAGGGGGTGCAGAGCCAGCCAGTTTATCAGCTCGTTCATTTCCCTCGACTCCCGCATGTCCCGAGACGAAGATGAATGTGACTTTACGGACAACAGACTTCAGCAGCGACACAGTCCACTGTATGCGTACAGATCCAGCTTCGACCTTCTGAATCATGCTCATTGAATCACTTAGTACACACACGTTGGTATAATGCTGTGATTCCAGCCATATGAAAGCCTGTGTAACTGCCATCACCTCCATCGTCATGCTGCTCGTGGTCATAGAGTGGGCACCACTGGATTCTTGAACGGTTCGGCCCGCTGAACAGGGCTGTAAATGCCCACGCACTTCTCTGCTGCTTTACAACAGATCCATCTGTATAGATGAGCACTTCGGGGCTGTCTGAGTGTTCATAGATGAGCGCGTTGACCTCTGCATTGACAGCGGCAGGGTTCTGCTCTCTGCACCGTCTGTCGAGTGTGATAATGCAGGAGAAAGTGCACTTAAAAGCTGGAGGCACCGGCACCCATTCCTTGCCGGGGTTGATACTGGTAAGACTGCAGACCTGTCTGACGACATCTTCCGCCCGACCCATCCATGATTTGCCCCTCTTTAGCCTGTTAGCCTTTTCTCTGAATATAGCATCATGCAGAGGGTGCTGCTCATCTGCACTTATTTTTAAGTATGCACGAGCTCTCCAGATCTTGATCCTGTGTTCCATTGTCGGGAAGTCAAGGAGGTATCTCATTGCTACACAGCTGGTGTCTCTCGTGCAGCCCAAAATGATGCGCATGGCTTCGTTTTGTACCTTTTCAAGTCTTCCAATCTATGTAGGGCTGACAGTGAGGATGGCCAGGGCATACTCGATGCGTGAAAGCACCAGTCCTTGGAACAGAAGTATTAGCAGTCTTTGCTCGATATTGGCAGTCGCCATGACTCTCATTGCTGACAAACCTTTTCGAGCTTTCGTTATGACATAATCGACATGATCTCTGAAGGACAGGCTACGATCAAGCCTCACACCAAGATATGTCATTGACTGGGTTCTACTCAAAATGCTCCCATCCATTCTTACTGCCGGCAGGTCTGTGTTCACAATATGGTTGTTTAGGGAGAACCATGTAACCGATGCCTTTGCAGGGTTGACAAGGGCGCCGGCATCAGCACACCATGATGAAATTCGATCTAGTTCGCCCTGCATATCATTGGCAACCGTCTGTCTATCTCGACCCTGTCGATACACGAGAACGTCGTCAGCAAATGACAGAGTCCTACCCCACCCGTCCAACTGTTGTTCAGTGATCGGCACCGTATACGCATTGAATAGTACTGGTGACAGTGGTGAACCAGCCAAACAGAGACCGCAAGAACACGGCAGACGAGATCACAGAAGAAGAACCTCTGCAAATTACACCATTAGAGAACTCCTGTTTGCTTACGACCAAGCACTAATAGAAAAATCAGAAGCCGAATTGCAAAACCACATGAATAACCTAAACGAAATGTTTAGGGAACATAACATGAAAATTAGTATAAGTAAAACAGAGGTAATGACTATAACTAAAGAAGAAAAAAACAATTCACCTAAACGAACCTCCCTTGAAATAAGTAAAGAGTTTCAAATACCTAGGAAGTATAATATCATCAAATGGCAAATCAGAAGACGAGATCGAAAATAGATGCAATAAGGCAAACCAACTCATTGGACGAATGGTACCAATACTAAAGAACAAACATGTATCAATAACTACTAAGAAAGCACTTTACAACACAATCTTCCTGCCAACTCTGTTACCAATTCCAAACCTGGGCAATGACAGAAAAAGAGGAAAGAAAAATCACAACAGAAATGAGATTCCTGAGAAGAATACTCAATGTATCAAGAAGAGATAAGATCAGAAATGAAGAAATCGGGACTAAAGTGGGGGTTATAGCTGCACTAGATTTCATTAGAAGGCAGCAAGTCACATGATTTAACCATGCAAGTAGGTTACCAACTAACAGCATACCACAACAAGCAATGATGTACAGACCAGAGGGAAGCAGAGGAAGAGGCCGACCACGTAAACGATGGACGCAGGGAATAACAGAGACCATGGGAATATCGATACATGAAGCCCATAAGCAGGCACTCTCCCGCGGTTTATACTTCACCTCGACGCCGCAAGGTACAAGAGGAACATGATGAGATGAGACCCCAAACTTTAATATCATTAAGAAAGAAATGAGAAGTTGTTAGGTGTCATGGTCTATGTCAGTGGTTCCCAAGCTTTTCAAGCTGAGGGCCGATTTCTACTATTTTCGGTAGTTAAGCGGGCCACAACGTTATAAAATTATAAAATTCGTGCAATATCATTCTTACCTTTCTTAACTTTCGTCAACAAAATTCTACAACTTTAAATACAGTCAGTGTCAGTACTACTCTGCGGTCATTTTTTGGTTTAAAATCAAAATGTTAATTTAATAATAAATTTTAAATCAGTTTCGAAAATCGCTATTAATATAATTAATTTACAATTGTAAATGTTCTTCTCCCACGATGGTGTTTTCCACCTTGTCGTGGTGGGGGGAGCTTGAGTTTCTCAATGACCCTGAGCAGCTATGCCGGGCGGTAGCGTAGCTACAGCAGGGCCTCTCCAAGGCCGACAGGTCAAAGGGGTAGAGAACAGACAAAGAGAAACACCCTGGTCCTCCAGGTTGGGGGTTGAAGCCGGGGTTAACATCCCCACCTTTGTAAAAACCTTTCTTTGTTTACGAAACAAATACATGAGCCTCGATTGGAGACAGATTGTATTTGCAGCAAAGAACCTCAATGGCTCGGAATGCTGAAGAAGAAGAAGAAGAAGAGAAATGTTCTTCATAATCAGTTACTTAAGTTAAGATGTCAGTTTATCAATGTCTGGTGGCACATTAAACTTGAGGTTTCGATCGATGACAGAAAAGTCGCGCCAGAAATGTTTTACACATCAGTCGGCACTTGCTTTAATATGTTGTTGCTCGAGAAGGGACCTATAGCGCCATCCGTCTGCAAGGCGCCAGCCAGCCTTTGAAGTGATAGACGGAATGTCTGCACAGAAGTCGGCTAGGTCTTGTGTTGTGGGGAAATTATTCTCTGGTTAACAGGCGGGAAAGACTTTTTGTTGTACGGGAAACAGGTTCCCAGATGAAAGCAAAATAGACGGCGGGTTGTTTCCACCCAGTCTAAAAAAGAGGGAGAAAAATAGATTCTAGACTGTCTAGCGTCTAGACAGTTTTGTGACGTCATTTATACCCAGAATAAAAACGGTTGAGATAAACAATTTTAGGTTAGTCGACCAAAAGTTGTGAAGCGCTACGGACCGGTGCAGTATTCCTAGTTGTTTTATAGAGAGAGACTATAGTGTCAATTGTTGATGTATATCGGCGGACATCGATCCAGTCTGTGATTTCATAGTCTCCATCTACAACGGGGATAACTATATGGTATTCTATTAAACATATCTAAGTTAGATTATTATTAGGAATAGAGTGCAGTACTGTGTGGTGATAGAACGTATTATAAGTGCGGTGATAGAATGTATTATAAGAGCGTCGGCAACAGTAGACTATTACGTAGCTTAAACTAGCTGGTGTGAGATATCGTTGAACTCAGTGAGTTAAGGACAATGTAGTGGGATAATATTTAGAGAGATTGAGGATGGTTGGGAGGGATTGAGGGAATGTGAAATGGTACGATCTTCCAGTAGGGCATCTGCTGGGTTTCTACCCGTTTCCTTTAGTCTTTCCTTGTCTTACCATGACTCAGACCGAAGTGATGAGCTCCTTGACCTTATGACAGAGTTTGGTTTTCTGTTATTTTTTCTGAGTGCGGCCGGTGGCCTTCACTCACCTAATTAAGGTCAGAATCGGGTTGCTCTCACCAGGTGTGTTCTCTATTCAACAGGTTCCACTCGATTGTTCCACGTTATTCTACCAAGAAGCTAGCAACAATGTCATAGAAAATGATGGCTCAAGTATTGAAGGCAGAGTTTACTGAGAGGCTTTTGCACTGGGCCCCTAACCCAGATGTTCTGCAGGAACCTGGCCTCTGCTGAGCATGACATGATGATTATACGTGTGTTTTATTAAGTGATAGTTACATCACAGAAAATTCAAGAGACTGTAAATAACACCTGTACCAGGAACACTAATAGATATAACTACCTGGAACAGTAACATTGTGTTTTAATATTGGGAAAATCTTACAACAAGTGACATACGAACATTTAGGTTTTCCAAAGTGACATTAACGATATTTATAGGATTCTCTGATCACAGAACATTTAACGAACAGAGTAGTTACACTGTGTGTGCTAGATCGATGTTCAATATTGGACTGTTTCCACTATTGAAGACCAAGCATCCGGAGTGTTCACGAGCTATCTGAAGAAGTCGACCCTTGGTCTGAGATACACATCACTTGGGTGAGGTTTTCTGTCCCTGATATGGTGTTGTGGTGTGGCCAGTACGATGATGAAGCAGACTGTGGTCCTTGGCTGTTCGGTCTGATTTTGCATACACGCTAGATTATACGACAGACATTCTACTCATATACTTTGCACATACACGACACTTTTCTCTGTTAAACTAAATTGTTGTTTTGTTAGAGCCAGTGTTGTTTAGAGTGTTTTGGGAAAAGAATGAGAGGGAGCTTGATACAGTAGTAAGAGAGAGAGAGAGAGAGAGAGAGAGAGAGAGAGAGAGAGAGAGAGAGAGAGAGAGAGAGAGAGAGAGAGAGAGAGAGAGGATCCAGATTCGACGGGGTTTTGTAGACAGAAATCAAGAAGATCCTCAAGATAGTGATATGGGGGTAAAAGGATGTCGATGTTGATTCCCCTCACCCCAGGGGCGACATATACCATATAAAATAATATACGACATCTGGGTACAAATCTGTTGTGCCCAAAGTCATAAGCACAGCTAGGTTACTGTTGGTGAGTCTAGAACGTAGCTTGTTTTTTTTTTTATAACAGCCATTGCGGAAAATAACTGCTCGCATCTGTAAGTCGAACCAAAACGACAAATGTATCTCTGAGCGAATGAACACAAGTGTTCAAATTGTTCGACAGACAATAGTCGCCATAATGAAATCGTATGATCAGCTGAAGGTTGCGAACTGAACAGGCGCATTCGATAATATCTGAATATAACAACCACGAGCAGAGTAAATTATCGCACGCGGACGGGAAGCTCCGAGTGCATTTTTTGAAATTATTAAAATATATTATTTTAAATAACGAGGCCTCGCGTGCCACTTACTAACATCTGGCGAGCCACAAGCGGCCCGCGGAGCCGTGGTTTGGGAACCTCTGCTGTGGACTGTAGTCGTAACATCTATTTACAATAAAATGGCCGGACGTCAGCATGGTAGAATGGATAAGAACGCGGGTTCGTAAACACCCGGTGTGCTGATGTCGCGGTAAGGGTTCAACCCCTAGACCGGACAGTTGGACATTAAATGTTAATTTCTCGTCCTAGACTTTGGGACGTAAAATACAAGCACCTCTGAAGTTGGAGTCTGTTTGCCTGATGACGAGGGACACTGGTAATAGAGAAAGCTAATCCACACGCAAAATTCAGTCCTGTGCTATTATAAGTAGTGTGTATGGACTACACTTGAGTCCAAAGTGAGTGAGCTCAATAAAAAACAAAAAAAACAAAAAAATAACAACCATCCATCCATCCATCATGTGCCATGCCGATAAGCGTGGGCTGTCATGTTCTGCCATCTCACTCGATCACCAGAGTCGTGGATCAGCTCCGTGGTCCTGTCTCGACCATGCCACGTGGCCCTGTCTCGACCATGCCACGTGGCCAAGCCATCCAGGTATTTACTTCTCGGTCTTCTCCTTGGTCTCTTCTCTTCGATCTTGCCAGTTGTCACCAAGTTCTCCAATTCATTTCTTGTCATAACATGCCCAAACAATTTTGACTGTCTACATATAATGCCTCTAATCAGTTTACGATCTTCATTTGTTCAACATCAACAACAAAACAATGATTTATAGCGTATGACTTTTACATTCTAACATGCTTGCTCACAATAAACAATAGCGCTCTGTCCATCTCTTTCTGTCCTCAGGTAAGAGCCAAACACTATGCAAAGTTCTTTTGGCAGGTGAACATTTTAAAAAAAGGCAGCATATATCTTGTTCCCGGGGTATATTTTAGTACTGAAAAATCTATGCACAAATAAAAATATGGTTTGTGTGGGTCTGGTATATGTACATTTAGAACTTAGTTGTTAATACTAAGCTCGTGCACTGTTCTGAAATTATCCTTGTGTTATTCTGGATGAGAGAATGAGCACATTCGGGGGGTGATCAGTGTTTTGTGTTTACCACAGTGAAAGTGATCGTGTACAAACCAAACAAACAAACAAACAAACAAATCACATCTACTTGATTATTTGTTGGTACTTTGTATGCTTACTTCTGTCACAATTTGACACATATGTTTTCTGGATTTACGTGCACAATGTAGAGAACCAAACGCTGGGAAACCCACAGCAAAGAGGCAGTGGTGGACCGACCAGGCCGTCAGCTTTCCCAATGCCACGTGGTCCTTGTTAAAGTTGGAGGACCCTTACACCTTAGACCAGTGGTTCTCAACCTTTTTTTTTGCCCATGCACCCCTTCACCATATGTTCAGAATGTCATTTCCCTCCCCCCTCCCCCCTTTCGTATTTCCTCCCTATAATGCCTACCCTTTTCCCTACATAGTATACGTAAAGACGGAAGCTAAATTTAATAACACATACTAGAACAAGTCTAGACATCTACATAAAACGTGATTATGATCTACATAAACGTGCGAGTCTACTTACGTTATAAAACGAATTTCACAAGAGCGAGAAGTACAGAACCCTAAAGTATGGGCGGGGTGGGGGGGGGGGGGGGGACCAATATAATGAATTCTTGTTTTAACGCGATCTTGAAATAATATTCATTTGCCTTCACCCCCCCCCCCTCCCCCCACCCCGGGAGACCCTAAAATCCCCTTGTGGGGGGGGGGGGGATTCCCCACCGGTTGAGACCACTGCATCAGACAATAGGTTTCAAATGTTAGATCCCCGTTCACCAGCTGTGTCTCCTAGCGATGGGCATTGCTAGAGCCAGTCAGACACTGGCCCTACCACGGTGATGTCTGATTTGGTTAATGCCGCCCTTTTTATGCAGAGCTGACAATGATTATTCCGAAGTTAAATACAGTTAAAACACACATTATTTTAGTGATTTCGGCATCTCTCTCTCTCTCTCTCTCTCTCTCTCTCTCTCTCTCTCTCTCTCTCTCTCTCTCTCTCTCTCTCTCTCTCTCATTAGCATCTTCCGCTCAAGAAGGCATGAGATACGCAGGTGACCTAATGACTGCCCTCCCGCTGGTTATGATTATCCCCCTGCTATAGCCAGACATTCCAGAAGGTTATGTCTTCCATCCGTATCACGGCACGCGAGTTATCTCCACCTGTGAAAACAGACTGCCGTGACGTCACATCCGTATCACTGGCACGCGAGTTATCTCCACCTGTGAAAACAGACTGCCGTGACGTCACATCCGGATCACCACAGGGATCCTCTTAAAACGTCTAACAGACCTGAATTGCTCTGGGGAAGGTGCCATGGGCTGCCGGAATCGTCAATGGCAGACAACTGTAGTACTGTCCTCATACTTCTATATTCGGATCGGGATATAGATGCACTGGCCACTGTCTCGACTGCTTCCGTTCGCTAGCTTTGAAATCAAGCGTAGTCCATACACGTGTTACTACTTCTCGGGCACTGGACTGATTTGTGTGCGTGTGTGTGTATTAGCTTTCCCTATTACCAATGTCCCTCGCCATCAAGCGAACCTACTCCGACTTCTGAGGTACTTATAATTTGCGTCCAAACCTCAAGGACGTGAAGACAACATTTTAGTTCAGCTAGCAGGTGTTGGGATTGAACCTCGATATCAGCACACCGGAAATTTCAGAACGAGCGCTCGTAACTATTCTTCCATGCTGAACTCCTGGACTCTTACATGACGTGACGGTGTTCTCATGTCTGTTGGATGCTTATCTGGCTGTTAAGTTTGCATACACTATTGAAGTGTACGTGATAATTATGGGCAAGATCTTGTTCAACTGCATACTGATGTTAGCGATTCTTATCTATAACACGAGCAAGACAAATCAGAAATCTCATGACAGGAGAACACAACAAACAGAAAGTATTGAACAAACTGTGGGCGACGAAATCATCACTGATCGAGAACAATGGCTGATAAATAAAGCATGTCTGGCATGTGCAGACACATAGATCTAGTCAATGAATGAATGAAAGCGTGTTATAAGAAAGATATAATTTCATGCGAATAGACAACATCAAGAGAGGGACACCGTGAAGACAAACAACGGAGGAGGTTGAATACTTATAAAACCGACCTTATATGTGGAGACGGCCCCAGGCGATGTACGTGAAGCACGACAAAACGCATACACAGTTGGTACACACTTCCGACCACGACTGCCGGCCTCTGTTCGCATACGCTTGGAATCATAGAAACTACACACTGGTACTTGTTCGTGCTTTGAAACATCGAAACTACACACTGGTACTTATTCATGTTTTGAAACATCGAAGCTACACACTTGGTACTTATTCATGTTTTGAAACATCGAAGCTACACACTGGTACTTGTTCATGTTTTGAAACATCGAAGCTACACACTTGGTACTTATTCATGTTTTGAAACATCGAAGCTACACACTTGGTACTTATTCATGTTTTGAAACATCGAAGCTACACACTGGTACTTGTTCATGTTTTGAAACATCGAAGCTACACACTTGGTACTTATTCATGTTTTGAAACATCGAAGCTACACACTTGGTACTTATTCATGAGATCGATATGTCCGCCTGGAACAGCGATGCCCTGCAAGTGCAGGCATTAAGAATAATGACACCAGTGCAGCTTGTAATCGTTAACGTCTATGCGCGAAATGGGAAGGTCGACGTGCGACAATGGCAGAGTTTGTTCGATATGGATGAAAGGCATATCATCTACTGCGGGGACTTCAATGCCAGAGGCAGTCAATGGGGGAACTGCATCACCAATAGACAGGGAGAAGATTTGGAGGACGCCCTGGCATCTGCTGCCCTAATCTGTCTGAATGATGGGAAGGTCACTAGAATGGCCACTCGACCAGGCGACTCTGACAGCATCATTGACTTGGCTCTGGTGTCGCCCATCCATCGCACCAAGGTGCCGGTGGGGCACACTGGGATACCACGATAGTGACCACTACCCTTGTGTCATCCTGATCAAGAAAGACGGGGCCATGAGTCAAAGAAACAAGACCAATGCCTTCCCGTACGACACCACTGGTCAAGACGCCATAAGCAAGATCAGAAGAAGGAAACTAACTTCCTCCCGTAGGAGACAAGAAAGATGGCTGCAGCCACCATGGTGGAATGGAGAGGTCGAGAAGGTGTGGCTGGGAAAGAGGCAGGCTGTCAAAGACTGGCAAAAGGCCAGAAAGGCTAACATGCCACAGGTTGAGTTGGCGAACCTGAAGACTGAGGTCGTTAGGACGACGACTTTATTCAAATCCTGCGCCAAACAGGCCAAGGCCGACAAATGGGACGAGTTCTGCAGGAAGGTGTGCTCCGAGCAATCTCTTACGACATTCTGGCGCCTCCACAAGAGCATGAACGGTGCTGCACAACGTAGGGGTATTCCAGACTTTCAAGGCACAGACCTCGCATGGAAAAAGTCGGATGCGGATAAAGGTAAGGCCCTTCTTGCACGCTACATAGAACAGACTGACCAGAAAGACGAGCCCGCCAGACAGAGGACCACAACAACACTCTCTCAGTTGTGCGAGGGGGTCGGGACAGACGAAGAATGGACAATCACAGTTGACATATTGCGTGCGATGCTCAAGAAATCACCTAACACCGCCCCAGGCCCAGACGGCATCCGATATGGTGACCTAATGGTGATATCAGATGATGACATGGAAGAACTGGCCAGAGAATTCAACACCAGTATCCAGAGGGGTCAGGTCAAAGAAGAATGGCTACACAGCTACTTGCTGCCGCTGCCAAAACCGAACAAAGACCACTCCAAGATAAGCGGCTACAGAATCATTACGATGCAGAATACTGTTGGCAAGCTACTGGAGAAAATTGTAGCACACAGACTTGCTTGGGACTTGGAACAGCTCGGCTGCTTCCCGCCCACACTTGGAGGATACAGACGCAACAAAGAGTCATGGCTGAATGCGGCGGTCTTTGCTCAAGATGTTTACGAAGGATTTCAGGTCAGAGAAGAGACATGTGCGGCCGCCATAGACTTAGAGGACGCATATAACAGAGTATCTTTCGAGCACTTGATGCAAACCCTCCTCAGACTGAAAGTGCACCCTCACCTTGTACGATGGATAGCTGCAGTTCTACTCCAAAGGAAGGTGGTGCTAAGATGCGGGAGTTGGTCTTCTGAGCCGATAACGATATGTCCAGGATTGCCGCAGGGTTCACCACTGTCACCAGTACTATTCAACGTGTATACGGTGCCGATCACTGAACAACAGTTGGATGGGAGGGGTAGGACTCTATCATTCGTTGACGACATCCTCGTGTATCGACAGGGTCGAGATAGACAGGCGGTTGCCAACTATATGCAGGGCGAACTAGATCGAATTTCCTCATGGTGTGCTGATGCCGATGCCCTTGTCAACCCTGCAAAGGCAACGGTTACATGGTTCTCACTAAACAACCATATTGTGAAAACAGAC
The DNA here is from genome assembly GCA_014155875.1 of Cepaea nemoralis. Taxonomy (NCBI): domain Eukaryota; kingdom Metazoa; phylum Mollusca; class Gastropoda; order Stylommatophora; family Helicidae; genus Cepaea; species Cepaea nemoralis. The sequence continues at coordinate 132,663 of JACEFZ010012719.1, forward strand.
CTGCCGGCAGTAAGAATAGATGGGAGCATTCTGAGTAGAACCCAGTCAATGACATATCTTGGCGTGAGGCTTGATCGTAGCCTGTCCTTCAGAGATCATGTCGATTATGTCATAACGAAGGCTCGAAAAGGTTTGGCAGCAATGAGAGTCATGGCGACTGCCAATATCGAGCAAAGACTGCTATTACTTCTGTTCCAAGGACTTGTGCTTTCACGCATCGAGTATGCCCTGGCCATCCTCACTGTCAGCCCTACACAGATTGGAAGACTTGAAAAGGTACAAAACGAAGCCATGCGCATCATTTTGGGCTGCACGAGAGACACCAGCTGTGTAGCAATGAGATACCTCCTTGACTTCCCGACAATGGAACACAGGATCAAGATCTGGAGAGCTCGTGCATACTTAAAAATAAGTGCAGATGAGCAGCACCCTCTGCATGACGCTGTATTCAGAGAAAAGGGTGACAGGCTAAAGAGGGGCAAATCATGGATGGGTCGGGCGGAAGATGTCATCGGACAGGTCTGCAGTCTTACCAGTATCAACCCCGGCAAGGAATGGGTGCCGGTGCCTCCAGCTTTTAAGTGTACCTTCTCCTGCATTATCACACTCGACAGACGGTGCAGAGAGCAGAACCCTGCCGCTGTCAATGCAGAGGTTAACGCGCTCATCTATGATCACTCAGATAGCCCCGAAGTGCTCATCTATACAGATGGATCCGTTGTAAAGCAGCAGAGAAGTGCGTGGGCATTTACAGCCCGTTCAGCGGGCCGAACAGTTCAAGAATCCAGTGGTGCCCACTCTATGACCACGAGCAGCATGACGATGGAGGTGATGGCAGTTATACAGGCTTTCATATGGCTGGAATCACAGCATTATACCAACGTGTGTGTACTAAGTGATTCAATGAGCATGATTCAGAAGGTCGAAGCTGGATCTGTACGTAGACAGTGGACTGAGTCGCTGCGGAAGTCTGTTGTCCGCAAAGTCACCTTCATCTTCGTCCCGGGACATGCGGGAGTCGAGGGAAATGAACGAGCTGATAAATTGGCTGGCTCTGCACCCCATGTAGATGGCCAGCCCATGGATCGTGCCGATGTTATTAACGCCCTTAAAGATATGGCGAGAACAGAGGATTTTGACGCCAGTGATTCCACATCGCTTTCCAGGATGAAAGACCTGGGAGTAAGAATCGGCACAGCCAGACGCGAGAGGTACATCGGGAAAACAAAGCGCCTCGTCAACCAACACAGAACTGGCACTATTAGCCACCGGACGCTGATGCATATGCTGGGGGGAGGATCTGAGCACCTATGGACATGTCCGGAGTGCAACGAAGATACCCCAACTGATAACTAACTAACTAACATAACTCATGTTTTGAAACATCGAAGCTACACACTTGGTACTTGTTCATGCTTAAAAACATCGAAACTCAAGGGAGAGGTGGTCGGCGCCTGTGGGACATGGTGAACGAATCTCAAAACTAAGAGGGAAGACAAGGAGAACTTTCAATCAGATGGCAGTTGGAACGATTACGGGTACGACTCTTCACCGGCTGTTGAACGAGGGAATGAAGCGCGTGTGGGAATGTCTTGAGTGCAGTGATGTTGTTTCGTAGCTCACCTAAACTATTCACAAACTCTTACAGACACCGGCCATATATATATATATATATATATATATATATATATATATATATATATATATATATATATATATATATATATATATATATATATATATATATATATTGGCCTTTATTCATAAACGTTTCCAGTACATATATGAGCAAACATCCGACATTCATACAGGTTTCATAAACGGCTCTAGTTAAGGGCCTTCTTTCACAAATGTTTACACATTTCGGCCATATATACTGATCTCCATTGACATACTTCTATCATTATATAAATGATATTCTAAAATGTAACAATGAATAAATGTAATATTATCGAACTATGCCAAATAAATAGCTTGACGGAAAATCTGACGAGTTCGGGAAAATACCGAGGTTTTTCCATACTTTTTTTTTTTACATAAATGGCCACTAAAGGCGCACCTGCGGGCACAACGTTGAAGACAAGAGGATGGGGTAGATCGAGGACAGCTCTATAGCATAGACAGACACCTATGTAATGGAACGATCCTCGAAGTTTAATGAGCAACCAGGGGCTGAAACACCGATTGATGACGGTGATGTTCGGGTACACTAACACTGGATATTGTTGGGTCAGCACGTTTAACTACCAAACTTCTCATACAAACCAGTATTTTTACATGAGCATGTCTTGGGGCTTGTTATATGCTGGGGGTGTCGGAGGTAAGATTGAAGGTAAGATAGATATGAGGTAAGATAGATAGGAGGTAAGATAGATAGGAGGTAAGATAGACAGGAGGTAAGATGGATAGGAGGTAAGATAGATAGGAGATAAGATAGGAGGTAAGATAGATAGGAGGTAAGATAGATAGGAGATAAGATAGGAGGTAAGATAGATAGGAGGTAAGATAGATAGGAGGTAAGATAGATAGGAGGTAAGATAGAAGGTAAGATAGGACGTAAGATAGGAGGTATGATAGGATGTAAGACAGGATTCCGATTCCGATTTGTAAAAAAAAACAAACTTTCTACCACCGTTCAACTAACCTCACTGGTTTAATTATAGCTGCAGTGGTTCATGGTACGTGATAAGTTTGTCTCGGTTTCTGCGCCATTGTTAGCTAGCTTATTGATTTGCAGAGTTTGTGCCTGTGACGTCAGCTGGGGGATTGGTAGGCCGATGGGATTTCCTTTGTGTCCGTCTCCTCTGGCGGTTTCTTTTATCAGTATTGGCTCCTTATGTGGTTTGCTTGACTGGGCGCAGTCCTTATAAGGACGTTTCATTTCTATTTTGGCCTCCTTTTTTGTGTATTGCCTGTTGAAGCTTTTCGATGGCTTCATTTTCTTCCTTGCGTTGCTTTTGCCTGTCGAATTCTCCGCACCTCTCGCTGGGTTCCTCCGTGGTCGGTGATCGGACCAACCTGGACCACTCTTGGCCGTCTTCATCATAGAACGAATCTGGGTCTTCTTCATAGGTCTGGCGGGATTTTGGTTGCTCCTTGAATTTCTTGGACATCGTTGTTGGGCTGCTGGCTGTAGCTTGCGGATCCTGGTCGGTTTTTAGTTTGGCTTCAGCTTGCGGTTTCTCAATGGTCTATTTCATGGCTTCTGGTGGTGTATTTTGGATTAGTTTCCTTTTGGCTTTAAGCAGTTCTCTCTCTGATCTAATGGTTTGTGGGCTTTCCTCGTTCCCCTTCTTTATCAAGGCCATAATCACATTAAGCCGGGAGTGCAGGGAGTGGCCAGCAGGGGCCACGGAAGTGGAAATCCAGCAACTAATTCAGGACAATGTTCACTCGGGTGATGTGATTATCTATACAGATGGTTTGGTGTCAAGAGGTGAGAGAAGTGGCTAGGGGGTTCATAGCCAAAGCCAATGGTCGACGTTTGGTGCAGGAGAGCCTGGCATATGAAACCACAACATCCAGCTTAAGAATGGAGGTGGAGGCAGTCACTGTGGCTCTCCGCTGGATGGAGAATACGACACACACACACACACACACATCGTGATTGTAACTGACTCAGAAAGAATGCTGACGAGGGTGAGGACGGGCAGGCTTCGTGCGGAGTGGCTTGCTTAGTTTCGGAGGTCACGGGTGACAAGCATCGCCTGGATCTTTTCTCCGGGGCATGCCGGTGTGCTGGGAAATGAACAGGCGGACAGATTGGTTGGCTCTGCAGAATTTGGTGGAGTATTGATACATGACAAGGCAGACGTGGTTGCGGCCTTATGGGAGCACGTGTACACCTCAAAGGAGCAAATGGATCACCATGGTCTGGCAAGAATGAGACAGCGAGGAGTGACGAGGGGATCTGGCCGACGCTCAACGCTCAGAGGAAAGGCGAGACGGACATATAATCAGATTGCTACTGGTACTATTGGTGTTGAAACTCTTCGCTGGCTGCTGAGGATGGGGACGGAGCGCTTATGGGAATACCCCGAATGCTGTGATGTCTATTCCTAAATCAATCAATCGATCAATCAATCAATCAATCATTTACATACTGACGAGAAGATCATTATAAGCGAGGAGTAGGCATTTTAGTAAAGAGAAGTTAGGGATCCGCGTCACTGGATTCTGGCACATTATTATACAATGAAAGCAAGACCAATCAATAATGTTATGGTTATTACGTATTCTTCAACAATAGATAATAGTGGTGGACAGCTAAAAGAATACCCTAGCGACATACCACTAGGACTCGTGCAATCATCAGAGGTAGTTATATTCATGGCAAACATGAATGCTGAAGCAGAGAGAAGGATGTGTACGCAGATTGTAGGGTAACATGTCATTGGCATCGGAAATGATAGAGGACACATTCTCATACAGTTCTATGCAAACAACCATCGCATTTACCAGCAGCAAATGTTTGTAAAAAAAAACAAAACAAAAAAAAACTGGAACATGTTGTGACAACCAGAAAGTTTTGTGGAAAGAAAGATCGAGGAAGACAACGAGGTAAAATTCTTGACAATCTGGCGTCATTTCACGGAAGGTAGTCAGCACATGAATTGATCCATGCCGACGAAGATCGCAATTTGTAGAGTAGCATAATTGCCCACTGCCATCCGGAGAGGCACTTAATGATAATGATGATGATAATGATTGGTTGGTTGGTTGTGAATGGTCTGGGAGACTGAGTTTGAACTAGTAAGTTTGGTGTGTCGGCTTTCAGGTCGCTTGAAATCTGAAAAGGTCTTGTATCTACCGGGGTGAGGTTGGTTTGGTCACTTTCCACCCGACCCCGGCACTCAAGAAATCCTAAACTGCCTGTCATTTACTGCCAATATAGTACCTTGCGGTGTATGCAGGGAGGTCTTCAGCCTGAGGAACTAAGGCCGCCTGGCTAATGTAGTCGCCGCGAACTGTGCAGGTTAGAGTTATCTTTTTGCCCCAGACAGAATAAAAAACACCACACATTACAGAGGAATTCGAACCCGGTTCTCCCGAAGGAGAATCCGTCATTCTAGCCACTCGGCCAGCCGCTCCTCACCCAAGCAGTTTCCTGCATAATTGGTTTAGAACATGGGAACTGGACGAGTTTATTCCATAAAACAATATGCACTGGTGTGTGTCTTCTAGTAGTTTTATTTGAAAATGCTTGCTGCTTTAAATAACGTAACTGAGTTAACTAATTCGGTGCCGAAGGATAATACCGCAAAAATATTACGTCCTATTTGGACAGAAAGACGATATATCGCCAGGCAAAGGTCATAGTGTCATTTGTTTTGTTTCGTAGTATCTTCCACAATTTCGATGCTCAATGAACGGTAATTTACATTATAATACGAGTACTTGTTGATTTGACCATGTGCCAAGTTTGATCCTAACCTACTTTTTGTTTAGCTCTGCATCAGTTAACATACCCAACGTAGCTATGAGGATAAGATGGAAATTGCTAGCAACAACAGTGAGGTAGCGATAAGATCAAGTGGACAATTACTCTAAGAGTCAACTCCAAGTCAGGAAGGTCTGAGGTCATGCAGCAGAAATCTGGTGTCAAGTGTTCAAGCATGTAACTCCTTCATTCTAGATGTGCAACACGTCCATCAGCTTATTCGTGAGAATACAACATGATGTCTCCCCATGGCTTTAACATTTGCATGGTGTCTCCCCATGGCTTTCATATTTACATGGTGTCTCCCCATAGCTTACACATTTACGTGGTGTCTCCCCATGGCTTTCACATGTAGATGGTGGCTTCTGACCTACGTCTGGAACATACATTTCCGACGGTCACGAACAGCGAGTTAATTTCTCAACTTTGATTCAGAGTTATGCTGACGGATATTCACTTATTTATTGGAACTCCTGTTGACACACTCTTGCACGCTGTGCCTAGAGACGCAGCTGATTACTTTCTTTCATTGAGCTGAGACGGGGGTGTTGTCTAAGTCTCTACTATTTCCCGAAATAATGTCAGACGTGAAATGTAATGGTATATGTTGTGATCATCATCGTTACATTTCCAGAAGGTAGCCAAAGAGATACTGAAACATGTAATATGAGAGAACAGAATCTACACATTGACACCTTCGTCTTCTTCTTCTCTTCCTCCTTCGTCCTCTCAGCTAATAACATGACATTAGCCATAAACAAGAGAACAATAAAAACTAGCTCTTGATCCAGTCAAATTTTCCGCAAAAATATATATATATTTCAGGCATTATCTACTTATTATTATAGGATCCTCAGTTTTAATATTAGCTAACATTCTAAAGGTTTTGAAGAAAGATTAAACTACTTAAAAATGTTTTCACTTTTTAGCAGCCTACAGCTAACGTTACAAACAATAATTGTCACTTTTATTGCAGTAAAGATAAGATATGTAGATTATAGGCCAGGACAAGTCAGCATGAGCTAATCATTGACACGCTGATGGAAACATCTTCACACGGTCACACGTCAGAAATGACACCTTATCAGTTTCCGTTCATCTGAACAAGCTGGAGCAGAAGCGAACACAACATGGCACGTACAATTATTTGTAACCGGAGCTTCGTTTTATTTTTCACACATGGTTGGGGGTTGTCTAAACCAGGAGTTCTCTATGTGTTTTGGCCATCGTCCAATTCTGATCTCCAAGAAAAAAAAAGAGCATGCATTGACAAAGTGCCGTTGTTACCAGGCAATGGTGGAGTAGACTCAACACTGAAGAAGACTCATCACTCATCATTGAAGAAAACTCAATACTTAGCAATGGAAAGACTCTATACTCAACAATGAAGAAGACTAAACACTGAACATTCTACAATGAAAAGACCCAAAACTTAACAGTGAAGACAACGCAAAACTCAACAGTGGAAAGACCTCAAACGAGTCAAAGTATAACAAAGCGACAGGTAACAAATATGGGCATGAGCAGACACAGAGCTAACAATCAACCAGATTCGCATTTTCAATAAGAATAAAGAGAGATAGAAGGACCCGATATGGAGGCAAACTATAACAGATCGATACATCTATAGTTGAACATAATCATGGCAACTGATCAGCAAAGACTAGACTAGAGTGATCTGTGACAGCTCTCCAGGTCGATGGTAGCTGGAAAGCTTTGCACAAAGCTACATGTTCTACATCAATGTAACCGTGTGGGTACGCACCTCACATTGCAGAAAACATATGCTAGTTATTTGGTTGTTTCGGGATTTGAAATTTAAATATTGAGCACAACCCACTACTGGCAACGCTGATCGTATTCTGGTATGAACCTTAGGCCTATCCACGTCAATATCACACGTGCTAGACAAGTTGAAAAGCAAGACACTGCACATATGAAATATTTGGAGTCCCCAAGTTAAGAACCACTCATTTTATGTCATCCTGCTTTCATTGATTTTATTTCATTCCATTGTGTGATGTATTAATGTAGTCTCTATAGAGTCATCGCTGTTGTCTGTCCGTTGTTGTGATTTATTGTTGCTATTTCCTGATAAAGAACTGTGACCACAACGTTCTATGGTTATTTAAAGTGTATTTTCTAAAAGTTAGTTGCATATCCTTTGCAGGACGTCACAGTCAACCCCAGCATTTTTTGGCTGTTTGTGATTTCTTGGCAAGTTTACGTTCAGTAGTTTGCCATTGCTTTCTGAACGACCGGCACACATACCATTTTAAGAAAAATACCAACGCGAGGCGGTCTGCTGCCAAATATCACGCAGCTGTGTTTAGAACGCGGGTACGCGGGATCAAGATCTGCGTCCGTAAATTCTTCGCCACGGAGCGACTAAAGCTCCCCCTAACTTCATGTTTGTCAATTGTTGCACTACAAAAATAGAATGGGACCCATCGAGTGAGACCCGACGAGCGGTGAATACCTCTGTTCTAACCTACGCCGTCATCATGACCAACATTATCATGGGCGATCATGCTTCTCCGCATCTATTGATTAGTTTGTGTGTTGACACCTTTTCATGTCATGACAACAACCAGCATTTGTCTGTAAAACCACATCCCAGGCCTCAGTGTATGTTTTTGTTTCTCTACTAACTGTCCATGATTCACAGGCATATGGTACACCTGGTTCTATTTAACATGCAAGAATGATTTTTCTGTGACCACCAATCACGAGTCCTGTGATATTTTCTATATAATAAAAACACATCATGGGAAGGTACACCCGTTTGTCCCACAAACTTTTTATACACTGAAATGTTGCTAAATGGCTGCTGATTGTATTGCTACTGTTTGCTGCTTATAATGTTGTTTTTTAGTCGCAGATATTTGCCATCAGTGTTTAATTGTTGTAGTAGTTTGACCATTTCCTCATGTTTTACACCGTCGAGCGCTTTTGCATAGTCTATGAATGATAATTACAGATCTATTTTTTCTTCTATAGTTTTTTTTAATAGCATCTTAAACATGTGTACGGCATTGTTTGTGCCCATTTCTTCCAAGAAAACTGCACTCGTGAACCGAACAAGCAGGTCGGAATCGAACCCACAACCTTCGAAGCTCAAGACAGACGGCGTAAACATTTCGCGATGGAGACTCCAGAGATCATTACCTATTATAGATGCCATTTAGAAACTGGGTTATTGGTTAGATTCCAAAATCATCCAAGCCTTCAATGTTCTTCAACGTAACGTTATCTGGTGCGATTGTCCTTTCTGCATGCCATGTAGTACATCCCCGATGTCAGCAGCCAGTAGTTGTGGATCGATACTACTGTTTTGAATACTTGCCTTCAGTCTGTTATCACCGTGTCTATTCCACAGACGATATGATAGACCCGGTAACGTAACCCGGAACACGGGCAGTCTACCATCCACGTCCCTATACTGCCTTGTCAGCAAATCAATCCCAGGACTCAGCTACCGCACAACTGCACAAACACTGGCCAAGCGTTCCAACATGCGCTCAGTGGAAGCCATTTCTGGTCTATATAGCAATACATAATCAGAGGTACGACACAGTAACTAGACTCCGAGCTACACTCAGTAATAGAACTCAGTAACTAGACTCAGTAACTAGACAAAGTAATAAGTGGCTGGGAAACTGAAGGTAAATGTAGTCCTTTAGCAGACGCTGTGGTGTGAGTGTGTGACCTTGACAATTTCAGGCCACTTGTTCATAAACCAGTTGTTCATTGCTATCCTTGTTATGTACAATAATGAGCTGTGCCTATGTTTATTACATGAATTTATCCGGACACGGGAGCAGGTGTAACACGCTTTCTACACACACGTTTGCACGCCACGTGACCATAGATTTAAACGAACGAAGTTTATATTCAAAAGTTTAATCACTGGGCACGCAGGCCCGTCTGACATTCTGCCCTTCTTGTTTCTCCGCTCTCATACATTATTTCATCCATACATCACTTATGAAGCTATTCTTAGCAACGACAAAAACATAAACAATATATGTATTATAAGCGCATGGAAAATGTGCAATAACCAATAATACGCAAATAATACAATACGCAAATAAGACAAGAAACTAAGCAAGACATTGTATCTAATTTTATAAGAAAACGCCTTTGGAACTACATCAGCCATGTACTCAGAATGGACGAGACAAGACTCCCCTACCAAGCCCTCATATGGTCACCAGTAGGGAAAAGAAAACGGGGAAGACAAAGAGACACCCTGCGTAGAACCATCATCAGAGAAGGCTCATTCAACGGCCAAGTGAACATCACGGATCTACAACAGGTAGCAGCCAACCGCCAGACATGGAGAGCCATGACTTCTGCCCTATGCGCCGCCTTAGGCTCAATAGGAAGGACTAACTAACTAACTAACTAACTATGTGACAATACGGTTCAAGTGTTCTCAAAATGCCGCGACACTTTACAAAATTATCTAAGGAGATATGACAGGTGAAAACAATGCTCGCGTTATTAGTTCAACCGACCCTCCTTTCTGGAAATATGGTATCTTAGGAAAATGCAAAGAATACCATGGACAAACAGAAAAATCAATCGGCAAGCCCTACAAGAAGGAAATGAAAACCGTAAACTGATTAGAGAAATTAGACGTAGACAGTCAACATTTTTTTGGGCAAGTTATCAGACACAATAAACTAGAGAGCTCTAACTGGAAAGATTAAGGGACAAGACAAAGGGGAAGGCAGAGAAGTAAATCTTGGCCACGTGGCAAGGTCGAGATAAGAGTGCGGAGCTGACCCACGACTCTGGTGATCGTTTGAGATGGCGAAACATGACCGCCAAAGCTTATCGGTATGGAACATGATGACGGTGATTTTGCAATTGAAATATTGACAAAGGTTCTAAATGACTTCTACACTAGTCGGTACATTCCTAATGACCTCTTAAAATCCATCTTAATAGCTGTGCCAAAGAAACCAAGCGCTTTAGAATGCGAAGAGCATCGCAGAATAAGTCTTATGAGTCACATGACAAAGCTGTTACTCAGAATAATTATTAGAAATTATGAAACATGATTAAACCAGATATGAGTGTTGAACTGAGTTGATATGTAGAAAGAAAAGGCGCAAACAATGTTATATATATATATATATATATATATACTAGCTGACCCGGCCCGGCTTCGTCCAGGCCCTGGCGGGGATCTATCTATCTATCTATCTATCTATCTATCTATCTATCTATCTATCTATCTATCTATCTATCTATCTATCTATCTATCTATCTATCTATCTATCTATCTATCTATCTATCTATCTATCTGTCTGTCTGTCTGTCTGTCTGTCTGTCTGTCTGTCTGTCTGTCTGTCTGACCCGGCCCGGCTTCACCCAGTCCCTGGTGGGGAGCATCTCATTTAATTCATATAAGTAGTCATATAAGCTCCCGTTCCCGACTATCTGTCTGTCTGTCTGTCTATCTGTCAGTCTGACCCGGCCCGGCTTCACCCAGTCCCTGGTGGGGAGCATCTCATTTAATTCATATAAGTAGTCATATAAGTTCCCGTTCCCGTCTGTCTGTCTGTCTGTCTGTCTGTCTGTCTGTCTGTCTGTCTATCTATAGCTTTTGATTTGATTTGATTTGATTTAGCCAGGGGACATAACCTAAGATATAGCAATGCTACTAAAAGTTATGTCCCTTTATAGAATATTTCTTATGTTAAGTCATGTAATTACAAAATGAAATTTTAGTAAGTAAATAGATGATTGCACCCTAAGAAACTATTACAATTGGTTGCACAGGAATGAAAAGAAGACGTGTAGACAATTTCATCTCAATCGGATGGACCGTTCGCGAACGCAGCAGATACATCCCCAACCACAAACATGCAGTCTTATATATATATATATATATATATATATATATATATATATATATATATATATATATATATATATATATATATATATATATATATATATATACCGACACACATTCTAAACAAGTCGCTTAAAAGTCGACATTATTGCACCGGGTTTTTATCCCATATGGCTCAGTCTCTTTCCGCAGCGCAGAAAGCGTCGCACAAAGTACGAACTCCGTATCTCCAGCGACGACGCCCAGAAGTCTTCGAAAAAATGAACTCGTGAACCGAATGAAGCCGCCGGGAATTGAACCCACAACCTTCGGAGCCCGAGTCAGACAGCTTGACCACTTCGCCACGGATATATATTCTATGGACTCTATTAGAAAGAATCATAGAAGCCAACGGAGATCCGTACTTATGCTTCATAGACTAAGCAAAAGCATTTGACATTGTTAAACATAAAGAAATAATCAAACAACTAAAGCAACTAAACATTGACGACAAAGATATGCGAATTATAAAGGCCACATAGTGGCAGCAATTTCAGTGTATAAAGCAAGACGTCAGACAAGGTTGTGTAATGTCTCCTTGTTTGTTCTCATTGTACAGTGAACATATAATCAGATCTACAGAAAGTATGCCAAGCATGCTGATTGGTGGACATAAAGTTGTACTGATGGCAACGTCTTGATAGCAACAAATCAGAAGGATCTACAGGAATTGATAGTTACAGTGGTTGTAGACAGTGGAAAATTGAGCCTTAGTGTGAATAAAAGAAAACCAAAAGTCATGGCGATATCTAAGAAACAGATTGCGTCTAAATGTTCAATTACAGTAAATGACGTTATTTTGGGGCAAGTGTAGAAATTCAGACATCTTGGCACACAGGTTAATATCGGATGGAATATGCATCACAGAGATAAAGAACAGAATAGGACAAGCAAACATTGCATTCTGTCAAATGAAGAACATATTATGCAACAGGTCATATTCACTGGAAGTTAGAAAAGAGTTCTTGCATGTTAAATATAACCAGTTACTCGGCTGCGAATCTTGGACAATTAGTAAACAGGCGAACGCATCCCTACAAGTCTTGCAGATGTGGTTTTATAAAAGAATGCTGAAAATTCATTCCACAGCCACAATTAGCAATCTGGTCATTTTGAGGAAGACTAAGTCACAAAGGCAACTTATCAAAAACACCAGAAAGAAGCAGTTATTATTTTTGGCTACTTTTTGAGACGACAAATACTGGAACATGTTGTGAAAGTCGGAAATATTGGTAGAAAGAGAGATAGAGGAAGACAGCGTGAGAAAATTATTGACAGTCATATGTCATGGCACGAAAGGGAGTCAACAGAAGAACTGATCCATGCTGCCCGAGATTGCAATATGTGGAGAATCGTGATTGCTAGTATTGGTTTGTAAATATGCTTTTCTAGTGGGTTTTTTAAAGATATTGATGTTAATAAGGAATCTATAACTGCTCATGGTAGGTAGCGTGGCCGAGCGGTCTAAGGCGCTTTTTTAAGGCACCAGTCTCTTCGGAAGTATGGGTTGAAATCACACCGCTGCCAACTTATTCATTTAAAGTTGCTGATTAGACCATTGTCTAATGAATCAGCTGTTAGATAAGGTAGTCGGACTCCGTTGCGAAGGAGTTAGGAACGCGATTCGTAATCCCGTATACCAGGGTTCGAAACACAGAGGTGCTGGTTATTTTTTCGAAAAAGGTAAACGTTGCTGATTGCAGCGTGACGAAGAATTTGATTCCATGCAATCCTAATGAGTTACTGTTTCTTAGGTTACTGAGATGAGCAAATATTTCAGCGATTGTCCTTAGCGGTATGTTGGAGGAAATGTCTCTAGAGCATTTATTCTCACAAACTTATGACAATAAAAATATTGCATATCTTCAACCAATGGTTCAGAGATCATCTGCGTCAGGAAGTTGACAAACGTCGTCTGCAGATGAAATGAGCAAGTCTTCTTAATTGAAATTGTCACAATTTCTAAATTGTATATTTGTATATTTGTAATGAAATGAGCAAGTCTTCTTAATTGAAATTGTTATAATGTCTAAATTGCATATTTGTGTGTTTGTGTTACGTAGTTTTGATACCTCTTTTCGACCATTTGCAATATACGGGTTTGAAGTCGAAAAGGAGTATGATTTCTTTCGGATTACAAAACACTACATCCATCGCGGTGGTGAATTTCATTAAAGACATTTGGGTTAGATAAAAAAAAAATTAATTTTAAAGGAGGTGGGGGGGGGGGAGGGGGGGAATCGTGGGGGAGGATTTTAAGAGTAGTGAGCTTGAAAACTCAGTGACAAGTGGTAAAATAAAATGGACCAGAAAAGAGCAAGAGGAAGGCATTGAGATAACCACATGGATAGCTTAGCGGGACTAGAACGCAAACCTGATCCAGCCCTCTAGTGATCGTGTAAGATGGCGAACCGTCATATATGAAGAAGATGATATGATGATGATGATGATGATGATGATGATGATGATGATGATGATGATGATGATGATGATGATGATGATGATGATGATGATGATGTTAGATATTAGCAAAAAAAGTTTTCTTTTTCACAGTACACTTAACATTTTAAAAAGAGCTCGATTAAATTAAATACCAAAGGACAACAGCCGTGGGAAATCAAGCAAGTAGAATACACGGCATAAGGTAGACACGAGCAATAAGGTCATGAGAGAGCCGAAGACATGCGTGTCTATGTAATCACAGAGAAGATAGGCACATATGCTGGTTTGGCTGTTTGGATGTTTCTAGAATGAGCAGCATAAGAGAGTTTCGGCTTGATTCAGTTCCGCCAAGGCAGACACATGTGTAATTGTTATCTTCCGGTTCTCAATGGGTGCTATTGATAAGTTGCTATCCGCTCCGTGATGTCTCTTACGATATAAATTCTGTGTTTACAGTCTCTCTCTCTCTCTCTCTCTCTCTCTCTCTCTCTCTGTGTGTGTGTGTGTGTGTGTGTGTGTGTGTGTGTGTACCTCTTTCCCTTCTGTCTCTTTCCCTCATTTCACCCATCATTCAACATGCGTAACTACTCATATGCATTGAGTTGAGTTGAGCTGAGATAACAACCGGCATGACTGCACTCAGGACATTCCCATACGCTCTCCGTCCCCTCGTTCAACAGCCAACGAAGAGCCACACTACTAATCATTCACACTGTTATGTGATTAAAAGTTTTGAGATTCTTCGAGAATCCCCATCGAACCCTCGCAATCTCATTCTTTCCACATACGGGTTCTCAATCTGTCTCTCCCACCCCCCCCCCCCCCTCTTCTCCACCCGATACCACGGGCGCACAACCACCTCTCCTTTGTCCATATGTAATCTACCACCACGAGGTGCATTCCCTGCTAGCCTATCAGCCTGTTTATTCTCTCCGACTCCAGCATGGCCAGGGCATAAAATCGAAACAATTCTCACAATCTGTGACCTCTGAAGCGAGGTGAGCGATTCCACACGAAACATTCTTTACTCCACCATAGTAAGCATACTCTTTGAGTCCGTAATGAAGACAATGTGTGTTGCAGTTTCCTCTAATCAACGAAATGCCGATATGACTGCTTCCACCTCCATTCTCATGCTGGAGGTCGTAGTCTCATATGCCAGAATTTCGCAATAAAACCACAACTACTACGTTTGTTTCTCACCACTGACATATCGGTGTAGATCACTATGTCACCTTGATGTGTGTTACTATGGATCCGTAGTTGCACCTCAATTCTGTGCCACCTGCTGCCCATTCTCTGCACTCACGACCCGGTGTTACTATTACATTATGACAGTCCTACATATCTTCCGGTACTGTAACCTACTCTTTTTCACAATTGATGGTCTCTAGATCACACACCTCTCATATAGATATTTCTGTCTCTGCCGTCCAGGACCTATTTCGTCTTAGCCTATGACCTTTGAATATATCCATGGCTTCATGCAGGTTGTGATTCATAGCTGCAGCAACTCTCAGGTACCATTTGGCCTGAAGGACCCTATGCCTATCCGCCATAGTTGGTAGCGCGAGGATATGCCTTATGCATGCAATTGATGTGTCCTTTGTGCACCCTAAGATCACCCACAGGGCCGTATTCTGTATGCGCTCCAGCCTTTCAAGCTGGCTCTTTGATACTGTCAGCAGCCCCATACTCAATGACATAAATTATTAACTGTTGAAAGAGCCTGTAAAGCATCTTCTGCTCTACCCAGATTGCTGCCATCGCCCTCAAATGCGTTAAATCCCTTACCAGTCTTCACTACCAAGTCCTTCACATGATCATTAAAAGAGATATACCTGTCAAAGGTGATCCCCAAATACTTCATTTTACTCTCTCTACTAAGAGGGCATCCATTTAACATAATACCTGGGACATCTGTCTTCACGATCCGGTTATCCAGGGAGTACCACACAACCGATGCCGTATCTGGGTTTATAAATATAACGGCTCATGCTTCCCCGCACCACTCTGCCACCCTGTTTACTGCCGTCTGTAAATCTGCAGCCAAACTTTCCCTGTCTGTACACCAGCAGATCATCTGCAAATGTCAAGATGCTACCAATACCTGGTGTCTCAATAGCGGCGTCTTTGCTGGTGTAGACATTAATAAAGAGCACTGGGGACATGGCAGATTCCCGTGGCAGCCGAGGTGTAATAGTACAGGTGTCAGAAGTCCAGGAACCGACGCGCCAGTGCAATTTTACGCTCATAGAGGACTGCCCCAACCCATTTGACAAGCCAATGAAAGACCTCCATGTCCAACAGAGTGTATATCATTTGATCATACCTAACCCTGTTATACGCACCCTCCAGGTCAAGAGCTACCGCCACTGTCTCTTGTTTATCCTGGAAGCCCTCATAGACATCATATGCAAAAGTTGCCCCATTGGCCCAGGTGTTCTTCCCAGGCCGGTAACTCTCGAGCCCTTTGGGACGCAGATTACGACTTTAAAAATGTCGCTGGAGCCTTATGCTGCTATCTTTTGGAGGACTTTGCCAATGTGTTTTGCAGGGTTATGATTCTGTAATCATTTTTCTGTATTCATTATTGTCAAACCCTTACGTTTATGACTACCACACGCTTATATTCAAGATTGTCACCCTTATGTTCATAATTGTCATACCCTTATGTTCATGACCGTCACACCAATATATTCATGATTGCCACACGAATATGTCCATGACTGTCACACCAATATGTTTATGATTGTCACGCCAATATGTTCATGATTATCACACCTTTATGTTCATGATTGTCACACCCTTATGGTCATGATTGTCACACCCGTATGTCCAAGATTATAACACCCTTATGTCCATGATTGTCACACCCATATGTTAATGATTGCCACACACTTATGTTTATTATTGTCGCGTCTTTATGTTCACGATTGTTACAATCTTGTGTTTATTGTCTGTCTAAGCCCCAAGTTTCTGACTGCCTGATATCTATGTTCTTGGACACCTAACCCCCATGTTCTTAATGGCGTAACATTTGTGTCCTAACATGTTGTCAATGTGTCGTTCTAAGCCGTAATGTGTACTTGCTGTGATCATCGACATTGAGAAATTCATTGCATCTGTTGTCTTCATAAGCGTGTTTACGCTGCACATCCACTAACGCCTCCAATGGTATTGAGCAAGTTACCAGCTGAGTCTTGTCTGAAGTCTTCAGGAGAAACCAGCGACACATGCAAGCACTCCAGAATTGCTGTTTTCATAGCGGTTCTCTCAGGAGAATGTTTTCATCATTTAACTCAACATGTCACAACAAGCCTTCCCCATCCCGCGCCATTGTGACAGTTTCCCCATCGACATCACGTCTCTAACGCAGCCTTTCTACCCCTGCCTAAAAGCCCCGACTGGCACACAACACATTTGTTCGTCCGCTCCTCGGCTATTAAATTCAAAAGCAGAACAAAACTATGCACACATCTAATCTGAGTAATGAAATCACGGCCAACGAAAAACAATTTCATTTGAAAGACATAGTTTTGCAGATGTTGCCGACTGGAACATCAAACAACTGGTTGCACCGCTCGCTGACTGTTTCAATTACTGAAAAAAGTACTTAACGTAGAACTAATGGTCTAGTGAATGTATTCGTGGTGAAGATGGTTGTTTGTTGTCTCTCCGTGAAGTGTTACCTTCTGAAGCATCTACGTGAAAAGCCCAGCGTCAGCTGCTGCAGTCTAATTAAATCCCAGGTCTTGCAGAGTAAGTGAACATTTTTCTTATTAGAATTACAGCTGGGAGGATGAGGTCAATAAACTGATGATTCATGATATCAGCACATCCCTCTCACAAAATTCCGGAATATGTTGGACATTTATTCACATGACTTTGTGATGGTTGTTATTTCACTCATTTGAAACAATGCCATGAGTCTCCGCGGCGAAGTGGTCAAACCGTCTGCCTCATGCTCCGATGGCTGCGGGGTCGATTCCGGGCTACGTCCTTCAGTTCACGAGTGCATTTTTCACGGAGACTCCTGGGGGTCGTCGCTGGAGCTACGGAGTTCGTACTTTGTTCGACGCTATGGGCAGCCCGCCTTCTGCGGAAAGAGACCGAGCCATATGGGATAAAACCCAGTGCAATGAAGTCGATCCTCTCGACTTTTAAGACTTGTTAGAACTATGCCATTTCCTGTTATATGCTGCTTACCAGCAGAAGGAGCATCGAGCAGACAGTCACCACTTCCGTGTAGGTTTTCTGCTCTGCCAAAATATTTTCAAACGTGATCAACGTCCTGTTTCTTCACATGCTAGCCTCATTGAATCACTCCTACATCTATACAGAAGAACGGACAAGACACCGCCAGCCTTTCAGTGGCTGATTGATGTACTATATGTGATGTTTCTGTCTGTCGGGATATTTTCTAAATGATATTATAGGCAGTTTAATTATCGTTTTGACAGAACATAGTTATGTTTTTACTGTTAGTATAATTATGCATTTCCTGTAAGTTGGGTTGAGCTGCACTCAGGACATTCTCAGGCGAGCTCCGTCCCCTCCTTCAACAGCCAGCGAAAAGTCATAGTACTAATAGTTCCCATCACTATCTGATTGAAAGTTCTCCCGGTCTTCACTCTCAGTTTTGAGATTCTTCCAGAACCCCTGCCGATCCCCTGCAATGCCATTATCTCCACATAAGGATTCTCAATCTGTTCCCCCGCCTTCTCCACCTGGTCCCACAGGCGCTGTACCACCTCTCCCTTGTCCATAGGTAATCTACCAACAAGAGGTGTATTCCCTGCCTTCTATCACCACTCTCACATTGCTAGGGCAAAAGCAACAAAGAAAAATAAAGCCACACAATTCTCACAATCTGTGACCTCTGCTTCCACCTCCATTCTCATGCCGAAGGGTGTAGTCTCATATGCCAGACTCTCCCTTTTAAAGCATCGTCCATTAGACTTTGCGATGAAACCCCGACGAATACGTCTGTTTCTCACCACTGACTCGTCGGTAAATATAATCATGTATTTTCTGTTGCAAGAATTTCTTGTAAGTATAATCATGTATATCCTGCAAGTACAATCATGTATTTCCTGTAAGTAAAATCATATATTTCCGGTCTGTATGTACAATCATGTATTTCCTTTAAGTACAATAATGTTTTTCCGGTAAGTTCAATCATATAATTCCTGTAAGTACAATCGTGGATTTAATTTTGTACAATAATGTATTTCCTGTAACTACAATCATGTATTTCCTGTAACTACAATCATGTATTTCCTATAACTACATTATGTATTTCCTGTAAGTGCAATCATGTATTTCCTGTAAGTGCAATCATCTGTTTCCTGTAAGTGCAAACATGTATGTCCTTAAGTATAACCATCTATTTCCTGTATGTGAAGCATGTATTTCCTGTAAGTACGATCATGTATTTCCTGTTAGTAAAATCATGGATTTCCTGTAAGTGCAATCATGTATTTCCTGTAAGTGAAATCGTGTATTTCCTGTAAGTATAATCATGTATTTCCTGGAAGTACAATCGTGTATTTCCTGTAAGTATAATCATGTATTTCCTTAAATACAATTATGTATTTCCTCAAAGTTCAATCGTGTATTTCCTATAAGTACAATAATGTATTTTCTGTAAGGACATGCACGTATTTGCTGTAAGTACATTTATGTGTTTCCTGTAAGTACAATCATATATTTCCTGTAAGTACAATAATGTATTTCCTCTAAATACAATCATGTATTTCCTCTAAGTACAATCATGTATTTCCTGTAAATACATGCACGTATTTGCTGCAAGTACATTTATATATTTCCTGTAAGTACAATTATGTATTTCCTGTAAGTACAATCATGTATTTCCTGTAAGTACAATCATGTATTTCCTGTAAGTACAATAATGTTTTTGCTGTAAGTACATGCACGTATTTGCTGCAAGTACATTTATATATTTCCTGTAAGTACAATTATGTATTTCCTGTAAGTACAATCATGTATTTCCTGTAAGTACAATCATGTATTTCCTCTAAGTACAATCATGTAGCAAGGCTGACTAGACGCTTGCCTGCCGGCCTGCTGGTCATGGGTTCGAATCCGCATAGAAGCGGGTGTTAAATACACACCTGTGTCTCAGGTCGGGCCACTCTAACATGGTCATCAGGACATCTCTTGGAAAGTAAAGGCGGCTGGCTACTGTGACCGCCATCAATATCGTTGTTTTTTTCGCATATCCTTTACAGGACATTACAGCCAACACCAGCATTTTTCTCCAGCTGTTGATGTCTTGGCAATTTTTACGTTCCTTAGTTTGCCATTGCTTTCTAATCCACGCGGCTCAGATACCTCCGTAAGTAACCAATGCGACGCGATCCGCTGCCGAATCTCGCGCAGCTGTGTATCGTACGAGAGTATACGGGATTACGAACAACGTCCTTAACATCTTCGCCAGGGTGACCAGTGAATGTCGGTTAATCCATACAAATATGAGGCTAGTACCATATGATCAATAAATCTCAAGCTTCCGAACAGGGTCGTTGACATACTTGACTTGAAGGGTAGGGTGAGCATTTAACTGTTTCCTCAGACCAGTTGTCAACATCTACATCTTTTATATCATCTACATCTGCTACCACTACAACATCTGTATCTGCTACCACTACAACATCTACATCTGCTACCACTACAACATCTACATCTGCTACCACTACAACATCTACATCTGCTACCACTACAACATCTACATCTGCTACCACTACAACATCTACATCTGCTACCACTACAACATCTGTATCTGCTACCACTACAACATCTACAGCTGCTACCACTACAACATCTACATCTGCTACCACTACAACATCTGTATCTGCTACCAATACAACATCTGTATCTGCTACCACTACAATATCTACATCTGCTACCACTACAACATCTACATCTGCCGCTACATCTGATAACACTTTTGCTACCACATCTGCTATCTCATCTACAACATCTACATCGGCTACCACATCTGTTACCAGATCTGCTACCACATCGGCTATCACATCTACAACATTTACATCTGCTACCACATCTGCTACCACATCTGCTTCCTATCTTCTATCACATCAACAAAAACTACATCTGCTACCACATATGCTATCATATCTATATCTGCTGCCACATATGCTACCACATCTGCTACCGCATCTACTACCACATCTACAACATCTACATCTGCAATCACATTTATATCTGCTACCACATCTGCTATTATATCTGCTATCACATCTGCTACCACGTCTGCTACCACATCTGCTACCACATCTGCTATTATATCTGCTATCACATCTGCTATTATATCTGCTATCACATCTGCTACCACATCTGCTACCACATCTGCTACCACATCTGCAACATCTACATCTGCTACCACATCTGTTATCACTTCTGCAACATCTACATCTGCTACCACATTTGCAGCATCTACATCTGTTACCACATCTGCAACATCTACATCTGCTGTCACATCTACATCTGCTGTCACTTCTTCTTCTGCTACCACATCTGCAATATCTACATCTGCTACCACATCTGCAACATTTACATCTGCTGTCACATCTACATCTGCTGCCACATCTGCAACATCTACATCTGCTGTCACATCTACATCTGCTGTCACTTCTTCTTCTGCCACCACATCTGCAACATCTACATCTGCTACCACATCTACATCTGCTGTCACATCTGCTACATCTACATTTGCTGTCACATCTGCTACCACATCTACATCTGCTGTCACATCTGCTACCACATCTACATCTGCTGTCACATCTGCTACCACATCTACATCTGCAATATCTACATCTGCTACCACATCTACATCTGCTGTCACTTCTTCTTCTGCCACCACATCTGCAACATCTACATCTGCTACCACATCTACATCTGCTGTCACTTCTTCTTCTGCTACCACATCTGCAATATCTACATCTGCTACCACATCTACATCTGCTGTCACATCTGCATCTGCTGCCACATCTACATATACTACCACATCTGCTACAACATCTATAACATCTACATCTGCTGTCACTTCTTCTTCTGCTACCACATCTGCAATATCTACATCTGCTACCACATCTACATCTGCTGTCACATCTACATCTGCTGCCACATCTACATATGCTACCACATCTGCTACAACATCTATAACATCTACATCTGCTGTCACTTCTTCTTCTGCTACCACATCTGCAATATCTACATCTGCTACCACATCTACATCTGCTGTCACATCTACATCTGCTGCCACATCTACATTTGCTACCACATCTGCTACAACATCTGCAACATCTACATCTGCTGCCACATCTACATCTGCTGCCACACCTTCTACCACATCTGCAACATCTACATCTGCTACCACATCTACATCTGCTGCCACATCTACATATGTTACCACATCTACATATGTTACCACATCTACATATGCTACCACATCTACATATGCTACCACATCTGCTACAACATCTGCAACATCTACATCTGCTGTCACATCTACATCTGCTGCCACATCTGCTACCACATCTGCAACATCTACATCTGCTACCACATCTACATCTGCTACGACATCTGCTAACGTATATGCTACCGCATCTGCTACCACATCTGCTACCACATCTGCAACATCTACATCTGCTGTCACATATACATCTGCTACGACATCTGCTAACGTATATGCTACCGCATCTGCTACCACATCTGCAACATCTATATCTACCACATCATCTACACCCATGACTGCCA
This sequence comes from Cepaea nemoralis, assembly GCA_014155875.1. Lineage (NCBI taxonomy): Eukaryota > Metazoa > Mollusca > Gastropoda > Stylommatophora > Helicidae > Cepaea > Cepaea nemoralis. The sequence continues at coordinate 155,255 of JACEFZ010012719.1, forward strand.
AATGTGTGAAGAAAGGATCCCTGCCCATGTCTCGAGGCCTGCCGTATGCATTATGCTACCCGCGAATGTTTATAGAACGGACGGCACTCGATGAGTGCCTCACGGGGTCGCCTGTACTTCCTCGAACAGTTCCCAGTACCTGTGTTAGACCGCACCGACCTGGTTCCCCAGGTCCATGTTGACAACTGCACGCCTCGATGGAGATTCGAACACAGCACCACCAGACCAAAAGCTATGCGTGCTAGCCACTCTGTGGCTGTCTGACACTTGTACTCAGCGTGAAGCAAATCTCCGGTACCATAAAAAGTGGCTAATTACTTGCTGCTACCGTTTAGTATTGTACACCTGTTCGACGATTCATCTTGGCGCACCTGCCTGTCGAACGTTAGCCTCCAATTTCAAACTTCTGAAGGCAAAGAAACATTCATGCGCGAGGGCCCATCATCCTGGATTAAGAGCATTTAGGTACACGCGCACTGAGTACGCCCACAGAACATATGAAAATATGAAACGGACCATGTTTATTTTGATATATATGTACTCACATTGAAGGACCTTAGTTCCTTTAGTTATCATCATCATCATGTGCCATGCCGATAACACTGGGTGGTCATGTTTCACCATCTCACACGATCACCAGAGTCGTGGATCAGCTACATGTTCTAGTCTCGATCATGCTACGTGGCTAAGTCATCCTTATATTTACTTCTCTGCCTTCCTCTTGTTCTTTTCCCTTCAATCTTGACAGTTGAAACCAAATTCTCTAATTTATTTCTTCGTATAACGTGTCCAAACAATTTTGACTGTCTACGTCTAATTGCGCTAATCAGTTAACGGTTTTTATTTGCTTTTTGTGGGACTTACTCCTTTGTTTTTCTGTCTATCCGTGGTATTCTTTGCATTATCCTCATAAACCAAATCGCCACTGTCATTAGAGGTTTTTCAGCTTGTCTGCTCATTGTCCACGTTTCACATCCATACAAATGTACAGGTTCTATGTAGCACTTCAACGATCTTTTTCTCGTTGCAATCGACATCTTTTTATTGTGCAGTATGTTTTACATCTTTCACAAAGGCTACCATCGCCAGAGCGATTCTTGCCTTAATCTCTTCAAGACCCGAAAGAATAGTAAGACTGTTCCGAGATAGTACCGATTCATTTGTTTAAGAATATTTACATCTACTTGTATATTACATTGTGATTTTTCTTTCTTTCGTGGACGGCCATAATCTGTATCTTTTTACAATTGAATTCTAATCCTAGTTGTTCACTGTGTGCAACAACCCCATCTACTAAATGTTGCAGATCCTGTTCGTTATCTGCAATCAATACTGTATAATCAACATATCTAACTATAAGCAAATGTAAATGCAATTTACCGGAATTTCAAATGTCAGGGCTCTTGTCCACTCGGCCATGCTGACCTCATTAATGCAATGTGATAACATCAAGTACTCACACACGTCCGCAATCATTATGTTTCGGCATAACAATTCTGGAACGATCACATAACACACGGAAGATTGGCACAACAGTCTCCAATGTTCAACAAGCATACTCGGTATATCATACACAAACTTTAAAAACATAAAACAAACTCGGTCCAACATTTTCGAATGTTCAACACATAATACATGCACATTCGGTACACCCACATGTTCAATTCATAAACACATAGTGATATCATTATTGGTTTCCTACCAATGCGGCGTTGAAGTCTCGAAGTTGATACTTTGCAGCATTTATTGAGAATTGCCTGGAGAGGAAAGAAGGGCAGAATGGTAACCGTTGACATCAGTCCATAGTATGCTAGAACCTTACATTTGACACCCTTAGGGAGGCGTCGATTACGAGACTACTTGTTCTGTATATGATCACGTTAGAAGTGTGATTGCAGTTCCGTATATACTCGTGGTAGAACTAGTGATAATACGTCCATACACTCACGCAGATGTCCCAAATCCTCACATCTTGTCTGACTTCCTCGAACATGGTAACACATCTTCCCACTGACGTCAGAGACAGCTGACGTCTTGTGTACACAACAAATGTCGACTGTTGATCAAGCACATATGCCGGAGCCAATGTTCACGCGCCATTGTTATTGTTCCCTTGTGAGCGCGGCGTATCTCTGCTGCCACACCTACGCCACTCGCTCTACAGCACGCGGGTCACGCACGCACCCTGGCCGGAGGTTATCTCTCGGCAGCAATGCTCATGACAACGTATCTCGCCTGGCACATCATGCACGTCCAAATTGGTCAGCCCGCCCAGAGCCCAGGCGCAGTCTGGTAGTTTGTGACCACAACCCACCCCCACTTGGGGGTCATCGTGGCCAAGTGGTAACACCGGCGGTCTCACACTCCAAAGATTTTGGGTTCGATTCTAGTCTACATCGTTCGGTTCACGAGTTCAATTTTCTCAGGGACTCCTGGGAGTGGTCGCTGGAGCTACGGAGTTCGCGCTTCGTGCGACGCTTTCCGCAGGCCGCCCTGCGAACAGAGGACGTGCTATATGGGATACACCCGGTGCGATGAAGTCGCTACTCTTGCCTTTTAACCCATTTTTGTCGACACCAAACACTTGTTTGTAGGGGGAATAACTGTGTGTGTAATGTTGTATACACCAAACTATTGTTCTTTGAAGGGGGAGTAACTGTGTGTGAAATGTTGTTTGAGTGAGGGAGTAACTGTGTGTGTAATGTCGTATACACCAAACACTTGTTGTTTGAAGGGGGAGTAACTGTGTGTATAATGTTGTTTGAAAGGGGGAGTAACTGTGTGTGTAATGTTGTTTGAAGGGGGAGTGACTGTGTGTGTAATGTTGTTTGAGGGGGGAGTGACTGTGTGTGTAATGTTGTTTGAAGAGGGAGTAACTGTGTGTGTAATGTTGTTTGAACGGGGAGTGACTGTGTGTGTAATTTTGTTTGAGTGAGGGAGTAACTGTGTGTGTAATGTCGTATACACCAAACACTTGTTGTTTGAAGGGGGAGTAACTGTGTGTGTAATGTTGTTTGAAAGGGAACTATCTGTGTGTGTAATGTTGTATACACCAAACACTTGTTGTTTGAAGAGGGAGTAACTGTGTGTGTAATGTTGTTTGAAGGGGGAGTAACTGTGTGTGTAATGTTGTTTGAGTGAGGGAGTAACTGTGTGTGTAATGTTGTTTGAGTGAGGGAGTAACTGTGTGTGTAATGTTGTTTGAGTGAGGGAGTAACTGTGTGTGTAATGTTGTTTGAAGAGGGAGTAACTTTGTGTGTAATGTTGTTTGAGTGAGGGAGTAACTGTGTGTGTAATGTTGTTTGAAGGGGGAGTAACTGTGTTAACTGTGTGTGTAATGTTGTTTGAAGGAGGGAGTAACTGTGTGTGTGTAATGTTGTTTGAGTGAGGGAGTAACTGTGTGTGTAATGTTGTTTGAAGGGGGAGTTACTGTGTGTAATGTTGTTTGAGTGAGGGAGTAACTGTGTGTGTAATGTTGTTTGAAGCGGGAGTAACTGTGTGTGTAATGTTGTTTGAAGGGGGAGTAACTGTGTGCGTAATGTTGTTTGAGTGAGGGTGTAACTGTGTGTGTAATGTTGTTTGAAGGGGGAGTAACTGTGTGTGTAATGTTGTTTGAAGGGGGAGTAACTGTGTGTGTAATGTTGTTTGAAGGGGGGAGTAACTGTGTGGGTAATGATGTTTGAAGGGGGAGTAACTGTGTGTATAATGTTGTATTAAGGGGGAGTAACTGTGTGTGTAATGTTGTTTGAATGGGGAGTTACTGTGTGTGTAATGTTGTTTGAGTGAAGGGGTAACTGTGTGTGTAATGTTGTTTGAGTGAGGGAGTAACTGTGTGTGTAATGTTGTTTGAGTGAGGGAGTAACTGTGTGTGTAATGTTGTTTTAAGGGGGAGTAACTGTGTGTGTAATGTAGTTTGAGTGAGGGAGTAACTGTGTGTGTAATGTTGTTTTAAGAGGGAGTAACTGTGTGTGTAATGTTGTTTGAGTGAGGGAGTAACTGTGTGTGTAATATTGTTTGAATAGGGGGAGTAACTGTGTGTGTAATGTTGTTTGAAGGGGGAAGTAACTGTGTGTGTAATGTTGTTTGAATAGGGGGAGTAACTGTGTGTATAATGTTGTTTGAAGGGGGAGTAACTGTGTGTGTAATGTTGGTTGAGTGAGGGAGTAACTGTTTGTGTAATGTTGGTTGAGTGATGGAGTAACTGTGTGTGTAATGTTGTTTGAGTGAGGGAGTAACTGTGTGTGTAATGTTGTTTGAAGGGAGAGTAACTGTGTGTGTAATGTTGTTTGAGTGAGGGAGTAACTGTGTGTGTAATGGTGTTTGAAGGGGGAGTAACTGTGTGTGTAATGCTGTTTGAAGGGGGAGTAACTGTGTGTGTAATGTTGTTTGAAGGGGGAGTAACTGTGTGTGTAATGTTGTTTGTGTGAGGGAGTAACTGTGTGTGTTATGTTGTGTGAAGGGGAAGTAACTGTGTGTGTAATGTTGTTTGAGTCAGGGAGTAACTGTGTGTGTAATGTTGTTTGAAGGGGGAGTAACAGTGTGTGTAATGTTGTTTGAGTGAGGGAGTAACTGTGTGTGTTATGTTGTTTGAGTGAGGGAGTAACTGTGTGTGTAATGTTGTTTGATGGGGGAGTAACTGTGTGTGTAATGTTGTTTGAGTGAGGAATAAATGTGTATGTAATGTTGTTTGAAGGGGGGGAGCAACTGTGTGTGTAATGTTGTTTGAAGGGGGGAGTAACTGTGTGTGTAATGTTGTTTGAAGGGGGGAGTAACTGTGTGTGTAATGTTGTTTGAAGTGGGGAGTAACTGTGTGTGTAATTTTGTTTGAAGGGGGAGTAACTGTATGCGTAATGTTTTTTGAAGGGGGGAGTAACTGTGTGTGTAATGTTGTTTGAAGGGGGGAGTAACTGTGTGTAATGTTGTTTGAAGGGGGAGTAACTGTGTGTGTAATGTTGTTTGAAGGGGGAGTAACTGTGTGTGAAATGTTGTTTGAAGGGGGGAGTAACTGTGTGTGTAATTGTGTTTGAAGGGCGGAGTAACTGTTTGTGTAATGTTGTTTGAAGGGGGGAGCAACTGTGTGTTTAATGTTGTTTGAGTGAGGGAGTAACTGTGTGTGTAATGTTGTTTGAGTGAGGGACTAACTGTTTGTGTAATGTTGTTTGAAGGGGGGAGTAACTGTGTGTGTAATGTTGTTTGAAGGGGGAGTAACTGTGTGTGTAGTGTTGTTTGTAGGGGGAGTAACTTTGTGTGTAATGTTGTTTGTAGGGGGAGTAACTGTGTGTGTAATGTTGTTTGAAGGAGGGAGTAACTGTGTGTGTAATGTTGTTTCTAGGGGGAGTAACTGTGTGTGTAATGTTGTTTGAAGGGGGGTGTAACTGTGTGTCTAATGTTGTTTGAACGGGGGAGTAACTGTGTGTGTAATGTTGTTTGAAGGGGAAGTAACTGTGTGTAATGTTGTTTGAAGGGGGGAGTAACTGTGTGTGTAATGTCGTATACACCAAACACTTGTTGTTTGAAGGAGGAGTAACTGTGTGTGTAATGTTGTTTGGAGGGGGAGTAACTGTGTGTGTAATGTTGTTTGAAGGGGGGAGTAACTGTGTGTGTAATGTTGTTTGAAGGGGGGAGTAACTGTGTGTGTAATGTTGTTTGAAGTGGGGAGTAACTGTGTGTGTAATGTTGTTTGTAGGGGGAGTAACTGTGTGTGTAATGTTGTTTGAAGGGGGGAGTAACTGTGTGTGTAATGTTGTTTCTAGGGGGAGTAACTGTGTGTGTAATGTTGTTTGAAGGGGGGTGTAACTGTGTGTCTAATGTTGTTTGAACGGGGGAGTAACTGTGTGTGTAATGTTGTTTGAAGGGGGAGTAACTGTGTGTAATGTTGTTTGAAGGGGGGAGTAACTGTGTGTGTAATGTCGTAAACACCAAACACTTGTTGTTTGAAGGAGGAGTAACTGTGTGTGTAATGTTGTTTGGAGGGGGAGTAACAGTGTGTGGGTAATGTTGTTTGAAGGGGGGAGTAACTGTGTGTGTAATGTTGTTTGAAGGGGGGAGTAACTGTGTGTGTAATTTTGTTTGAAGGGGGAGTAACTGTGTGTGAAATGTTGTTTGAAGGGGGGAGTAACTGTGTGTGTAATTTTGTTTGAAGGGCGGAGTAACTGTTTGTGTAATGTTGTGTGTGTAATGTTGTTTGAAGGGGGAGTAACTGTGTGTAATGTTGTTTGAAGGGGGGAGTAACTGTGTGTGTAATGTCGTATACACCAAACACTTGTTGTTTGAAGGAGGAGTAACTGTGTGTGTAATGTTGTTTGGAGGGGGAGTAACTGTGTGTGTAATGTTGTTTGAAGGGGGGAGTAACTGTGTGTGTAATGTTGTTTGAAGGGGGGAGTAACTGTGTGTGTAATGTTGTTTTGAAGTGGGGAGTAACTGTGTGTGTAATGTTGTTTGTAGGGGGAGTAACTGTGTGTGTAATGTTGTTTGAAGGGGGGAGTAACTGTGTGTGTAATGTTGTTTCTAGGGGGAGTAACTGTGTGTGTAATGTTGTTTGAAGGGGGGTGTAACTGTGTGTCTAATGTTGTTTGAACGGGGAGTAACTGTGTGTGTAATGTTGTTTGAAGGGGGAGTAACTGTGTGTAATGTTGTTTGAAGGGGGGAGTAACTGTGTGTGTAATGTCGTATACACCAAACACTTGTTGTTTGAAGGAGGAGTAACTGTGTGTGTAATGTTGTTTGGAGGGGGAGTAACAGTGTGTGGGTAATGTTGTTTGAAGGGGGGAGTAACTGTGTGTGTAATGTTGTTTGAAGGGGGGAGTAACTGTGTGTGTAATTTTGTTTGAAGGGCGGAGTAACTGTTTGTGTAATGTTGTTTGAAGGGGGGAGCAACTGTGTGTGTAATGTTGTTTGAGTGAGGGAGTAACTGTGTGTGTAATGTTGTTTGTAGGGGGAGTAACTGTGTGTGTAATGTTGTTTGAAGGGGGGAGTAACTGTGTGTGTAATGGTGTTTCTAGGGGGAGTAACTGTGTGTGTAATGTTGTTTGAAGGGGGGAGTAACTGTGTGTGTAATGTTGTTTGAAGGGGGAGTAACTGTGTGTAATGTTGTTTGAAGGGGGGAGTAACTGTGTGTGTAATGTTGTTTGAAGGGGGAGTAGCTGTGTTTGTAGTGTTGTTTGAAGGGGGAGTAACTGTGTGTGTAATGTTGTTTGTAGAGGGAGTAACTGTGTGTGTAATTTTGTTTGAAGGAGGGTGTAACTGTGTGTCTTATGTTGTTTGAAGGGGGGAGTAACTGAGTGTGTAATGTTGTTTGAAGGGGGGAGTAACTGTGTATGTAATGTTGTTTGAAGTGGGGAGTAACTGTGTGTGTAATTTTGTTTGAAGGGGGAGTAACTGTATGCTTAATGTTTTTTGAAGGGGGGAGTAACTGTGCGTGTAATGTTGTTTGAAGGGGGGAGTAACTGTGTATGTAATGTTGTTTGAAGGGGGGAGTAACTGTGTGTGTAATGTTGTTTGTAGAGGGAGTAACTGTGTGTGTAATGTTGTTTGAAGGAGGGTGTAACTGTGTGTCTAATGTTGTTTGAAGGGGGGAGTAACTGTGTGTATAATGTTGTTTTAAGGGGGGAGTAACTGTGTGTATAATGTTGTTTGAGTGAGGGAGTAACTGTGTGTGTAATGTTGTTTGAGTGAGGGACTAACTGTATGTGTAATGTTGTTTGAAGGGGGGAGTAACTGTGTGTGTAATGTTGTTTGAAGGGGGAGTAACTGTGTGTGTATTGTTGTTTGTAGGGGGAGTAACTGTGTGTGTAATGTTGTTTGAAGGGGAGAGTAACTGTGTGTGTAATGTTGTTTGAAGGGGGAGTAACTGTGTTTGTAGTGTTGTTTGAAGGGGGGAGTAACTGTGTGTGTAATGTTGTTTGTAGAGGGAGTAACTGTGTGTGTAATGTTGTTTGAAGGAGGGTGTAACTGTGTGTCTAATGTTGTTTGAAGGGGGGAGTAACTGTGTGTGTGTAATGTTGTTTGAAGGGGGAGTAACTGTGTGTAATGTTGTTTGTAGGGGGAGTAACTGTGTGTGTAATGTTGTTTGTAGGGGGAGTAACTGTGTGTGTAATGTTGTTTGAAGGGGGGAGTAACTGTGTGTGTAATGTTGTTTGAAGGGGGAGTAACTGTGTGTGTAATGTTGTTTGAAGGGGGGGGGGAGTAACTGTGTGTGTAATGTTGTTTGAAGGGGGAGTAACTGTGTGTGTAATGTTGTTTTAAGGTGGGAGTAACTGTGTGTGTAATGTTGTTTGAAGAGGGAGTAACTGTGTGTCTAATGTTGTTTGAAGGGGGGTGTAACTGTGTGTGTAATGTTGTTTGAAGGGGGGAGTAACTGTGTGTGTAATGTTGTTTGAAGGGGGGAGTAACTGTGTGTGTAATGTTGTTTAAAGGAGGGTGTTACTGTGTGTCTAATGTTGTTTGAAGGGGGGAGTAACTGTGTGTGTAATGTTGTTTACAAACCTAGTAGTTAAAGGGGGCATACTTACCTAGCCGGGGACGGGTCCAACCTATAGTATTAACAGTATCAAGATGTTGTTGTTACCTCAAACTTCCAGATTGGTGGATGTGCTATATAACGTTAGATTTAAACAACATTAGATGGGTGTGCTATATAACGTTAGATTGAAACAACATCGTAATGTTACCCCATGTCGACAACAATCACCTTCGGATTTATAAGACTGTAAGGGTAAAACCATATGCAGTTGCTTTGGTGGCTGTCTAGTCACAGGACTATCAGTCTGATCCGGAAATGGACCCTACTATAACTTCTCCTTGAGGTTGAACTGGGTAGGGGTAATGGTGAAATCGAACGAACAACATTAGATGGGTGTGCTATATAACATTAGATTTACACAACATTAGGTGGGTGTTCTATATAACGCTAGATTTACACCAAAATTAGATTGATGTGATATCTAGCGTTAGATTAACACAACATTAGGTGGATGTGCTATATAACGTTAGATTTATACAACATTAGATGGATGTGATATCTAGCGTTAGATTTACACAACATTAGGTGGATGTGCTATATTACGTTAGATTTACACAACATTAGATGGATGTGATATCTAGCGTTAGATTTACACAACATTAGATGAATGTGCTATGCAACGTTAGATTTACACAACATTAGGTGGATGTGCTATATAACGTTAGATTTACACAATATTAGATGGATCTTTTATCTAACTTTAAAATGTCTGACACTGTTTAATGGATTGCTAACCCTATACGTTTATGCTATTTGATACGGATGTGATATCTAGCCTTTATACTGCAAACTTAGAGTTTTACCTTCAACACTTATTGATGTATAATGCTATCTAAACGGTAGTGTTAAGGAAGTGTGTGGAGGGCAGCGTGGCCGAATGGATAAGAGCTCATGCTCTTACACTTCCGGTGTGGTGATCCCAAGTTAGCCAGTTGAAACCCCACACTGGTCAACAAGACTAAAATATTGACTTCTCGTCCTTGACTTGGGGACGTAAATTACAAGTACTTCAGAAGTCGGAGTAGGTTTGTCTGATGGCGAGGGATACTGGTAGTAGGGAAATCTAATCCACAAACAAGAATAAGTCCACTGCACGTGTATGGACTACGCTTGAGTTCCTAGCGAATGAAAATAAAAAAATCAAATGTACTATCTATCCTATGTCTTCCATGCTGTTAGGCAGCTGTGCTATATCTAACACTGGAATTCCGAGAAATGATACAGCTGTGTTTTCTGTCCCTGTTGTGTGTGTGTTGTTAATTGTCAAACAATGCCGACCAATTAATTTTAGCAGCTGTTTCCTTTCAGACGTTGCAACACAAATTATGTCACACATGCCTGGGTCAAGGCACAGCAGCGCAATCTGTACTCTACAGGCACGTCCTACTCTGGGCAACAACTACTGCCGTGTCTCAAGTGAAGTGCTTCCTCCAGCGGGGAACCGCCTCTACTTCTCCAGCTTGGCCATCCCCGGCTAAAGATGTCAGCCCCTGCACTCTGTCCCTCTTCATACGCTCCATGTGATTCTATGTATAGAACATTAATGAGCACACATTCAATTAATTACATGTTGGCGCATGCCCAGAGTCTGCGCCACTTCATACTGGCCATGTGTGCCTGGGTGCAGACTCTCATAGAGTGCACGACAATAAATTGAGCTCAGAGAAGCTAGGAAAACATGTGTTACGCTCTTTACACCAGGTTGTTGAGTACGAACGCTGGTTTACATTTCCTATGAACACATTCTTCTGCAGCTTGCTGGTTGTGAGGAAACATTGGCGATCACCACACTTCAACCGTCTCGGTCTTCTGAAATGATGTTGCTTACATTGTTGTCTGTTGCTCATACACTTTCTGTTTACGTCTTTTCTTGGCTTCCTTTGCTTCTCTTGTAATTATTTTCCAGCAAACCTATATTAGTTTTTCTAATTCTACATTTTCTGTTAATAAGTCCCATACATGTTCTTTATTGTTCTTGTCTTCGTTGTTTTGATGAGGATGTAGCTGCACCTGTCACTACATCGGTGTTGGCTGTCTTATCCGTTGCCGATATTCTCAAGTCTTCTAACGAAATCGTAACCACATTTCCTTCACTTTCTTCATTATTTTACTGCGCATTTTTTCAGCATGCTATTCTGTACAGAAGAAAACAAAAATAAAACGTCGCTTCATCACAAGTCGAGCTTTTATGACTGAAGGGGGAAAGAAATCGAAGCTTTGGAGAAGTGATTTTATAGAAGAATCCTGAAAGTTCATAGAACTGCCTCATTGAGTAATCTGAACATTTTTAGAGAGGCAGCGTCGGAAACACAACTTATCACAAACATCGTAAACCGGTTGTCGTAATTTTTGGCAACACTATGAGAATACAAAAACTGGAAAATGTTGTGACAACTGGAAAGATGTGTGCTCACTGAGATAGTTTCGACATTATAATTAGTGTGAACCCAAGCGTGTTCACTGAGGTAGTTCCGATTGTATAATTAGTGTTCACTGAGGTAGTTCCGATAGTACTACAATAGTCTGCAATCATTAGCTATACATAATTGTACATCCACCATTACGACTCCCTGGAATCTCTAAGGAAATGCGTTTCTAAATTCCACCTGCTTAGTCTGAGATATGTACTATCTGTTATATAACCAAGATAACCACTTGTAGTCTGACATGTCTTCTATCTGGTTATATAACCAAGTTAACCACGTGCATTCTGACATGTGTTCTATTTGGCTATATTACCAAGTTATCCACTTTAAGACATGTGTTCTATCTGGCTATAAAACCAAGTTATCCACTTTAAGACATGTGTTCTATCTGGTTTTGTAACCAAGTTATCCACTTTAAGACATGTGTTCTATCTGGTTATATAACCAAGGTATCCACTTTAAGACATGTGTTCTATCTGGTTTTGTAACCAAGTTATCCACTTTAAGACATGTGTTCTATGTGGTTATATAACCAAGTTATCCACTTTAAGACATGTGTTCTATGTGGTTATATAACCAAGTTAATCACTTACAGTATGATATGTGTTATATCTGGTTATATAACCAAGTTATGCACTTGTAATCTGATATGTGGTCTATGTAGTTATATAACCAAGTTAACCACTTGTAATCTGACATGTGTTCTATGTGGTTATATAACCAAGTTAACCACTTGTAATCTGACATGTGTTCTATGTGGTTATATAACCAAGTTATGCACTTGTAATCTGACATGTGTTACATCTGGTTATATAACCAAGTTATGCACTTGTAATCTGACATGTGTTATATCTGTCTGTTGTTGTTGATGTTGTTGTTGTTGCGCTTGCTCGTTTTGAACTCAAGCGTAGTCCAGACACACTACATCTAGTAATGCTGGACTGAATTTTGCGTGTGGGTTTGCTTTACCTATTAACAGTGACCATGGCCTTGAGACGAACCCACTCCGACTTCAGAGGTACTTGTAATTTATGTCCCTAAGTCAAGGACGATAGGTCAACATTTTAGTCCAACTGTCCGGTGTAGGGGTCGAACCCCTTACCTCGGCCTCAGCACACCAAATGTTTAATAACACGTGTTCTTATCCATTCGGCAATGCTGACCTACATATCTGGTTATGTAACCAAGTTAACCACTTGTAGTCTGACATGTGTTCTGTCTGTTATATAACCAAGTTATCCACTTTAAGACATTTGTTATATCTGATTATATAACCATGTTATCCACTTTAAGACAGGTGTTATATCTGGTTATATAACCAAGTTAACCACTTGAGCCAGTCATCTGATAACTATTTTCAATTTAATCAAGCTCAGCTGAGAACTGCTACAAGCTGGCTCGAGTGGAGAGAGATGATTTATCTTGGGAGCATGAAAAGTCATGATTCTCACGCAATACTAACGCTGCATGCTAACGTCATTATACTATCTCATTTGCAGTTTCGTGAAATTTGCGTGACGGCTATAAAGATGAAAAGGAAAAGACGTACATTAGATTCTTTGACGGCAGCGAAAAAAACCAAAAACATTTTTAGCAGTTTTGTGTGACATTCCGTGGAACACCCTTGAAACTCTTTCATTTGAAATGGCTCCTTTAATGAAATGCAGTTGAGTTTAAACATAGATTTAGACATACGTAAACACAGATTTAGACAAATGTAAACAGATTAAGACAAATGCAAACAAATTTAGACAAATGTCAACGTAGATTTAAACAAATGTAAACTAAAGAGTGAGTTAAGATAATTTGAAATACAGAGTTCGACAAATTGAAATACAGATTTAAGAAAATGTTAACCTAGAGATAGACACATTTAAACATATAGTTAGTCAAATTTAAACATAGTTAAACCAATGTAAACATCATCTACCCAACTGGAAGATGAGACAGTTTTCCAATGTTTAACGATCCCGTTAATTCCAATGTTTAAACAGGTCTGTAAGGTGTGGAATGCGCCTGGCCCTGCAGCCAGCAGGGTTAGGATCGGCTAGCCTCTCCCAGGAGGGGTGAAGAGCGAAAATTAGTAGCCTGCCGATGACCCGCAGACTACACAAGTCAACCCCCACCTCCAAGTGGTGCAGACCGGGCAACCATGACCGCGAGGTCATGGGCTAACGGGGCTATGGCTCGCCATAGGGGATGGACTCCCTGTGGTCAGATTAGTGTCCTAAACCTGCGACTGGCCTAGCAAGCCGGCAGGGGATCTTCATACTGCTCGTAGAAAAACCAAGAAGCACAATGACAGAAAAAGAGAAAAGAAAAATCGCAACAACAGAAATGAGGTTTCTGAGAAGAATACTCAACGTATCAAGAAGAGATAAGATCAGAAATGAAGAAATCAGGACTAAAGTAGGGGTTAAAGCTGCTCTAGATTTTATTAGAAAGCAGCAAGTCAAATGGTTTGGCCATGCAAGTAGGCTACCAGTCAACAGCATGCCACAACAAGCAATGATGTACAGACCAGATGGAAACAGAGGAAGAGGCCGACCACGTAAACGTTGGACTGAGGAAATAACAGAATCCATGGGAATGTCGATATACGAAGCCCATAACCGGGCACTCTCACGAAGTTTATACTTCACCTCGACACCGCAAGGTACAAGAGGAACATGATGATGAGAGAACGATCCCGTTCGTGGGATGCGCACGATTTGATCGCCGTGACCTGTATGTCAGCCACGCCACAGTGGTTAGGACTGTTGAAGTGCATGAACATTGGTTTCTGGGCGCCACTGTTGATGTCAGAAAGATGTTGTCTAAATATGTCAGCAAGACGTAAACCTGTCTTCTGTCCGATGTATTTCATGTCACAACGTGTTCAAGTAATCGCATAGATAACGTTGCGACTCGTGCATGAGAAACCCTCACGGATGTGGAATGTCGTCTTAGGGAATGCCAGACTCTGGATTTGAAGTACATGTGGGCATGTCTTACAACGCGATCGAAGACAAGCCACCGTGCCAGGAAGAGACTTGTGAGGTTGGGGTAGACTACTATGGACCAGCACATCCCTGAGGTTACGATCTCGCCTGTACGCCACTAAGGATGCCTCTGACATTGCGAGTGGTCGGATCCGCCTGAGAATGGATAGATGTCTCAGGAGGATGTTCTTGGCAGCAATATTGTGGGGATGGTAGGTTAGTGTGAGGAGGGTATATTATTTCGTGGTTTCGGCCTGGAGGAGAGAGCCTGAGCACGGCTGATAGACTGGCAGCGGTGAAGAGCTGTAGACAGAACATTCTCAGGATACATAGTTGAGTATAACTTGAAATTTGTACTGCGGAGACGTGTACAGCGACCGAGGAGGTTACTGAACTGTAAAACCCATTAACTCGTGCTGACTGCGCATAGTGCTCGGTCTAGACTTGTGTGAGAGAAGCACTAATGCGCAGCGTCGTGAGAGAATTAGATTACAGTGAACCAAGAAAAGCGAAGAAAAGCTTTGACTTCACATTGGACACACGCTGAGAAAACCTGATAATAGTATAACCAGATCATCATTTATCTAGAACCCACCACACGAAAGAAATAGAGGGAGCGCAAAAAAGGCACAGAGAAAAGCATTAGAGGTATAGATGAATACCGTGGAGAGGACATGTGGACGGACTTGGTGGGGAACTAGTCTATGTCTGAATGAGAGACAGAGGGCAGGAAACGAGGATTCTTACACACGGGACAGAAGTTAATACAAACAAGTTAAGTCAACACATCGTTTTTGGAGCTACTCGTCTTATTTCACAGATTGGCGCTGGGAAGGCAATGGTATCGCTCTTCTGTTGGCAGGAGCGGCACTCACTGGCTGCAGCTGCAGGGGTTCTACAGATCTAGAAGATAGTGATGATGAAGTGCACAGACAATCGACCGCTTACGTAAGCGATGATGTTAGTTACAGCACACACACACACACATACACACACGCGCGCGTTCACACACACACACACTCACATATGCACATACAGACGGTGGACGACAGGGTCCAAGTTCAGGAAATCAAACACAATGCAACCGAACGCCAGAAGTTACTTGTCAAACAGGCGGTCTAAACAGGGCCATGCAGTGCTATGATACAGAGAGGCGACCACATCAGGCGGCACCATGAGGGGGCGGCATTGTTAGAGAAAAAAAAATTGCAAGCGGCGGCATTTCGAAGACTTGCATTATACTGAGAAAATCTACCGCACGTTACTGACTATAAATATAACTTTAAATTAACAAGTTATGTCAACTTTCTAATGCAAACATCACAGAATACAACTACACCGGGCAAGTGTGAATAGTGCGTCTCCAACAACTCTGGTCAGCAGTAACATGGCAGAAACCTGCCCGGTGTGGCTACTCACTCGCAGGGAGCCATCTAGAGAACCGCTTAGTTCTTCAACATGCTGTTCGGGGGGGGGGGGGGGGGGGAGAGCATGTTGGCAGCGAGCAGACACAAACCCTCGCCCAGGGTCACAAAAGACTGGCCTGGATATAACACTGTGTATAATTACATACACAGACAAGGCAGACATACACATACATAGACACAAACACACCGGGATACAAACATACGTACATATATGCATGCCAGTGAGTGTATATGTGTGTAGTGTCAAATGTGTGTATTTGCAAGTGCTATACTTATGATCTTTGTACATTGTCTAGAATCTTCATACATTATCCATGTAGACGACAGCTGGCCTCTGAATGGCCATGTTAAAGTGTATGTACCCAAACCTCTACAGCTCGTTCCTTGACATTGGGACGTAAATTACAAGCGTCTCTGAATTTGGAGTGGGTTCGTCAGATGGAGAGGGCCACTGGTAATATGGAAAGCTAATGCACACGTAAAATTCAGTCCAGTGCTACTATAAGTAGCGTATATGGACTCCGCTTGAGTTCAAAGCGAGTTGGCGTTTAAAAAAGTTCTGGTAGGGACACTCGCTGCCTTTCTTATAGATATCCGGGGAAACCCATGAGAACATCAACATGAGCAGAGAAGTAAGTTAACAGCTATTGAAAGTATTCGACCATGTCTGTTTTTCCGCTTGTCATTCTGGTTGCGAGACACAGTGAGCCACTTGTACTTGTCTACTACTGTTGATGTAATATTTCGTGTGAGCGGGAAAGCAGATCACAAAATGTCGGTGACGGATTTCTGTTTCCACACACAAGTCATAAAGGACACTTTTATCTGTTGCATATTGACAGATGTAATGGCGTGTAACGGAAAAACGTGGCACGACGACATTATCTGAAGCACACGCGACCCTATGTCAACATCAAGCAAGAAACTTTACAAAAGCGCGTTTGTCAGTTTCTCGGGATGACAGCAAGATTATGCTAGTCTAGTCAGCTCCTTAATGGAGTGGGGGTTGGGAAGGGGGTGGGGGATGTGAGATGTCCTTCACTCTGAAGGCGTAGTATTAACAGAATATTGCAAGTTTATCACTTTCGGGGAGTTTTGAGGTTGTTTTTGTAATCAGTTAAGTATTTCTTTTTCTTCGTCTTCTTCCGCTGCTTCCTTTTATCTCCCAACTCACGTTAAGTTAGCCTATTCGTTCCTCCTTCCATGTCCGACTCAAACTGTTAAGCGCTTTCTCGAATTCTGTATTACATCTATCATTTACTGTGCATGTGTTCAGTGTAACGGAAAGTTAAAATACGGAGCCTGGTCTGAATAACAGAAGGAAAAGTGATTGAAATGACCACACTGTCATGATATGGCTGGCAGGCGACGATCCCGATATAGTAAAACGACAGAAACATTTGGGGGAAGATGTGACGGTCCTGAAATCTTAAACCAGACGGCGATCGTGACTTCAAACACTGGCCGTACGTCGGGGACACGGAAGCGAAGCCAACGGACAAATTGTCTACCGGAAAAGATAAAAGAAAAGTCCGTATCGGATTTTACGGAGAATCACCGGGGATCGTTTATCGTCGAGAAGTTCGGAACACGATCAAACATGTGGATATCTTTGAAATACTAAAAACCAAATTCTTTGGGCAACCGAAAAGCCACGATACCGGGAGATCGTCTTTATCAAAGACTATTGTTAGCCTGTTGATGTAGAAGGATCAAAGGACGGAATAGGAGCAGGGATGATTGAGGGGGACGGAAAATGTAGGACAGGAAATGTATATGTGGATAGAGACAGTTAAACTCAGTGGAGAGTTGGACTTAACATCGGTTGGAGTGGAAATGTGTTTCAGTGCCGTATAGAATAAGAATATCACAGAGTTTAGGTTGTGTAAAAATAACCAACCCTGTCCCTTCATGGGAATTAATAGGATATCAGTCTAGGCAGGAAATATAATTCAATAAGGTGATTATTAAGATGTAGCTTAGAAATCTAACATAGTATACTTTTGAGTGTAAACGTAGTAATAAGAGTAGACAGCATTCGGCTGAAGAGTGATTTAAGTTGTGTAGAGTAAGGTGTCTGTACAGTCAGAAGGATAAGTCTATACTAGGATTTATGTGCTTTGCTTTAGCGTGTTTTTCGTTCACCTTGTATAGGGTAAAGTGCGGACTATTCTGTCTTATATAAGAATATAGTTCTAGTAGGATCACTAGAGGTTATTTTATGAATATAGCTAAAGTACCTACATTCACATATCATAGGTTGGAGTTGCGTTTCTCTCACAAGCTGTTGTTTTACTCAACAGGTTCCCTGCACTTGTCAATTAAGGTAATTACCTATCTGAGCAGAAGAAATTGGTAATGCTCGTAGAAAGTGATACAGAATAATAGAGTCAAGTTAACCAACGAAACAGAAGCACTCTAATGATGTAATATAAACACTAGAAAAAGGAAAAGACGATAAGTAAGGTTTTTTCCATGAAGGACAATCCTCAGTGTATAGCAGAGATATTGTTGGACTGGTGTTTATAACTTTTTCAATACCAGGAATATATTACCGATCGTGGTTTTTTTGGGAAACCGAAAGGACCATAATTACGCAGTCAAGCAGTGTTGATCTGACATTCACAGGAAATATAAATCTTACAGCATGTCGGAATGTGAATATGTGAAGACTCGAACATTAACTTAGAATTCAGTGGAGAATATAGTCTTCAATACATTTCCAGAACCTATGGCAACAAAACCAGCATCAGTCATCAAGAAGCAGCCGGGTGAGAGATTCCACGTTATGTGTTGTGTGAGGTCTAATAGCTGTATAATGATGACAAACTCTGATACTGATCCGAGAGTATCTTCTGTCACACTTTCAAGATAGATCACATCACATATATTCACACACATACCTTGCACACTCAACTGACATTTTCTGCAATAAATGTTTTATCATTTTGTTCGAAAACGGTGTTAGTGGAGGTATGTGCTGAAGGAACGTGAAAGGGGGTAGTGTCTGTTGGAGAGAGAGAGAGAGAGTTAGTGATAAAAAGATTTTAAAAATAAAAGGGGGGTATGTAGACAAAGGTCCACCAGCAGAGGAAAACCTAGACAAGGATAATTAAGAGGTGAGCTTGTTGGTTCCACTTTCCCCCCAGGGACGACTTAGCGACACACAGAGAGACAATCTTGACACATGCAACTATTGTGATAGCGATTGCTAAATGTCTATTCGGCAATGGGTCACAAACAGGACAGTTCGCTTGAGGTAAAAGCAATAACATCAAAATGAATGGAACTAGTCTGACACAATCTATATGGTGTCCTGGTAATGTGATAATAGTAAATGGAATATTCATTCAAGAAGTGAAATGTTAAATAACCTAAACTAAGGCAGCACTACAACAAAAGAAGAATATTATGTTCATTATCTATTAGGCGATTCCAGCCTTTACTATGCAAACAGAAGGACTTCCCGTTAAGTCTTCGACTTCCATGAGGATATAATTTCTCTACATTCGCACCATTCCAGTGGTTGTGTACTTAGCATTTAGCAAAGTATTATATATTTATTCTCTTCATATGATATATAACTCTACATTATACACTTGAGGAGATGCAGAAAAATATGCCAGGCAAGAAATCATGCATTATTTTGCTGATAGCGTATGTGTTTAAATTCACTAAGGGAGTCCATTGTGTTTAGTACACTTTTTTTTGGGGCGGGGGGGGGGGGGGAGGAATTGTAAACACAAAATGAGACCGAACGCATGGTTCTCTGTGAATGAATGCCGCGAATGTATTGGAAGGCCAGAGTAAATAACAAAGATTGCCTGGAAATGGATAATGCAAGTAGACTATTATATACATATTCAAGAAAGAGGCCGATAGAGTTCTGTAGTCACATGGCGAGAAGAGAGGTGTTGTTGAGCGTCGTGACGATTTGAAATATCAGCTGTAGATAAGGCACAGGCAGACCAGGAGACATGATGTCTGATCGTCTAAGACGATGCCGTGGAGGAATAACATTAGTAGATCTTGGACCTAGTACACCAAGGTCCGAGATCTGTGGGGAGACATGTCTGATGGTCTAAGACTACGCCGTGGAGGAATACCATTAGTAGAGTTGATCTAGTACACCAAGGACCGAGATCTGTGGGAAGACATGAACACCACTCTGTAGGGTATGTGATGATAATGATTCAAATCTGATCTCAACTGTGATTCCAAAATGTTTAACCCATCGATCACTGGCCAAGATAAATGAAACTTCAATCCTTGCACATCTTTATCTACCTGGATATAGGTGTGAGAAACCAATTTTTTTGAGCCACTTGATACTATAAATAACCACCTGATAAAATGTTCCTTACACTCCCTATGTCTTGGACAGTTATGATACTGTACTACTACACATCTTTAGAAAGGTAAACAGAATCATCAATAGCAGCTGAACATGGCCATTAAAATAAACATGCAAGGTATTGGCATTGGGCAAGCAAGGTAGTTTAAATGTGCACAACAACAAAATAAGTATAAGTGCTCATAGGGTCATTCGTTAACATTTGAGCATCAGGTCGTTAGCTAACATAGGGGCATCATGCCATTCGTCAACATTTCAGCATTAAGTCGTTCGTTAACATTTGAGTATAAGGTCGTTGGTTAACATTTGGGCATCGGGTAGTTCAAGACAACAAGAAGACAATGAAGATCACCATCAAGTCGAGCCCGCAAAGGCGTCAGAAGGCATAATGAGGCTACATCCCCAATGACCAAAACGACCAATCCACAAATATATGGCCAGCTGAAGAAACTGCGTTCCCAGATAGACCATGTGCTGCAGCGGAACCTGCGTCGACAACAACTGCTTCAAGCTGTAGTTGAACCTGCGCTCAGAACAACTGCATCAATCTGCACATGGACCTGCGCCCAGAACAACTGTATCAATCTGCACATGGACCTGCGCCCAGAACAACTGTATCAATCTGCACATGGACCTGCGCCCAGAACAACTGTATCAATCTGCACATGGACCTGCGCCCAGAACAACTGTATCAATCTGCACATGGACCTGCGCCAAGGACAACTGTATCAATCTGCACATGGACCTGCGCCAAGGACAACTGCATCAATCTGCACATGGACCTGCGCCCAGAACAACTGTATCAATCTGCACATGGACCTGCGCCCAGAACAACCGCATCAATCTGCACATGGACCTGCGCCCAGAACAACTGTATCAATCTGCACATGGACCTGCGCCAAGGACAACTGCATCAATCTGCACATGGACCTGCGCCCAGAACATCTGTATCAATCTGCACATGGACCTGCGCCAAGGACAACCGCATCAATCTGCACATGGACCTGCGCCCAGAACAACTGTATCAATCTGCACATGGACCTGCGCCCAGAACAACTGTATCAATCTGCACATGGACCTGCGCCCAGAACAACTGTATCAATCTGCACATGGACCTGCGCCCAGAACAACTGTATCAATCTGCACATGGACCTGCGCCAAGGACAACTGCATCAATCTGCACATGGACCTGCGCCCAGGACAACCGCATCAATCTGCACATGGACCTGCGCCCAGAACAACTGTATCAATCTGCACATGGACCTGCGCCCAGAACAACTGCATCAATCTGCACATGGACCTGCGCCCAGAACAACCGCATCAATCTGCACATGGACCTGCGCCCAGAACAACTGTATCAATCTGCACATGGACCTGCGCCAAGGACAACTGCATCAATCTGCACATGGACCTGCGCCCAGAACAACTGTATCAATCTGCACATGGACCTGCGCCAAGGACAACTGCATCAATCTGCACATGGACCTGCGCCAAGGACAACTGCATCAATCTGCACATGGACCTGCGCCCAGAACAACTGTATCAATCTGCACATGGACCTGCGCCCAGAACAACTGTATCAATCTGCACATGGACCTGCGCCAAGGACAACCGCATCAGGCTGCAGGGGGACCTGCGCCCACAACTGCATCAAACTGCAGCGCATTCTTGGTGACCTGTAGAACGTCCAGCAGAAACAGCAGAAAAGTAAGCGAGATGAGGCACATGTGGTTGGCATCCAAGCCGAGACCGAAAGCATGCTAAAGATAACTCAAGAAGAAAGAACGGAAATTGAATTGCATAAAATAAAAACAAACAGGAGCCTTTCATCTCAAAGAGACACTGACATCCAGAACATAAAAACCCAGTCATAATCCAAAAGGACAGAAGAGGAAGAACCGGAAAGAGTGGAAGATGACAAAGAACACACAAAGGAAAGCGGGATGAGAAGATAGGAGACTTAGAGACATTGAAATTACATACGAGTTCACGAGTGCAGTTTTCTTGAAGACTCCTGGAGGTCGTCGCTGGAGCTACATAGTTCGTGCTTTGTGCGATGCTTTCGCCAAGCCGCCGTGGAGAAAGAAATCAAGCCATATGGGATAAAACCCCGTGCTATAAGGTCGATCTTCTTGCCTCTACACCCCTTTAATCAACAAAAGTAGCAAGAGTCACAAGCTGCACCACGAGGAACAGCCAGAAGTGTGTAGGATGATACCTGCGACAAAACAAGGGAGACAACAAACAGAAACCATCAGTCAGCGAGCCTCAGAGACTAAAAAGGAAGCACATTCAGCAGCCACATTTTGTAAACAGAAAATGTGGAGCAGGCACATCACCAACGCCCTACTTACACATCAGAAAGACCCTAGATATAACCAAAGAGTTAACATAAAAACGTGGCCAAACCATAGTTTATCGACCAACTGCAGCTGCAGTGGCGTTACTTGAGTAAACAACATAAGTAAACGACACTTTCTCGCGCCTTAAAAAGCATTGGGCACACTGTGATAGACTAGTATTTGTATAGACCAATCGACACTGGGGCATTCGGTGGGTAATGTGGGCAGCACCAGGCCGGTCACCTTTACTTTCCAAGACATGACCTGGTACCATTTTAGGCTGAGTCGACCTGGGCGTCCAGGTTGATTTCAAACATTCGTCTCGGTGCAGACAGGAACCCATGAACACCGGGCTGGCTGACAAGCGTCCAGCCACCACGTGACCGCAGCTCCCATCATTAAGATACCAAACTGGTTACGTCTATAGCATTATGATTCTACCAGACTTCCTCTTCACACGCCTGTGGTCACACAGATCGGTGGCTCTTCGCAGTTTAATAGGTGAACCTCCTCCTTTCCTGTTTAGTTTTCCTCCAACTCAGTTTGACTTGTGAAATTGAAATATAGTGGGCTCAAAGATTCTTCTTGTTTAAGTAAGACGATTTGGGGGTTGTATGAGGGGTGGATCTGAGGTGGACAAAACAAGTTTTCAATTCCGTGAGTTTCCATGGGGGAAGCTAAGTCGTAAAGACAACTTATCACAAACATCAAAAAGAGGCAGTCATAATTTGTTGGCCACATTATGATAAGACAAAAACTGGAACATGTTGTAACGGCCGAATCGATTTGTGGAATAAGAGATAGAGGAAGACAGTTTGAGAAAATTCTTGACAGTTTTGTGTCACGGCACGGAAGGGAGTCAACACACGAATTGATCCATGCCGTCAGAGATTGTAAGACACTGGATGATGATGAGATTGCCTGTGTCATCAATGTTAGTGTCCGCTGTGAGTCTGTTTCTCCTGTTTCTGCACCAAGGTTCGTGCGTACCCTGGATTCTCCAGGTACACTTCCCACGGCTAGGGCTCCACTTTCCACATTCAATCTCAACCCACGCCACCACACCCAGGAAGTGAGTGTGAACACTAGATACGCTTGATCTGCGCTTGGAAGTGAATTTACTTGTCAAGATTTGCAAAATTAGATTTCAAGTCCCAGAGGGAGGCCTCAGATTTCGTGTTGTGCAATGATTGTTTGCAGCTTCAACCCACCACTTCCTGAAGTGCACCTCCATGTCTGTTTGGGAATTTTTACTTTTGCTTCACTCTATGTCCGCCCGGGTGTGATAGTCACATTTGTGTCGAATGTTCTAGTCTTAGTTTCCTAATCCAAGTATATTTGCATATATCCATTTCAATATAAATGTTAGTCCCTTTATGATGAGTTGAGTTGAGTTGAGTTGAGCTAAGAACCGACATCACCGTACTCAGGACATTACGATAAGCACTCTGTCCCCTCGTTCAACAGCCAGCGAAGAATCACATTACTAATCGTTCCCAACGCTATCTGATTGAAAGTTCTCCTTGTCTTCCCTCTCAGTTTTTAGATTCTTTCAGAACCCCTGCCAATCCCCTACAATCTCATTCTTTCCACACACGGGTTCTCAATCTGTTCCCGCAACTTCTCCACCTGGTCCCACAGACGCACAACCACATCTTCCTTGTCCATATATCAATTTATGATGAAAAAATAAAAGACTGAAAATGGGATAACATAATATATTCCCTAAATGGATAAGAAAACTAACACTGGAACATTCTGGAAGTCTGACTTTTCCTACCAATCCGAGGTAGCGAGCTTCTTGTATAGGATGCCGTTTTTTGTTTGTTTGTTTTATTTTGGAGTGAGAAATAGTGTAGTGTGCTAGTCACACAAAGAAGAGCGTAGTGTGCAGTTCACCACACAACCAACAGTTATTCAGATTTACCGAGGCGTCTACTATGCACAGTAAATCGCAATTATGTAAATAAAAGGACATACTAATCTTTTATTTTTCAAATTACCATTGCGAAAGCGAATCATATGACTGTGTTTTGCATATTTATGTTACAAGCATTCATTACTCTGGTTTAATGAATTTTGAACATTTTTCTTTTTGCAGTATGTAACCGACAACTTAAGGGAAATATGCCAAGTAATAAATTGCGAAATATAGTGTTAGTGTCTTCAGTGTTCATTATATATTGATTGATTGATTGATTGATTGTCACTCCACGCTGTCGCATTCTTGCCGGACTAGGATGATCCATTTGCTCCTCCGAGGTGCTCCCACATTATATATGTATGTGCGTAGTCTTCATAATTGCATTGCATTTGTTGTTTTTCTGTCACTGGATCATTAAGTAATGAGATTATCGTAATGCTTACAACATCCCATCTCTGTTTATAGTTGATTTACTTCATTGTTCATTGTCTATACAAAACGTGCATATGTTTATCGCAAATACACTAATATTGATGTTAACATGCAGGGTTGTACATCACATTTAAACACTAATGCTGACATACAGAGTTTAACACCACAGCTATACACTATTGTTGACATACAGAGTTGTATTCCACAGTTATACAGTAATTTTAAAATAAACAATTCCACACCACATTTATACAGCGGTGCTGGCAGGCAGAGTTGCATACCACAGTTGTACAGTAA
The DNA here is from genome assembly GCA_014155875.1 of Cepaea nemoralis. NCBI lineage: Eukaryota > Metazoa > Mollusca > Gastropoda > Stylommatophora > Helicidae > Cepaea > Cepaea nemoralis. Next base: position 179,959 of record JACEFZ010012719.1, read on the forward strand.
TGTTGACATACACAGTTGTAAACCACATTTATACAGCAATTTTGGCATACGGAGTTGTACAAGACTTGTATACAGCAATGTCAGGCAGATCGAGTGGCACATCAATAGCAAACAGCAATTCTGACTTGTACAGGGGCTGGTATATGCGAGCAGTTCTTCTTGCTGATTAAGTCCTCTCCCAACTACTTCCATGGGGATCATTATAGGTAGAAGTTAGTATGGCTAACAATGGCAAAGATTGGTTATCTCCACTTCAGTATAGTCTGCCGAGGACTAGACTTTTCACGCTGCGAAAGGCAGGAGAGACGCCAATCCCCACAAGATGGTAAAAACATCAGCACCCACGTCCTACACTCACCTCTTGAACAATTCACCATCTGGAAATAAGTATGTTGCTTACCTACAGAAAGAAAACTAAGTCACCACCAGTTTCCAATACTTCAGGAGTGAACACGTTGGATAGAAGAGGCCCTAGCAATAACACCATCACCACAACCATACAACAACAGCATCAACAACAGATTAATATTACCCAACTCAGTTAGACAACATTGTCAAAACAGAACACAGCTGCACTTAAAGTTAACTCTATACAGTTAACAACTTTGAAAGATTCATGCTTCGACATCTGGTTTTAACTGTAGATGTAAGTAACTCCTCAGAGTAACCATCATGTGATCATGTGATCTGAGTTCGTTTCCAGGCGTAGAGCTGTCGGGTGGGTGTTGTAATGTAGCCCATCTGCCGCTGATTTAGATTTGGAAAATGGCGTTCTTTATCTGCCGATGATCTCACAAGTCCGGGTACAAGGGCGTGTGAAGTATCACTTAATTATTATCCTCACGTGTATTTTGAGGGCACCGGCGGGAGGAATGTGGAAAGACAGCACGGCTGACTGGATGCAGACACTCAAAGAACAGCGATGAAGAGAATCCCTTCTCTCTTTCTCTATCTCTCTATCCTTTTTTCTCTCTCTCTCTCTCTCTCTCTCTCTCTCTCTCTCTCTCTCTCTCTCTCTCTCTCTCTCTCTCTCTCTCTCTCTCTCCACACACACACTAACACACACACACACACACGTGCCTCTTCCGTATGTCTCTCTGTGGGTCGGATGTAGACTATACAATGGCTTAACAAAAGATATACTGCTGGGTCTCACCTCCTCCCTGCCTCTTTATTTCTCTGTGCACGTGCTTATGTCCTCCGTCTGCCTCTCTCTCTCTCTCTCTGAGCGAGTGAGTTAGTGTGTGTGTGTGTGTGTGTGTGTGTGTGTGTGTGTGTGTGTGTGTGTGTGTGTGGAGTGTGTACAGAATTGATATGGCAGTGCTGTGAACTTGCACTCTGTGGAATGACTTCACACATGGAGTCTAGGATGATGAAACACACAGTGTCTGGTTAGCTCATCGATACGGCCACCTGCCATTGGAGAACATTGACCTTCAAGCTACCACAACATCTACTCACTGGTATCTATCAATATACTAGCTCAGTGGTTCTCAACCCTTTTTTGGCCTGTGCCCCCCTTCACCATATATTCAGAACGTCTCCCCCCTCCCCTTCGTATTTCCTACCTAAAAAATTTGGCCCGTGGCACCCCCCCCCCCCCCCTTTTCACCATATTTTCAGAACGTCATTCCCCCCTTTCGTATTTCCTACCTAAAAATCCCGCCCCGCCCCTACACAGTATACGTAATAATGGAAGCTAAATTTAATAGCACATACTAAAACAAGCCCAGACATATACATAAAACGTGATTTATGGGTCTACTTACTTTATAAATTGAATTTTAGAAGTGTGAGACGTACAGAACCGTACAGTATGAAGGGAAAAACAATATCAAGTAATCAATTCTTGTATTAACGCGATCTTGAAATAATATTAATTCCCCGCCCCCTCCCGGAAACCCTACCCCCCCCCCCCCCCTTTTCGGGTGGGGGGGGGGGGGGAATTCCCCACCGGTTGACAACCACTGTACTAGCTGATTCCGGGTTACAATCTACTTCTACTTTCTGTTGCACGTTAGATGCCAAGTCTTGTCACTTAGTTGACATGTTTATTAGTGAGGCTTCCAATCAAGTTTATTTTGCACAGAAACATGACGTGTCTGTGTTGGTGTGACCTGTGGATGGAGGCACACCCTCACAGATAGAGGAGTAACCCCACTAGAACAACATCATCTTCACGCTGATTTTGGTCTGAGAGGCCACAGGTCGGTGAAGCTTGTGGCAACCGGGAAGATTTTATGTTAGAGGACACAGGTCGGTGAAACGGTGTGGCAACCGGGAAGATTTGATGTTAGAGGCCACAGGTCGGTGAAACGGTGTGGTAACCGGGAAGACTTTATGTTAGAGACACAGTTGTACAGTTGCTGAACGTGAGGTATGGGCAGGAAGAGTGCAAGGATGACGACCAACAGCCAGACTGGTCACACAGACACACACACACACAGTTATCTGCTGCCAGGTAAGAACACAGAAGATTATCAGCCAGGCAGACCAAGAACATAGAAGACAATCAACTAGACAGATCAAGAACATAGAAGACAATCAACTAGACAGATCAAGAACATAGAAGACAATCAACCAGACAGATCAAGAACATAGAAGACAATCAACCAGACAGATCAAGAACATAGAAGACAATCAACCAGACAGATCAAGAACATATAAGACAATCAACCAGACAGATCAAGAACATAGAAGACAATCAGCTAGACAGATCAAGAACATAGAAGACAATCAACCAGACAGATCAAGAACATGACAATCAACCAGACAGATCAAGAACATAGAAGACAATCAACCAGACAGATCAAGAACATAGAAGACAATCAACCAGACAGAACAGGAACAGAGAAGATAATCAGCCAGACAGATAAAGAACACAGAAGACGATCAGTCAGAAAGACAGACCTGGAACAGAGTAGACAATCAGCAGCGGACTCATCAAGATATTAATGAAATCGATGAGAAAGAGAGGGAATAGCATAGTTCATATGGATATCGATACATGAAGCCCATAAGCGGGCCTTCTCCCGCTGTTTATTCTTCATCTCGACAGACGCCGCAAGGAACAAGAGGAACAATATGAGGTGAGATAAAATAAGATGAGAAAGATCCCAGCACAATAAAAAAAAAAAAGAATATTTACTGAAAGCGCGTGACTGAAATTGAAATGAAACATGTGCAGAGCAATGATGAACAAATAAATAAGAGATACAAAAATCAAGCTATGTGTTTTAGCATCGTATGTCTTGTTTCTTTATAGCAAACTAATAATGAGAAAGATCAAAGCGAGGCCAGGAACGCCAGTTCGAGATTATAATTTAAACATTCTAAGCTATGCAGCTGACACTGTTGGTAGTTGGCAACGCAGAAAATCTACAACAGCTGTTGAAAGTTATGGAAATAGATAATGTAAAACTGGACGTCCCTAGTATATCACGCAAACGGCAAAAATTGTATTACGTCAAAGAAAACGATAACGGCAAACTTTATGTAACACTAGCTGACCCGGCCCGGCTTCGCCCAGTCCCTGGTGGGGAGCATCTCATTTAATTCATATAAGTAGTCATATAAGTTCTCGTTCCCGTTACCGACTGTCTGTCTGTCTGTCTGTCTGTCTGTCTGTCTGTCTGTCTGTCTGTCTGTCTGTCTGTCTGTCTGTCTGTCTGTCTGTCTGTCTGTCTGTCTGTCTGTCTGTCTGTGTCTGTCTGTCTGTTTGTCTATCTATCTATCTCTGTCTGTCTGTCTGTCTGTCTGTCTGTCTGTCTGTCTGTCTGTCTGTCTGTCTGTCTGTCTGTCTGTCTGTCTGTCTGTCTGTCTGTCTGTCTGTCTGTCTGTCTGTCTGTCTGTCTGCCTGACCCGGCCCGGGTTCGCCCAGTCCCTGGTGTGGAGCATCTCATTTAATTCTGAGTAGGTAAGAATCCGCTCTGCCTTCAAAATGTTGACGTGAAGATTTTCTTCCTGCAGCTGCTTCTGTATTTGTTGATCAGTAAGCTCCATTTTTAGCCGCTTGACCACCCATCTGACTGTGTTTGAATCAGTGTTTCTGATTCTGGTGTCTTGGTCCTCCTTCCTCTCACAAGTTTTTGTGTTCGTCTGTGGGTAGTCGTCGCTCTTCTTATTGGTAGTTTCATTGACTGTAGGTTCAGATACTTTATTACAGCTTGCATGCAGACTCTCCAAAGGCAGGTTCGTCTTCTTGATAGTCTTGTCGGGTTTCTCACTATGCATCTTGGAAGCTGCTTGTTTCTTTGTGCTATTACGATGTGCCATTTTCCCCCCGTATCAGGCTGCTTGAAATGTGTAAGGCGTCTTGGCTTGATAGCGCTGAGAAGTGCTGTCAAGCGAATCGTGTCGATATGATAGCGGAAAACACTAAAGATGCGATGATATTGTTCAACATCTTTTAGATAACTTCTTAAGTATAGAAAGATGAGTTACAATGTTATGCATTATGCATTATTTTTATGTAAACTTTGAAAATGACTTAAAGATTGTATCATTATTTATTATAACTCATATGCCGGTGTATAACTATAGACAAAGAGTTTATAAATCTTTGAAAACGATACAACAATATGACTATAAGTTATACAACAATGTTATTAAAAGTTATGCCCCTTGAAATAACTTTTTCTAGAGTTAAGTCCCTTCGCTATATATAAATTTTAATGAAAAATGAAAAATGAAATAATACTGAGTAAGCAGGCGATTTCACACTAAAAAAATATCACAGTTGGCAGCTCTGGAATGAAAGGAAGACGTGTAGAAAATTTCATCTCAATCGGATGGGCCGTTCGCGAACAAATAAAGGACATACATATATATTTACATACATACACTTTGTTTTATAGATATAGATTAGAAGGGACCAAAAAAAAAACAACTTAAAGTTAATAAATGCACACATCTGTGGGGAGGGGTCGTTATAAAATGAAAGATGCGGGACATAGATTAAGCACAGAAGAGGCCAAAAACTGCATTTTATATATTGACAACTATCTTGTACACAAAAATATATTATTGGATGTCAGTATGAGAGTGCTGAAGTGGTGTATAGAATCTGTTGTACTGTAATGCAGTGAATGGTGGAACCTGAGCCAATCAAATGGGAGAGCTTGGAGACAACAGTGATATGGTTTCTAAGGCGAATGTTGTGCAAAGCTTTGATTTCCAGAGAACCTATCAACGATTGCCTGGATTTCGCCGGTGAAGAGTTTCAATACTAATGGTACCAGTATCAGTCTCATGTGTCCGTTTGGCCTTTCTTCAGTCTTAAGTCTCGACCAGATCCTCTGGTCACTCCCTGCAGCACCATTCTCCCCAGACCGTGATGATAAATCTGTTCTTCTGTACTATACACACGATCCCAAATGAGTCCCAACCACAACTTCCTTTTAATGCACCAACGCTCCGCCGAGCGGTGCAGATCCAACCAATATGTCCGCCCGGTCGCTCGTTTTCCCACCACGTGATTGCCTGGAAAGGGCTAATGAAAGCAGATTATATTATAAAGATGAAAGAGTCAGTACACGATATGCACGTGGCTAACATCGTCGCAGAAGGGGACACCTTGTGCATCTCGGGGGCAAACATTAAAGATATGACCCGCCCAGCTCCAGGACCAGATGGGGGTAGATGCAGCGCCGTTATCGTCCCTGAGAAACAGATCTAGAGGAATTAATCCAGTGCACTCAACAACAGCATCATACCGGTATAGTCCCTCAGCACCTGCTAAGCCTGTTAAAGATCACACCAGATTTAAGAGCCTTAAAATCATCTCTCTACATAACACCATATGGAAACGTATGGACAATATATTTCCCAGAAAGGTGTCCAGCAGACTGGAGTCACGTGACATACTGGCTTCTAATGTTGGCGGGTATCGTCCGGGAAGGACGCCCGGTGAATTGCCCCTAACATGGTTCTGCCTGAACACTCATATTGTCAATGCACCTACGCCAGTCGTAAGCATGGGCGGCATTGCCATCGACAGAATGAGCACAATGAAATATATCAGCATCACCTTTGGCAGATGCTTGTCATACAAGTATCACGTGGACAATATCATAATCATAGCCCGCACAGGCTTGTCAACACTGAAGGTGACATCACCTGGCGATATTGAACAACCACTGCTCTTCCTCCTTCAACATGTACGTATGATATAGGGTGTCGGCATTCTCACTGCCAGCAAGACCCGATTCAGAAGATTAGACAAGATGCAGGATGAGGCGTTGAGGCTCATGCTCGGCTGCACGTCATGCCCGTCATGCGATACATCCTTGATTTGCCGACGATGCCCATGAGGCACATAACTGCACAGGTGAAGGCATAAATGACAATATTTGTGGATCAAAGCATTCTCCGAACAGCGCTGTTCACGACAGATGAGAAATGCTTCTCGGAGATCACTCGTGGATCGTGTTCGAGGATGGAGAGATAATCAAGCCGGTTTGACGATGTATAACACGGAGAGGAAACTTGCGGTTACTACAGCTTTCCACTGGTTGTCAACACTGAACAAACTGTATACGCATGTCGTGATTGTGACTGATTCATAAAGCATGCTGACAAGGGTGAAGACTGACATGCTTCGTGCTGAATGATATTATGCATCAATTCAGGTGTCGCTGGTAGTGAGTATTCACTGGTTCTTTTCTCCAGGACACTCTGGTGTGGTTGGAAATGAACAGGCAGAGCGGCTAGTGCCGCATCATTAAGGAGTGATTTGATGCATGATTAGGCAGATGTGGTGAAGGCCCTCTGGAAGAATGCGAGTTATGGAGAAGAACAGATAAACTATCATGGTCTAGAGAGAATGCAGTAGCGAGGGGTGGTCTGAAGATCTGGTCGACAGTAGTCACTCAAAGGTAAAGCCAGACGGACATATAGTTAGACTGCAACGGACACCAATTAATATGGAACTCTATGCTGTCTGTTGAAGACGATGAATGAGCACTTATTGGTATGCCCAGAGTGCAGTGATGTCGGTTCTTGGTTCAACTCAACTCACCTCAACTCAACCAGTATTGTATTCGTTAGAGAAATTAGACGTAGACATCAAGATATTTATGGCACGTTATGATAAGAAAGAAACTGGAGAACTTGGTGACCACTGGCACTATTGGGGGGGGGGGGGGGGGGGGGGGGGGGGGGGAGGAGAGAGGAGAGAGAGAGAGAGAGAGAGAGAGAGAGAGAGAGAGAGAGAGAGAGAGAGAGAGAGAGAATAAGGGGAAGGCAGAGATGTAAATCTCTAAATGGCTTGGCCACGTGGAATAATGAAGACCAAAAAAAACGGATCGGATTCACGACTTTGGTGATAGTGTGAGATGACCGCCCAGGCTTATCGTAGGGGTATCGCCAATTGGTTAAAGTACTCTCTTGGTATCACTATGGTCCAGAGTTCAATTCTCAGCAGAAGCAAGGTTGAAGTATTCTCATACGGGTATTGTCCCTGGGTCGACCAAACCTGGTAACGGCTACTCAAAATGTGAACAAGTAAATGCCATTGTACTGGAGACTGCAAACTCCCTCTTGATATGCTCGGTCACAGAGAAACGTGGGGCTTTGCTGAAGAAGGAAAAAGAAGATTAACGAAGAAGAAGAAGAAGAAGAAGAAGAAGAAGAAGAAGAAGAAGAAGAAGAAGAAGAAGAAGAAGAAGAAGAAGAAGAAGAAGAAGAAAAGAAGAAGAAGAATAAGAAACGCACACTGCATCCCACTTAAATCGAATAAAATTCGTTCAGGGAGCGTGTTTCTTCTTGTATTTGTCATGTTTTGGAAAGCTGTCTTTTCCTGGCATCTCTGATTGAGGAACGAAAACAAAAATGTATATATAACACTAACTGTGAGCGATAGATATTATTATTATGTTGACGCTTGACAGGAAGTGATATTTTTATGCGCAGGCATTTTTATTATAAGCTAGTGAGGCATGTTAATTGAGGTAAGTAGCAGCGTACAACGCAAGCCAAGATCAGACTGACCCACACGCACAGTAGCTTCGTTGGTGAACATTTACCTACGCTAATCTGACAGAATGTCTTCTATATGCTGTATCTAGAGCGCCAAAGTTTCTTGGCACCCTATTTCCTGTTACTTGAGTAGATAATTGTTGGCAGTACAATAAGTACACAGTACAACCATTGTTGCCACGTATTGGAACTGTAGAAGTGGAACGTGAGGGCAAGTATTGGAGCTGTAGAAGTGGATCGTGAGGGCAAGTATTGGAGCTGTATAAGTGGATCGTGAGGGCAAGTATTGGAGCTGTAGAAGTGGAACGTGAGGGCAAGTATTGGAACTGTAGAAGTGGAACGTGAGGGCAAGTATTGGAGCTGTAGAAGTGGATCGTGAGGGCAAGTATTGGAGCTGTATAAGTGGATCGTGAGGGCAAGTATTGGAGCTGTAGAAGTGGAACGTGAGGGCAAGTATTGGAGCTGTATAAGTGGAACGTGAGGGCAAGTATAGGAGCTGTAGAAGTGGAACGTGAGGGCAAGTATTGGAGCTGTAGAAGTGGAACGTGAGGGCAAGTATTGGAGCTGTAGAAGTAGAACGTGAGGGCAAGTATTGGAGCTGTAGAAGTGGAACGTGAGGGCAAGTATTGGAGCTGTAGAAGTGGAACGTGAGGGCAAGTATTGGAGCTGTAGAAGTGGAACGTGAGGGCAAGTATTGGAGCTGTAGAAGTGGAACGTAAGGGCAAGTATTGGAGCTGTAGAAGTGGAACGTGAGGGCAAGTATTGGAGCTGTAGAAGTGGAACGTGAGAGCAAGTATTGGAGCTGTAGAAGTGGAACATGAGGGCAAGTATTGGAGCTGTAGAAGTGGAACGTGAGGGCAATTATTGGAGCTGTATAAGTGGAACGTGAGGGCAAGTATTGGAGCTGTAGAAGTGGAACGTGAGGGCAAGTATTGGAGCTGTAGAAGTGGAACGTGAGGGCAAGTATTGGAGCTGTATAAGTGGAACCTGAGGGCAAGTATTGGAGCTGTAGAAGTGGAACGTGAGGGCAAGTATTGGAGCTGTAGAAGTGGAACGTGAGGGCAAGTATTGGAGCTGTAGAAGTGGAACGTGAGGGCAAGTATTGGAGCTGTATAAGTGGAACGTGAGGGCAAGTATTGGAGCTGTAGAAGTGGAACGTGAGGGCAAGTATTGGAGCTTTAGAAGTGGAACGTGAGGGCAAATATTGGAGCTGTAGAAGTGGAACGTGAGGGCAAGTATTGGAGCTGTAGAAGTGGATCGTGAGGGCAAGTATTGGAGCTGTATAAGTGGATCGTGAGGGCAAGTATTGGAGCTGTAGAAGTGGATCGTGAGGGCAAGTATTGGAGCTGTAGAAGTGGAACGTGAGGGCAAGTATTGGAGCTGTATAAGTGGAACGTGAGGACAAGTATTGGAGCTGTAGAAGTGGAACGTGAGGGCAAGTATTGGAGCTGTAGAAGTGGAACGTGAGGGCAAATATTGGAGCTGTAGAAGTGGAACGTGAGGGCAAATATTGGAGCTGTAGAAGTGGAACGTGAGGGCAAGTATTGGAGCTGTATAAGTGGAACGTGAGGGCAAGTATTGGAGCTGTAGAAGTGGAACGTGAGGGCAAGTATTGGAGCTGTACAAGTGGAACGTGAGGGCAAGTATTGGAGTTGTAGAAGTGGAACGTGAGGGCAAGTATTGGAGCTGTATAAGTGGAACGTGAGGGCAAGTATTGGAGCTGTATAAGTGGAACGTGAGGGCAAGTATTGGAGCTGTAGAAGTGGAACGTGAGGGCAAGTATTGGAGCTGTAGAAGTGGAACGTGAGGGCAAGTATTGGAGCTGTAGAAGTGGAACGTGAGGGCAAGTATTGGAGCTGTATAAGTGGAACGTGAGGGCAAGTATTGGAGCTGTAGAAGTGGAACGTGAGGGCAAGTATTGGAGCTGTAGAAGTGGAACGTGAGGGCAAGTATTGGAGCTGTAGAAGTGGAACGTGAGGGCAAGTATTGGAGCTGTAGAAGTGGAACGTGAGGGCAAGTATTGGAGCTGTAGAAGTGGAACGTGAGGGCAAGTATTGGAGCTGTAGAAGGGGAACGTGAGGGCAAGTATTGGAGCTGTAGAAGTGGAACGTGAGGGCAAGTATTGGAGCTGTATAAGTGGAACGTGAGGGCAAGTATTGGAGCTGTATAAGTGGAACGTGAGGGCAAGTATTGGAGCTGTAGAAGTGGAACGTGAGGGCAAGTATTGGAGCTTGTAGAAGTGGAACGTGAGGGCAAGTATTGGAGCTGTATAAGGGGAACGTGAGGGCAAGTATTGGAGCTGTAGAAGTGGAACGTGAGGGCAAGTATTGGAGTTGTAGAAGTGGAACGTGAGGGCAAGTATTGGAGCTGTAGAAGGGGAACGTGAGGGCAAGTATTGGAGCTGTAGAAGTGGAACGCGAGGGCAAGTATTGGAGCTGTATAAGTGGAACGTGAGGGCAAGTATTGGAGCTGTATAAGTGGAACGTGAGGGCAAGTATTGGAGCTGTAGAAGTGGAACGTGAGGGCAAGTATTGGAGCTGTAGAAGTGGAACGTGAGGGCAAGTATTGGAGCTGTATAAGTGGAACGTGAGGGCAAGTATTGGAGCTGTAGAAGTGGAACGTGAGGGCAAGTATTGGAGCTGTAGAAGTGGAACGTGAGGGCAAGTATTGGAGCTGTAGAAGTGGAACGTGAGGGCAAGTATTGGAGCTGTACAAGTGGATCGTGAGGGCAAGTATTGGAGCTGTAGAAGTGGAACGTGAGGGCAAGTATTGGAGCTGTAGAAGGGGAACGTGAGGGCAAGTATTGGAGCTGTAGAAGTGGAACGTGAGGGCAAGTATTGGAGCTGTAGAAGTGGAACGTGAGGGCAAGTATTGGAGCTGTAGAAGTGGAACGTGAGGGCAAGTATTGGAGCTGTAGAAGGGGAACGTGAGGGCAAGTATTGGAGCTGTAGAAGGGGAACGTGAGGGCAAGTATTGGAGCTGTAGAAGGGGAACGTGAGGGCAAATATTGAAACTGTACAAACCAAACGTCCGGGAAGTCACTGGGTGTTCTAGGTGTCTCTTTGATCAAGCCATCTGAATGCATAGTCAGAACGGTGTTCAAGGACACATACAGACAACGTACGCTAGCGTGTGGCAGTGTCATACACCTTCATCTGCCTTTGACATGTTATATGTTAAACTAATGTATGTTACTATCCACTCGTTTTTCTTCTTCTTCTTCCTCTTCTTCTTCTTCTTCTTCTTCTTCTTCTTCTTCTTCTTCTTCTTCTTCCTCTTCTTCTTCTTCTTCTTCTTCTTCTTCTTCTTCTTCTTCTTCTTCTTCTTCTTCTTCTTCTTCTTCTTCTTCTTCTTCTTCTTCTTCTTCTCTGTCTTCTTTGCCTTCCTACTTCTACTCCTTCTCCTCTTGTTCTTCTGCTTCCTCCTCCTCCTCTTCTTCTTCTTTCTCTTCTACATCTTCTGTATTCTTAAAAGAAGGCGAACAACATATCACACTTCTCCTCCTCCACCACCTTTTATTATTTATTCTCCCTATCACTCTTTTACCTTTCAGCTTCAAGTGAGGACGTTAACGAAAAGACATCATAATCATTATGTTGCGGGTCCTTGTGCGCAAGATGTCTGCAATGTAATGTGTACATTCTCGTACTGGTGGTCCCCGTCACGTATTCTATGAACCACCACTGTTCTTTACCGTTCATTGTGACGTTTGATGTGGTCACAACATTTCAATGTATGACCCTAAGATGTTTTTATGAGCCGGTTGTCTTCGATGTTCAGATCTTTTAGGATGTCAGTATTGTTCTTCTTCTTGGCTCTGAAATACGTTTCTTAAGAATTTAAGCTCAAAAGCTCCAGTCTTAGTCATAAGTCGCGGTTCCAACTTCATTGCAAAGGGGCACCCCATAATGCTCGGTTCTTGTGTCAGGTAATATTACACGTCTCATGGTGAATACAATACTATAACGTTTTTCTGCGTTTCATGGTGAATACAGTATTATAAAGTTTGTCTGCGTTTTATGATAAATACAATACAATAAAGTTTGTTTGCGTTTCATAGTGCATACGATACTATACAGTTTGTCTGATGCTCAAGGGATGGATATGGTTCTGCAACTTTGGCCAGCCTGCAAGAACATCATGTCAAACAGGGTCAAGTGAGACTAGAGACCCAAGCAAGAGTCAACTAACACAGAACTGGTGTCGTCAGTCGCTTTCGTTGAGAGAGATACTGAGGGGAGGATCTCAGCACTTATGAACTAATAGTTCCATGTTATGTTATGTCGATCAACGTCACCATACACTGGACATTCCCATGCCAGCTCATTCCTCCGATGTACCAACCATCAGTCTGACACTTTATGATACACACTATATTTTAAAGGTTGCCTGACACTCAATAACAGATCCAATAGTAACGGTAACGATATAATTAGTTACGTGAAATGATTGACATCTGCAGTAAACAATTGTTTAAAAATTGTTTGCATATCCTTTACAGGACATTGCTGTCAACATCAGCATCTTTCAGCTGATTGTTGATTTCTTGGCAAGATTACGCTCAGTAGTTTGCCATTGCTTTCTGAGCGGCCGGCTCACATACCCCGTAAGTTACTGACGCGGTTCGAAACACTGCTGATTGTCACTGTCGTCACGTTACCTACGAGAGTATACGAGATTACGGAGAAAAGTCGCTAACCTCTAGGCCAGGAAGCGCATAAAACAATGCACATTGACAATTTGAATATTAACCATTATAATAACGGAATCAGTTGTCAACCACTGTTATAGAAATAAATTCAAACGAGAAAGACAAGAATATATGAAATCTACCCCAAGCAGTTTTCAAAATGCGATATAGAAATCAGTCCTACTGGAGGCCTAACTGAACAAACATTTCAAACTGTGAGCACAAAAATTGCAGCGTTATCAAGACAAGAGCATCGGAGCGAGCAACCCTGCAGCGTAAACATGTCGGTGGATCAAAGGAAATGTGCACCTTCTTCATAAGTCGCAGTAACTACAGGCTTTTGATGCCCGACAACAGAAGTCATATCTGTAACCTAACCACATTCCCCAGCTTCCTGCTACACTGTGCCGTATCTGGCTTCTCCGCGGGTGCATGATGTTTGTTTCTTCCTAACATCTCTTGGTCTACGTGTTTTAACTATCATATAGGGACCAAAGGGGAACTAGAAGGCAAGAGTGCAAGAGGACAACCTCAAAAGCTCGCCTGGCAGAAAATGTTTGTACTAGGAATTCTGGAGTTTGATTGAATGTTAGGCTATACTTTGAATCCTCGAGTTTGATCGCATGTTGGACTATAATAAATTAATAGGAATGCTGGAGTTTGATTCCATGTTAGATTGTACTATGAATGATGGTGTTTGATTGTATATTAGACTGTTCTAGGAATGCTGGAGTTTGAAATGAAGGAATGAAACTCGTAAATTGATTAGAGAAATTAGACGTAGACAGTCAAACGTTTTTGGACATGTTATGAGAAGAAATGGATTGGAGAACTTAGTGACAACTGGCAAGATCGAAGGGAACAGACCAAGAGGAAGACCGATAGGAAAATACCTGGATTGCTTGGCCACATGGCATGGACGAGACAGGAACACTGAGCTGATCCACGACTCTGGTGATCGAGTGAAATGGCGAGTCATGACCGCCCACGCTTTCCGGCATGGCATATGACTGATTGATTGAAGAATGTTGGAGTTTGATCGTATGTTGAACTATACTAGGAATGCTGGAGTTTGATTGCATGTTAGATTGTACAATAAATGCTGGAGTTTGATTGTATATTATTAGACTGTACTAAGAGTGCTGGAGTTTAATTCCATGTTAGACTACTAAGAGTGCTGGAGTTTAATTCCATGTTAGACTACTAAGAGTGCTGGAGTTTGATTCCATGTTAGACTGTACTAGGAATGCTGGAGTTTGATTCCATGTTAGACTGTACTAGGAATGCTGGAGTTTGATTCCATGTTAGACTGTACTAGGAATGCTGGAGTTTGATTCCATGTTAGACTGTACTAGGAATGCTGGAGTTTGATTCCATGTTAAACTGTACTAGGAATGCTGGAGTTTGATTCCATGTTAAACTGTACTAGGAATGCTGGAGTTTGATTCCATGTCAGACTGTACTAGGAATGCTGGAGTTTGATTCCATGTTAAACTGTACTAGGAATGCTGGAGTTTGATTCCATGTTAGACTGTACTAGGAATGCTGGAGTTTGATTCCATGTTAGACTGTACTAGGAATGCTGGAGTTTGATTCCATGTTAACTGTACTAGGAATGCTGGAGTTTGATTCCATGTTAACTGTACTAGGAATGCTGGAGTTTGATTCCATGTTAAACTGTACTAGGAATGCTGGAGTTTGATTCCATGTTAAACTGTACTAGGAATGCTGGAGTTTGATTCCATGTTAGACTGTACTAGGAATGCTGGAGTTTGATTCCATGTTAGACTGTACTAGGAATGCTGGAGTTTGATTCCATGTTAGACTGTACTAGGAATGCTGGAGTTTGATTCCATGTCAGACTGTACTAGGAATGCTGGAGTTTGATTCCATGTTAGACTGTACTAGGAATGCTGGAGTTTGATTCCATGTTAGACTGTACTAGGAATGCTGGAGTTTGATTCCATGTTAAACTGTACTAGGAATGCTGGAGTTTGATTCCATGTTAAACTGTACTAGGAATGCTGGAGTTTGATTGCATGTTAGACTGTACTAGGAATGCTGGAGTTTGATTCCATATTAGACTGTACTAGGAATGCTGGAGTTTGATTCCATGTTAAACTGTACTAGGAATGCTGGAGTTTGATTCCATGTTAGACTGTACTAGGAATGCTGGAGTTTGATTCCATGTTAAACTGTACTAGGAATGCTGGAGTTTGATTCCATGTCAGACTGTACTAGGAATGCTGGAGTTTGATTCCATGTTAGACTGTACTAGGAATGCTGGAGTTTGATTCCATGTTAGACTGTACTAGGAATGCTGGAGTTTGATTCCATGTTAGACTGTACTAGGAATGCTGGAGTTTGATTCCATGTTAGACTGTACTAGGAATGCTGGAGTTTGATTCCATGTTAAACTGTACTAGGAATGCTGGAGTTTGATTCCATGTTAAACTGTACTAGGAATGCTGGAGTTTGATTCCATGTTAAACTGTACTAGGAATGCTGGAGTTTGATTCCATGTTAAACTGTACTAGGAATGCTGGAGTTTGATTCCATGTTAGACTGTACTAGGAATGCTGGAGTTTGATTCCATGTTAAACTGTACTAGGAATGCTGGAGTTTGATTGCATGTTAGACTGTACTAGGAATGCTGGAATTTGATTCCATATTAGACTGTACTAGGAATGCTGGAGTTTGATTACATGTTAGACTGTACTAGGAATGCTGGAGTTTGATTACATGTTAGACTGCAACAGGAATGCTAAAGTTTGATTGCAGCCGTGCTTCTGCACGGGCTTGATTTCGATGGCAAGTCTTGAGATCAGGAAGTTGAGGCATGGCCAGCGTGCTTTCATTCGACTGCACGAAGTAGGCAGGCTACACAACTCTACATATGACAGATCCCCAGGCTTGGCCATGGGAATCCCATGGCAATCCCATGGGAAAAAAGGGGGATTTTCTGAATAGTGTAGGGATGGGATGGTACGGGATGGGACAGGCATAAATTACCATTGGATGGGACAGAAAAACATGTCCCATGGACAAGCCTGCCAGGCTTGGGATGGGATGGGACATGCATAAATTACCACGCAATATAAATTATGTCCTATGGACAACCCTGCAGATTCCCATTAGATTGGTAACTGTTGTATATGTTGTAAGTAGCCGTATTCACATCGATGAATAACTTGTGTATATGTTGTAAGTAGCCATGTCCGTGTCTGCTTATTGCTTGTGTGCTGACCAAATTTCCACTAGATGCAGCATCCATTTTGTCACTTGTCCCTGTGTTCAAGGAAAGCTGACCAATTATACTCTTCGTTGTTATTGATTTTTTTTTTTGTAAAGCATATCCTTTACAGGACTTAGCTGTCAACACCAGCATCTTTCAGCTGTATGTTGATCTCTTGGCAAGATTACGCTCAGTAGTTTGCCATTGCTTTCTGAGCGGCCGGCTCACATACCCCGTAAGTTACCGATGCGATTCGAACCACTTCTGATTTGAACCATCATCACGTTGCCGACGAGAGTATACGAGATTACGGATAAAAGTCATAACCTCTAAGCCACGAAGCCGGCTGTTATTGATTTACTAATCAGAAATACTCGTACATTATGACGTGCAGGACATTAACTGCGGGACTGCTTCATGTATAGGTGTGCCATAATGATTACAACACCGGCAGCGGAACTACATCAGCATATCCTTTACAAACCAGCTCTGTGGCTTAGGAGTTACGATGCAATTCGTAAATACGCATTTAAAAAGTTAGCGGCATATCCTTTATAGGACGTCGAAATCAACCCCAGCATCTTTGGCAATTTGTGATTTAATGGCAAGTTTACGTTCTGTAGTTTGCTATTGCTTCTGAACGACCAGCACCCATACTATTTCATAAAATACCCAACGCTAGGTGGTATGTAGCCAGATCGCCCGCAGCTGTGTTTCAAACGCGGTATGCGGGACTGTGAACTGCGTCCGTAATGCCTTCGCCATGGAGCCGCAGCTACCGGCGATTTGGAAGCAGACAGCCTTGCGTTGGTTCCCATACGAAGGTATGAATGCCGGTCGTTCAGAAAGCAATGGCAAACTACTGAACGTAAGCTTGAACGCTGGGATTGACTGTCACGTCCTGTAAAAGGTTTGGAATTAACTGTTTGAAACTTATCCTTGACAGGACGCTGCAATCAGCCCCAGTATTTAGACTGTTTATGATTTCTTAGCAAGTTTACATTCACCAGTTGTGTTTCGAATGCGGACTGCTGGATTATGAATTGCATTGGTAAACAGTTCGCCTATGGCCGGCTTTCTTGTGCATATGGCAATTGTTCGGTGACGTAGGGGTGGTTGGTCCTGGGGTTAGGTTACCAGCCTCGTACATTGTGGCACATGAGTTGTTATTGATATTATTATTATTATTATTATTATTATTATTATTAGTAGTAGTAGTAGTAGTAGTAGTAGTAGTAGTAGTAGTAGTAGTAGTAGTAACAGTAGCAACAGTAGTAATAATAGTAGTAGTAGTAGTAGTAGTAGTAGTAGTAGTAGTAGTAGTAGTAGTAGTAGTAGTCGTCGTCGTCGTCGTCGTAGTAGTAGTAGTAGTAGTAGTAGTAGTAGTAGTAGTAGTAGTAGTAGTAGTTGTTGTTGTTGTTGTTGTTGTTGTTGTTGTTGTTGTCGTCGTCGTCGTGTTGTTGTTATAGCAGTATCAACGGATCTCTAAAACAAATGGATATATTTTCAGAGATTCTCTCTCTCTCTCTCTCTCTCTCTCTCTCTCTCTCTCTCTCTCTCTCTCTCTCTCTCTCTCTCTCTCTCTCTCTCTCTCTCTCTCGTCCCCATGTACAGGAACTAATATGAAGTGACACAAGCTGTCACCTGTCATTGCGCCGACTGTCTGGCATGGATTCTGCCTGAGTGCAGCGTTCAGCGCTTGTACACAGGGCAAGCAACGAGTGTCAGACAACACTGACGTCACCACCCATGCCCGCCCCATGTCTTCATTCCTGTCAGTGGGTCGCATTTCTTCTCCTCAAAATAATTCTTTATGTCCCTTGTTCTTGGCTAAAGAAGATATCTTGTAAGAGCGGTCGACTCGGCCACGCATCGAAGGAAACTTGTTTTTGCAGCGAGGGCTGCCATCATATGGGGGATGCAGAGTTCAAGCCCCGTGTGGTCACAATAACTGCCAATGTCTATATTGTCTAGTGCAGTGGTTCTCATCCGGCGGGGAAACCCCCCCCCCCCCCCGGGAAGAATTTAAGGTTCCAAGGTTTCCAGGGGGTGGGAGTGGGGGAGGAATTAAGATTATCTCAAGATCGCGTTAATACAAGAACCGATTACTTGATATTGTTTTTCACTCCATATTTTACGGTTCTGTACTTCTCGCCCTTCTGAAATTCATTTTATAACGTAAGTAGACCCGCAAATAACGTTTTATATAAATTTCTAGACTTGTCCTAGTATGTACTATTAAATTTAGCTTCCATTTGTTTATTTTTACGTATACTGTGTAGTGGCCCAGAAGGGGGGGGGGGGGGGGGGGGGGGGGGGGGGGGGGTTATACAGAGGAAATATGAAAGGGGGATGACATTTTGAACAAGTGAAGAAGTGCATGGGCCAAAAAAGGTTTAGAACCACCGGTCTAGTGTGTCCGTTAATCTCTTCCTGATTCCCCTACTTATATGAGAACCAAACGATACCCTTTGGTTTATTTCTGGTGATATTCTTATTATCTCAATGGCTCCCCACAACAACTGATATTTCTGTGTATAACGCAGAAACAAAGACATATAAAGACTGATGAAAATTGAGAGAGAAAATAAAACTATAAACAAAATCAGACAAACATACCAAGACAGACACAGACAGGCAGAGATGGTGAGAGACAAAGAAACAAAGAAATGGTGACATAGCTAAAGATTGAAATAGATGTCAAGAGACAGGGACAGTGCAATACGACGTCGATATGAAAATTTCAAGAAGAACATGTCAGCGCTCTACCATACATACGTATTTACCTGTAGACAGTAATACATATCACCTGCTTTCTGTATGTACATACGTAACTAACTGTATACTGCAAATACATACGTATCTACCTGTCTATTGCACATACACTACTACATATATACTGTCAATACGTAAAGAAGCAGCGGCTGCAGCAGGATAGAACCATATGGATTGGAAACAATTAGGTATAATTAGCTCCTGCGTAAAGAAGAGATATGCTAAACACAGACACAGCGTACAATCCTTACAAAGTACTACATACAGGTGAAAACACAGTGAGAATTATCGAAAATTAGAAACAATCAATGAATATATACAAATGAAGTAATAAAATAAAATAAAATAATTTAAAAAAAAGTATTATAGGACACCCAGGACAACCCGACGGTTTGATTCTAAGAATCTTTGTCAGTGACAGGACAACACAAGCAGATAAAAAACGAAACAACCACCCACCCACACACACACCCACACACACACACACACACACACACACACACACACACACACACACACACACAAAATAAAATTAACAGAACTCATTTGTTGTCTGGAGGGAACAGAAATGGGATTCAAAGCGGTTTAGAACGGCGCTCTTTTGCTACAAAGTTTGAGTACTGCTCGGTTGCCAAAGTGCCAGATAGGATGTGTGTGGCCAAAGGTGTGTAAACAGTTCGATTTGAATATATAGAGGTGTGTAAACAGCTCTATATGAATATATAGAGGGAAGACAGCATAGTTATACATAGGCATCCACAACAGCATTGATTCCAGCTGGGTGGATGCATCCCAAAGAGTTAATTAAATGGCTTTCAATCTTAAGCCTAATGGAGTTGTTAGAGAAGCAAGACTCCAATGCAGTGACATACATCATCGACTCCATTGAGGTTAGAAGAATTAAAATGGTTGGCGACAGGTTTGTCAGCGTTTTGATTCATATCTCTAAGATGTTCACTTAAAGTGGTTGGCATGGCGTCTGCCAGTTTGATCAATATATTTCATGCAGTTTGTCTTTTTCTTATAGTTTTATATACTGTTCTATTTTCAATAGTCTCTTCCAGGTAATCATCGTTAGTTACTCTGGCAGTACAAGGAATTCACAATATTCGTCTCAGTAAACACATCTATGTTGTTTCCAAAGTCTTTCTTATTTGTTCATATACATTCCACGATCCAATGCCATACAGTAAAACAGATTCTATATAGCATTTCAGCACTCTCTTCCTTACATCCAATGATAGTGCTTATAACATAAGGTGTTCTTCATTTTCTTAAATGCGGCTTTTGCTTGCCCTATTCTGCTCTTAATCTCTGTTGCTAAACACTCGTCTCAGGGACTGCATCTTCGTTGGTTCTAAGCTTTTCGTAATTTGTTCATTTACGTTCCATGATTCGCTGCCCTGTCTATTGTACACTCGTTGAAGTATGTCTAGTGTACACATTTACACAAGATAGGTGTAATTTTATAAATACAAGCTGGTAGAGATAGTTACATGCTGACACGTTCATGACAACTGCCGTGTGTCACTTCCACATCAACAACCTCATGTCGCTGTCAGTGACGTCTGCCAGAGCGATGCGTGAACGGCGAGTCCTTTCAACTGTACAAGTGCCCCAGTTTATCTCTTACTGCAGACCCAGACAAGATTGTGCTTGTAGTCCAGGTCTTCCACGGCCTCTTGTCTCCAGTAACGTGTGCAATTGAGACAGTGTCATTGAAAATCTTGTCTATAATGTTAGCAGAGAGTGTCTTGTTTCTGCCTCTAGATTTTAACATTCAACTGTAATCGTTGTCAATCAATGTTGGTAATGTCTTTTCCCTTCTTGGTTGTTTATTTTTTTGGACTTCACAACACTAGTGTCACTGTACAGCGTGTTTTCTCGTATATGTTCTCACTCAGTAACGATTGTGTCACCGTAGAGAAACAGAAATACGGGACATGTTTTTGTGAATGGGGTGTTCGTGTCTCCAAACACACAGGTGTATAACTACGTTAATTGACAGGTAATGATTTACCGGTTCGACCCCGCTGGTGACTTGCGGGATACTGAGCCGGCCGCTCAGAAAGCAATGGCAAACTACTGAGCGTAATCTTGCCGAGAAATCAACAGACAGCTGAAAGATGCTGCTGTTGACAGCGATGTCCTGTAAAGGATATGCGAAAAAAAAAACGATTTACCACCATTTAGGGGAGATAACAGAGAAAAGAAATAGTGTCGCTGTACAGCGTGTTTTCCCGTATATGTTCTCACTCAGTAACGCTTGTGTTACCGTAGAGAAACAGATACACGGGACATGTTTTTGTGAATGAGGTGTTTGCTTTTCCAAACACACAAGTGTATAACTACGTTAATTGACAGACAATGATTTACCACCATTTAGGGGAGATAACAGAGAAAAGAAATATGTGAAACAAGCTAGAACACAAGGGAGGCTGAATAGGACAACAATATTTGCAGAATTAGGAGATTCCAGCGTGGCCGTCTAAATAGTGTCATTGTATTATGCTGGACGCGTGTCTACGATACATGACAGCCACCCACGCATAAAAGGTGAGTGAAATATTCACCTGCTGTAATCACATAACCAGGTGCATGTGTGCGACTGCCAGAAACATCCATAGCCTGCCATCACACCGGTGGCCACAACCTGCACAAACAGAACACACAGTTCCTTACAACCAAGATGCCGGTAGCCGTGTAACTCATTTAACTTTTCCCGGGTACGGCAACATCCAGCACAGATTGTCCACACCCGGGTATCAGTACCTGTTTTACTAAAATACATGAACGCTGTCTATAAATCCTGCACAATGTCGATCATACAGATGGCATACACATTGCTATCTAAAGACACACACATACACACACACACACACACACACCATCACACACACACACACAATAAAACATACAGGAATACGCCAACTTTGCAATAGTGTATATATATATATATATATATATATATATATATATATATATATATATATATATATATATATATATATATATATATATATATATATATATTGAGGGAAGCTGAGTCGGAAAGACAACTTATCACAAACATCATAAAGAGATCATATGATCGTTAGATAAATGATCGTTTTTCGGCCACATTGCGTGACGATAAAAACTGGAACATGTTGTGACAACCGGAAAGATTGGCAAAAAGAGAGATAGAGGAAGACAGCGTGAGAAGATTCTTGGCAGTCGTGTATCATGGCACGGAAGGGAGTCAGCACATGAATTGATCCATGACATCGGAGATCGAAATTTGTGGAGAGACATGATGACCCACGCCAGCCGGAAGGCACTGAATGATGATAATGCATTGGCACCTTTCCGTCTTGACAGACGATAGTTTGGTACATTGTGCTTCAAAAAGGCTTAATAACTGTCATATGGCAATAACTACGATCCATGGCGGTGGCGAGTGTGGCTGGTAAGGCCAATTCTTGCTGCAAATGTTTGCCCACAGTAGGTGCATGTGAAAACATGGTCATTTCCACCATTTTGCACCATCTTACGTCTCTCACGCTCTGTGTGTGCTTTATCTGCAATCATTTTCTCCTTTGTCTTTATTCCATTTCTGATAGTTGCCCTCCATGCAACACGTTCAGCGGCGACGTGCTCCCATTGTGCATTATCAATGCCTGTATCAATCATGTCCCGCTTACACACATCTTTGTATCGTAGTAGAGGCCGACCCTGAGATCTCCTACCCGTCTGTAATTCACCAAAAAAGATGTCCTTTGGTATTCTACCATCATCCATCCTCCTAACGTGTCCTATCCATCTAAGTCTACGAAGACTGAGCATGGAATACACCGTCACACAACCTGATCTTTCCAATACCTTCAGTATTTGTGATTTTGTCTTGCCACTTAATACCAAGTATTCTTCGCAGACACCGCATATGAAAGCTGTTTAAACGTTTCTCTTGGCGTGAGTAAGTTGTCCAGGTTTCACTGCCATAAAGAAGAGTACTAAGGACACAGGCTTGGTAGACGAGGACTTTTGTTTTGGCAGTAAGCTTCCTGTTCTCCCAGACTCTTTTTGCTAACATGTTCATTGTTGTTGCTGCCTTGCCAATCCTGATGTTGATTTCCTGATCGAGGGATAATTTGCTATTTACCTCTGATCCAAGATATGTAAAATGGTCTACTATCTCCAGTTCGGCGTCGTCAATAAAGATTGATGGTACACCATGTGCACCTTGTGACATAATCTGTGTCTTCTTTTTGTTAATTGTTAAACCAAATTCAGAACAAGCATTGGAGAATGCAGATAGTAGATGTTGTAATTCTTCCCCAGAGTGGGTCGTAATCGCAGCATCATCCGCAAAAAGCAACTCTCTGATTAGTACCCTGCTAATTTTGGTCTTGGCCTTCAATCTCTGAGCATTATAGAGGCCACCATCTGAGCGTGAGTGAATGTATATACCGTCATCCTGATCACGAAAGGCATATTTCAGTAGAAGTGAAAAGTATATCCCAAAGAGGGTGGGGGCTAGTACACAACCTTGCTTAACTCCACTCTTGATTTCAAACTCTTCTGAAGTTGAGCCATCAAACTTGATTATACCCTTCATGCCTGTGTGGAACGATTCCACAATGGACAGAAGAGTTGGTGGACAGCCAATCTTCTTTAGTGCTTTGAACAGACCCTCACGACTGACCAAATCGAATGCCTTTGTGAGGTCGATGAAGGCAATAAACAGTGGCTGATTTTGTTCCCGGCATTTTTCTTGCATCTGTCGCAATGAGAATATCATATCAATGGTAGACCGGTTCTGACGGAAGCCGCACTGTGATTCGGGGTAGACTTGATCTCCCAGGACTTGAAGTCTGCGCAGGACAATTCTGGCAAATACTTTCCCAACAATACACAGAAGTGAGATACCCCTATAGTTGTTGCAGTCGCTCCGATCTCCCTTGTTCTTGTACAGCGTTATGATGTTTGAATCTTTGAAATCCTGTGGGACTTGTCCTTCTCGCCAGCATAGCTCTATTAGCTGGTGGATCTGTAGAGCGAGGGTGTCTTGCCCACTCCTGATCACCTCTATTGGAATCCCATCCTTACCTGGAGCCTTGCCAGATGCAAGCTCATTTATAGCACACTTAACTTCTGTTATAGTGGGAAGTGTGTCCAGGTGGTCAAGAGTTGGCAGGGCCTCTATGGCGTTGAGGGCATCATCCGCCAGCTTGGTCTCACTTGAGTAAAGCTCTAAATAGTGCTCGACCCATCTATCCATCTGCTGTTTCTTATCAGTGATGATTTCTCCAGTCAAGGTTTTCAGCGGTGCACTTCTTTTGATCATTGGACCACAGGCTTTCTTTATCCCTTCATACATGCTTCTGATGTTTCCCTTATCACTTGCGATTTGAATGGACTCACATAACTTGATCCAATAGTCATTCGCACACTGCCTGGCAGCCTTTTGTACATCCTTCCTCGCTTGCTTCAGCTCACTCAGAGTGTTACGCGTTGGTCTTTCCTTGTTTCTTAAGAGAGCTATCTTCTTTTTATCAATCAAGGGCTGCAGTATCTGGCTGTTTGCCGCAAACCAGTCCTGCCTCTTATGATCCACAGTGCCGTAAACCCCTACCGCTGTTTTATAAATAGTTTCCTTAAGTTTACTCCATTTATCATTTACTATACAATTTTCTGATGTATCATTGAAAGCGTCCTCAAGTTGCTGTTGAAATTCAAAGCACTTTCCAGGATCGTGAGTGTTAATAATATTAATCCTGGGGCTAGACTTGTGTTTAGCTGTGTAGATTCTCTTTGGTCTCAGTCTAACCCTTGCAACTACCAAAGAATGATCTGTATCACAGTCAGCACTGTGGTAACTTCGAGTTAATGATGTATGGTTCAGATGTTGTCTCCGTGTGATAATGAAGTCCAGCTGATGCCAATGGCCGGATCTTGGATGTTTCCATGTGACCTTATGCATCTCTTTTGTTTTAAAAAAGGAGTTTGTAATACATAGGTCATTTCTAGTGCAATGCTCCAGCAGCCTTTGCCCATTATCATTCATGCGACCGATGTTGTATTTTCCAAGGCACACTGGCCATGAACTCGAGTCCTTGCCCACACGAGCATTGAAATCACCGAGCATATAAATGTAGTCGGATTTTGGAACTGCCTTGATCGCAGAGTCTAGCTGCTCATAGAACGTATCTTTCACATCATCAGAGGAAGTGAGTGTCGGTGCATATGCAGTGAGAATGGTGGCAAATCCACAAGAGGTTGCCAAGCGCAGTGATAATAATCTTTCATTACCTCCAGCTGGGATATCAATCATTCCCAGTAGCGAATTCTTCACTGCAAAGCCCACACCGTGTTCCTTTTTTTCTGCCTGCCCTCTTCCCTTCCAAAAAAAGGTGTAATTGTTTTCCCTGAGTGACCCTTCCTCAGCGAGGCGAGTCTCCTGCAGGCCAGCAATATCAATGTTAAGACGATTGAGTTCAGCATCAATCACTGCCGTTTTTCTCACATCGTCAATATTTGTCAAGTCAGTGGAAAATCCCGGACACATGGTTCTCACGTTCCAGGTTGCAAGCCGTAGCTTGAGGTTTCTATTATTCTTTTTATTAGTACCTGGTGCATTGGTTTTACAGCCTGCGATTCAGATTTTGTCCTAGCCCCAAGCACCCATTGAAGCAGGCAGGCTGTGGCGGATCAGCACCCAATTGGCCGGGGGCTGCCCAGCTTGAGGCGGGCGGTAGCTGATCAGTGACACCTGTAGGTGTCTCCCACCGTCAGAGGCAACGCGTGGCGCCCCATGTCTACGCCAACTGACAAGGACTTATAACCCGTAACAGTTGCCTCTCGCTTTGATTCCGAGACCGGTTAAGACCAGGGATGGAGATATTGCCTCTCCATAGCACAAAGCCTGGGCTAAAATAAAGAAACCATGTGTTGCCCATGCAGCATGATCCCTCTCTCGGCCTGCCTAGTTCACTCCAGATGAAAGGTAACACCTATACATCTGGAACAAGACAAGCTGCAGAAGCTGCCGGATCAGCAAAGCAATGCTCTAACTGTCCGCCTGTCGGAGCTTCGATCCTAGACCAGCTGCCAACCAAGGCTTAGGGCCTGGTCTGCCAAGATTTATTTTTGCAAGACTTAAGAAAAGCAGCCCTTGATCACGTTTACCAACTTCCTGACCCGGACGATGCATTAGCTTTCTGGACGAAGACAGTCTACAATGTGTTCGATAAACACGTGCCAATCAAAGAAGTTCGAGTCAAAAATCAACATAAATCCCCATGGGTCACTAGAGAAGTGCTGGAAATCATGAGAGAGCGAGATACAGCACACAAAAATAAAGACTTCATCAATTACCGCAGACTAAGGAATAAAGTTAAATATGAAATTCGTAGGATAAAGAAAGATCATTTTAAAAATTTGATTGTAGATAATTCAAACAGTACAAATATATGGAAGGCTATTAACTTGCTAACCAATAAGAAACGCCCTACAGAATCAGCAATACCAAATTCTATAACATGCGATGAATTCAGTTGGTTCTTTCAATCAGAAATAGAGAATCTAAAGTCTTCAATACCAGACTCATCGTGTAATTTAAGTTCACTGGCATCATTCTGTGAGGAGAAGTGCGCCAGAAATATTCCCGCTGAGATTCCTTTAATGTCTGTTGCAGACGTTTATAAATATCTCTTGAACCTCAAATCAACAAACTCACACGGCCTAGATGGTATCAGTAATAGAATTCTTCGTTGTGCTGCACCAGTCATTAGCGAGTCCTTAACGTTCATATATAACCAGTGCCTGGCCAAAAACTACTTTCCATCTGCATTCAAAATTGCTAAAGTGTTTCCGCTTATTAAAAATGGCTCAATCGATAATAGCGTTTTGGGTAATTATAGACCTATTTCCTTACTATCGTCGCTATCAAAACCACTAGAAAAACACATTCATAAAATAACGTTACACCATTTAATTAACAATGATCTAATAATTAACAGTCAATCTGGGTT
This sequence comes from Cepaea nemoralis, assembly GCA_014155875.1. NCBI lineage: Eukaryota > Metazoa > Mollusca > Gastropoda > Stylommatophora > Helicidae > Cepaea > Cepaea nemoralis. The sequence goes on from JACEFZ010012719.1 coordinate 206,648, forward strand.
TCGACCTAAATATTCTTGCCATAGTGCTCTAACAAAAATGACCGATAACTGGCACTTAAACATCAACAACGGTAGAATTTGTGGAGCGGTGTTTGTAGACTTTAAAAAAGCTTTTGATATGGTAGATCACGATATTTTAATTAGAAAACTAAAGCAAATGAAGACAAGCACCAACATGGTGAACATAATTACGTCATTTCTATCCGACAGGCAACAAGTCGTGTCCTTCAACAACTGTCTATCAAGACCCACACAGCTTAATATTGGTGTGCCTCAGGGCTCAATACTAGGTCCGCTGCTTTTTGCAGTTTATATTAATGATCTTCCTTTATATATCAATACAACTTGTGATCTATTCGCAGACGACTGTACTATATATACTAGTCAAGAAAACCGTAGTGAATTAGAGAATTCTTTACAAAAGGAACTTGATAATCTTACTAGATGGAGCAATGAAAACCGCATGCAAATTAACATCGACAAAACCAAATCCATGCTAATAACGACCAGACAAAAACTACAGACACTAGCCATAACTGGATCACCGCTCGAACTCCGCATGGGCACGTTACCTATAGTTAATGTGACTGAACATAAAACACTAGGGCTTTTAATAGACAGCCATTTGAACTGGAGCTCTCATGTTCATGCTCTTACCAAGAAAATAGCACAAAAAGTTTACCAACTTGCTAAAATTCAGCACTTCCTGGACGAAAGCACACGAAAAATATTCTATACATGCTATATCCAATCACATCTCGATTACTGTTCCACAGTTTGGGATGGTTGCCCTAAATCTAATTTTAAACGACTATGTTCTCTACAAAACCGCGCTATTCGTCTGGTTTCTGCATAAAGCACGTTGAAAGTAAGAATTTGTACAGTCTTCTACCACTACAAAAGCGCTTCCTTTTCAACAAAGCCAAATTAGTGAATAAAATTATATCTCAAAATACCCCAGAGTATCTTCTGCCGCTGATTCAATCTAATGCAATGAACAGCAAGCGCCTAAATTTGTTACATGTCTCAAAGCCTAGATTGGACCTATACAAAACATGTTTCGCCTATTCTGGTGCTCACTTATGGAATGATCTGCCTCCAGATCTGAAAACTCCAATGAGTCCCTACACATTTAACAGAAAACTCTTTCAATACTTAATCCATATCGACTATATGCCACCATAATTCATTTACTGGTATAATTGTTCAGTATAATTGTTCATTATAATTGTTTAACTATAATTGTTCACTATATATGTGTGTGCGTGTGGGAGCGAGGGAGGGAGAGAGAGAGAGAGAGAGAGAGAGAGAGAGAGAGAGAGAGAGAGAGAGAGAGAGAGAGAGAGAGAGAGAAAGTGGGTGTCAGTGAGAGGGAGAGAGTGAATGCGTGTGTGCGCACGTGCATGCGTGTGTGTGGAGAGAGTGATTGAGCGAGAAATGGTGGGGGAATGTGTCAGTGCATGCATTCGTACGTGTATGTGTGAGAGTGAGTGAGGGAGTGTATGCGTGCGTGCATGCGTTCATGTGCATGCGTTCATGTGTATGTGTATGTGTGAGAGAGTGTGATTGAGAGAGTGAGTGTGTGTGTGTGAAGGATTGTGTGTTAGAGAGTGAGACAGTGGGAGAGTTGATGTGTTAGTGTGTGTGTGTGTGTGTGAGCGCGCGTATGTGTGTGAGTGTGTGTATATGAAAGAATACAGAGAGAGAGAGCGAGAGAGAGAGAGAGAGAGAGAGAGAGAGAGAGAGAGAGAGAGAGAGAGAGAGAGAGAGAGAGCTGAGCAGATGCATGTTATGTAACACGCGAATCCATATGTTTGTGTATTCTCATCTGTCATATTATCAGTTAAATACCATTTGATTTTATCATGCATAATATAAACTCATGTTCATTACTGTAGTTTGAGTCAGTGAGTGTGAATGAGAGACAGAACGAGTGAGCGTGAGAGTGAATGAGTGAGCGGGAGAGTGAATGAGTGAGCGGGAGAGTGAATGAGTGAACGGGAAAGTGAATGAGTGAGCGGGAGAGTGAATGAGTGAGCGTGAGAGTGAATGAGCGGGAGAGTGAATGCGTGAGAGTGAATGAATGAGCGGAAGATTGAATGTGTGAGCGTGAGAGTGAATGTGTGTGTGTGTGTGTGTGTGTGTGTGTGTGTGAGAGAGAGAGAGAGAGAGAGAGAGAGAGAGAGAGAGAGAGAGAGAGAGAGAGAGAGAGAGAGAGAGCATCACTATTTTTACGTCACATACATTTTATGTACACATTTTTCTCCATGTTTAACATTTTTATGAGACTGCTCATGACAAGTGTCAGTGTATGTGTGTGAGTAAAGTGGGGGAGTTTGTTCATACTAGTTTCAATACTAACGTGAGACATTTTGTATGTGTCTAGATGTGAGGAAGTGTGAGTGTATGTGGAGGATGTGTGTGAGTGTGGGGATATGTGTGGGTGGGGGGTGTGTGGGTGGGGATATGCATTTGGATGGGTTGGGATGTGTGGGTTTTGGTGGGTAGTGGTATTTGTGGGTGTTGGTGGGATGTGTGGATGGATGCGTGGGGGTGAAAGTAGGGGTGTTGGAATGGGTGTGGGGGATGTGTGTATGGGTGGAGGATATGCGTATGGGACGGATGCAGGGGATGTGTGTTTATGTGGGTGGAGATGTGTGGATGGTTTGAGGAAGTATGTGTGGGAGGCGGGGTTGTGTGGGTAGGGGATTGTGTTGGGTGGATTTGAGATGGAAGGGCGGGTGGGGAGAAGTGTATGGTGTGTGGGTTTGAGATATGTGTGCGGTGTGTTGGTGGGGGATGTGTGAATGATGTGTGGGTGGAGGGTATGTTTGTGGTGGTATGGGTGGAGGATAGTGTGTGGTGTGGGGGATGTGTGTGATGGGTGCAGGGGAATGTGCGTATGGGTGGGGTATATGTGTGGGTGAGCAGGGGATTGTGGTGGTTGGGGGAAGTATGTGGGGGAGTGTGGGTGGGAGATGTGTGTGTGTGGGTGGGGGTGTGTGAGTGGCTTAGGGACGTGTAGGTGGGTGAGGGAGTTGTATGTGTCGGGGTGGGATATGTGAGTGGGTGGAGGATGTGTGTGGGGGTAGGGGTATTGTGATCGAGAGATGTTTGGTTGGGAGTGGGTGGGTGGGGGTGTGTGGGTGCGTAGTGGAGGAGTATGCGTGAGTGAGTGTGTGTTGGTGGACGGGTAGGGAATGCGTGTGTGGGTGGAGAGAGGTGTGTGGTGTGTTGGTTGGTGATATTGTGTGGGTGAGGTATGTGTGTGTGGGTGGGGGATTTTTGTGGTGTGTGAGTGGGGGTATGTGGGGTGGATGGGTAAGGGTATCTGTGTGGGTGTGGGTGGGAATATTGTGTGGTATCTAGGTGGGGGATATGTGTGTGGTGTGTAAGTGGGGATGTGTTGGTGAAACTTGGCTCGCTAACCTAACACATGTGAGACAGTACAAGTACAACGTGATTTGACTTAAGACTCAACGACACAACGTTCAATGGATTTATTTACAGATCATATACAGTACGATGATCACTACAAGATATACTTGATACTTCAATACACTTACATACACAATACAACTCACAGTCTATCTCTCAAGATGTCCAGACACTCGACTTTCAGGCACAGAAACCACACAACGCCTTTCTCTCATCATGCGTCCAGTCGAGTCGACGTCCCAGAGCTGTCTGCCTATAGCTCGCAACTTGCCTCCCAACTGAAGTGGCTTCACGAGGCAGGCGTGCGTCTTGCGTCGTCCTTGCCTGACCGCTGGCCGTCTCGTCAGCCAGCAATCTTGCAGGCAGGTAACTATTACTCGCCTGGCGGCGTAACGAAGTTACGGCATCCCTGCTGGGGACTAAGTCGCCTGGCGGGCGTAACGATGTCACTGCATCACTGCACTATTCTAGACTCTGTGTGTGTGGTGCGTGGGTTGGGAATAGTGCGTGGTAGGGGGTGTATGTGATGTGCGGGTGGGGGATTAGGTTAAGGCATGTGTGGGTGGGTGGAAGTTGTATGTGTGGGTGGTGGGGTGTGTGTGAGTGGATTTGGGATGTATGGGTGGTTAGGGAGATGTGTGTGTGTAGGGGGGGGGGGGGGGTAGGGACATGTCAGTTGGTGGGGATGTGTGTGTATGGTTTGGGGATGTGTGAGTGGATGTGCGATGTGTGGGTTTGGCGGGGGATTGTGTGTGTGGGTGGGGAATATGTTGTCGATGGAGATGTGGCTGGGGGATGGGTGGTTTGAGGTGTGGGTGGGGAGAGGATGTGTGGGGTAGGATGTGTATGTGGATGGGCGTGGGATGTGTGGGTTGGAAGGGGAATGTTTGTGGGTGGCGAGTGTGTTTTGGTTGGGGGATCAGGTGAGGGCAGTGTGTGTGGGTGGGGGATGTGCGGGAGGGGGATGGGTCAGGTTGGTGGGGTATGTATGTGTCCCTTGGTGTGCGTGTGTGTCGGTAGGTGGGGATGTGTATGTGTCCCTTGGTGCGCGTATGTGTGGGTAGGTGGGGGTGTTGTGTGGGTGGGGTGATGTATGGATAGGTGGGAGATGGGCTTCATAACATGGTAATTAGCCTTGTTTATGTTTACAACATTCATTTCACAATGTTTATATTTCTTCTTATGTAAATGTATAATGCTCTTGATGAACGAAAGACGAGTGATTGGAAGGGCCGAATGTAAGACGGGCCTGCGCGCCCAATTTGTGACCCTAATAAAGTTGATTTGATTTGACTTATTTTGTCTTTGGGTTGCATTTCCTCGCACCAGGATAAGGCTAGTACCCTCCCAATTGCGCTCTTCCGCCCGAAGCCGTTGGCACAATGTGGGGTGTCGGGTTTGGTAAGCGCCGCCCAACATTCGGCGCTGACAGAAAGCAGGTAGTACCGTCTACTGTCATACGGTAGCTCAGTCATATCTGACTAAGACCTGACATAATGATGGACTAAGACCATGATGATAATGATGATTATGATATATACGGTATACACATAACTCCTACAACAATACAATGGCCCAACTTTCACACTGTAATAAGTGTTACTGACATACAATGTCATGCACATTACTAACACTACACGAACATACACACATAATCACGAACACACACACATGCACACACACGCTCGCACACACACACACACACACACACACACACACACACACACACACACTTATTACTAATAATCATGTATACAGTGTCTAGAAAAGAGGACACATTGACAAATGGCTAAGCGTGTTTTCACACAAACACTTGATTGTTCATGTAAATATTTACATATGCAATCTTGACTGTTCATGTCAATATCTGCATACACAATCTTGATATTTATGCCAATATTTCCATCCACAATCTTCGTTTATTCATGTTAATATTTTCTCACACACTCCGGATCGTTCATGTGAATATTTAAATACACACTCTTAACTGTTAATATCGGCATTTTCAAAGACAACGGGGATTGTTAACATCAGTATTTTCAAACATCTGGATGTGTTCATAACAATGGCTTCAATCAAACTCTTGACTGTTCATGACAACATTATCATACAATCTCTTGATCGCTTATGCCAACATGTACTTACAAACTCTTCACTGTTTATGTCAACATTGTCAAACACAAGCTTGCTTGTTCATGCCAATGTGTGAATGCCCACTCATGTCTGGCCATGTCAAGCATGTACTCAAAACAAAGACCCCGAAAGAAATGTAACAACTTGTGACGTGAAGTACTTAAGACAGAGACTGTTGTCAGAATGTGACAGGGCGAGAAATGATGACATGAGACAGCCAGCAGGAACGATATTTGTTCACACACACACACACAAACACACACACACACACACACACGCGCACACGCACACACACACACACACACACACGCGCACACAAACGGCAATGACCGTTTTAGGTCATGTGCCACGAATGTTCCTGTGCCTTTAGTAGTATGGCGGTTAATATTCACCTGGAACACCACAATAATGGACATACAGATGGTGTATGCCATGGCACTCAGAAGACCACAACACAGGACATACACATAGTTATAAAAGGCACTCGTAACACCACAACAAATGACATACAGATGGTTTATAACAGGGTACTTGAAACACCACAACATATGACATACAGATAGTGTTTAACAAGGCACTCGAAGCACCACAACACATGACATACAGATGGTGTTTAACAGGGCACTCGGAACACCACAACACCGATGACATCAAGAACCTTGGAATGTCATCAACATCGAACAATTACTAAAATGAGCCACATCACGAAGGTTTTGATAAGAATCATTATACATAGAGTTAGGAAGAATATACAACCCGAAATAGGAGAAGAACAATGTGGGTTTGTAGAAGGCAAGGATACAGTAAATACGGTGTATATTCTGAGAACATTTATTGAAGTTAACAAAGACCTATATCTTTGCTTTATTAACTAAACAAAGGCTTTCGATAAAGTAAGACATGTCAACATGATGAAAATGCTCGTAGATCTACAAATTGATGAGAACGACCTTAAACTTGTAAAACACATATATTGGAAACAATAAGCGGCTACATAGATTGATAATGAAGTAGGTCAATTTCAGCCTATTAAGAGAGGTGTGCGACAGGAATGTGTGATGTCTCCATATCTTTTTCTATGTACAGTGAAAATATTTTCAGAAATTTAGAAGATATGAGAGGAATCACCAATGGGGGATGTAAACACCAAAAGCATTAGATATGCAGATGATACAGTATTGCGTGCAGACAATGATCAGGATCTGCAACATTTAGTAGATGCGGTTGTTGCACACAGTGAACAAATAAGGTCAGAATTACATTGTAAGAAGACACAGATTATGGTAATCACTAGGAAGAAGGAAATACCACAAAGTAATATACACGTAAATGGGAATATTCTTAAATAATTGGATCGGTAAAATTATCTCGGAACAGTCAAAACATCTGATGGGAAATGCCTTGAAGAGATTAGAGCGAGAATCGCCGCGACGAAGGTAGCTTTCTGCAATACGGAAAACATACTGACTAATAAAAGGATGTCATTTACACCAAGAAAATGAGTGTTGGAGTCCTGCATAGAACCTATACTTTTGTATCAATGTGAAACGTGGAAAATGAGCTAACAAACATCTGATGACTGTGGTAATGTGGTTTATGAAAAACCAACGACCAAGTAAGTCCTACAAGAAACAAATAAAAACCGTAAACTGATTAGAGAAATTAGAATGTAGACTATCACAATTTATTTGGACACGTTATGAGGAGAAATACATTGGAGAACTTGGTAACAACTGGCAAGATGGAGGAGAAAAGAACTAGGGAACGGCTGAGAAGTAAATACCTGGATGGATTGGCCACGTGATATGATCGAGACAAGAACACAGAGCTGATCCACGACTGTGGTGATCGTGTGAGATGGCGAAACATGACTGCCTATGCTTATCAGATTGACACATGATGACGATGGTATTGCCTCATCAGTGTCGTAAGGCATTTCCTTTCACTGCTATCAAAGGATTTGTCATAGTCCATAAATCCAATGTAAAGCGGTGATTTCATGTCATTGCTTCTGGTCAGGGCACGATCTGTTTGTCACAGGCAGGTAGTAATCACCCCAGAATGACCTGCTACGTATTTTCTCCATAACAGACAATAACATTATTCATCTGCAGTTGTGACACTCCTGCTGCACCCATTTCCCTGGCAGCATCACCAGAGATCTTTTCCTCTAGTCTGCCAATTTTTTTTTTCCAGTCTCCCATCCTCTGCTAAATAAATTGTGCAGCAATTCAGTGTTTTTTTTTTTTTTTTGCATATCCTTTACAGGACATAGCTGTCAACGTCAGCATCTTTCAGCTGATTGTTGATTTCTTGGCAAGATTACGCTCTGTAGTTTGCCATTGCTTTCTGAGCGACCGGCTCAAATACCCCGTAAGGTACTGACGCGGTAGAGAACCGCTATCAATTCTCGCGCAACGTCACGTTACTTACGAGAGTATGATGAGATTACGGAGAAATTCGTGTAACTTCTAGACCAGAGGAACCGGCAATTCAGTGTTTATACTGGATTAAATAGCGTCTCTGAGCTCTCAGCTTTTCCATCCTTCGTGGATTGAAAGGTTTTCTAATGTCTTCTTTTCATCTCTGCAAGTTGAATCTACTTTAGGGACTGGTCTAGTCATTCTTACCTGTTGGTAAGAACTTTCTCACTATTTTTCAATCCATCAGGTTGATTATATTTTCCAGTTACTTTCCTTGTGGTGCTGTAATGGTTTCTGAAATTTCGTTCCGTTGCCGTCATTTTTCTCTCCTGCTAGACCAGTGGTTCTCAACCGGTGGGAAATTCCTCCCCCCCCCCCTTTTCAGGGGGGAATTTTAGGGCTTCCGGGGGGGGGGGGGGGGAATGAAGATTATTTCAAGATCGCGTTAATACAAGAACCGATTACTTGATCTTTTTTTTCCCTTCGTACTGTACGGTTCTTCACGTCTCACCCTTCTAACATTCAATTTATAAAGTAAGTAGACTCACAAATCACGTTTTATGTGGACGTCTAGACTTGTTTAAGTACGTGCTTCCATTATTACGCATACTGTGTAGGGGCAGGAGAGGGGATTTTTAGGTAGGAAATACGAAAGGGGGGTATGACGTTCTGAAAATATGGTGAAGGGGGCACGGGTCAAAAAAGGTTGAGAACCACTGTGCTAGACAATCTAAATATTGTCTTTTAACCACCCTTATCCGCTTTCTAACTTCTTTATTAGTGTCTGTTTATTAATCATCGTTCCTGGCTGTACTAGCTGTAGCTTGACTATTGTTTAAATCAGCTTTGTTTTTGTTGTTTTAATTTTTCCTTTCTTCTCTCTTAAAAAAAAAAAAACGGTTTAAGGCGTTATACTTGCTTTTGTTTAATTTTGTTCCATGAATTGTATTCATCATTAGTTCCAAATGCTTTCAGCCTGTTCCTATCAGACTCACTGGGTATGCTTCGGAAAGTGGAAGCTGATAGGCTCCAGCTAGAATGGCTAGCATCCTTCGATAAGACATAAATTTGTCAGCATATCATGTCATAGATTGTCTGCCCAGGGATGAGGGTGTGCAGGGCACTGACCAGGCTAATGGGTTGGTTGTGGCTATCTCTCTGGGCTGAGAGCAATCTGTGATAAAGGTAATGTTGTGAAGATTCTTTGGGAAATCTGGTAAAGAGTGCAGCTGAACAGACGGATTAAACATGGCTGCTAAGATTAGATGAGTCGAGGGTCTGGATGATACTGAAGGTGTAGAGGACAAGCCAGGCTGACTTTAAATCAAATTGCTACAGGAATAATCAGCGTGAGAACAGTTATGAATAGGACGGAACATGTGTGAGAATGTCCCTAGTGCAGTTATGCCCACTCTGAAATTCAGTAAGTAAGTTAACTGCTCCAGGCAGTCTTACGCACTCACCTCGTCTACCAACTTTGTACTTATTAGAGGCTGTGACCATACCCCGTTTCTCGAGTTTCTTGAGTTCTGAGATAGCCTTCCCTGCATTGATTTCTTTGTTTTTGAGATGTTATGTGTCTTTTGAGTTTCCACTTAGTTTTACGTATTGAAAGATGGTGGCCTCTGCCACATAGCAAGTGCACGCCATACAGAGAATAGCAGGAAATCCCTAAATAAACAGTACACGGAAAATATAGGATGAGAAGATACGTCACAAGAACGCTAACGTGGAAACGCTAGCGTGACAATGGGATACGCTGTGGAACCATCTAAGTGAGTGGTTGTGTATTTCGATTGTGGAAACGGATTGGTGTGGAAATTGGATGGTGGATGGACTTGAACAGTGGACTTCAAGTGGATAACAAGTAGAAGCATTGATTGGAAAACGCCATAGATCCAAAAATGACGGGCAAGAAACTAGACGAATCTCGGAGGAACATAACAGCAAGGATCTGAAGGAACAGAGGGAATAGAAATAGTCGGAGCGTCAAGGTGAATGAGACATATAGATATTGACGTTAGTCGGTCTCTGTGGCTGAAGGGCTTGCGAACGCGGTTTGTGAGCCCGTATACCCGGGTTCGAAACACGGCGGTGCTCGTATTTTCGAAAAAGGTATAGAGAACGGTCGTTCAGAAAGCAATGGCAAACTACTGAACGTAACACTTGCCTAGTACATCAACAGCAGCTGAAAATGCTGGTGCTGACTGCAACGTCCCGTAAGGGATACGCAACAAAAGTATGCTTAGCTTAGATATTATTCCGGTAACAACGGGTGATCTACAATGCCACTACAGTAATATACTATGATGCTCTTAATACCGAATTAAAATGGTATTGAAACTTCGCCTGAGCTCCTGTGATCATTTCCGTATTCTCCAGTTCATTAGTGAGGACTGTTATTACTCCAGTTAACGAGCCAGTGCATTTTGTAGGTCCGAACACGTTCTCATGGCACAACACAGCGGACTTACATCACAGCAGTCTCAATCTAGATTTGCTAATGAAAACACTTTTACATAACGTAAAGGTGATCAATATTTATTGTTAATAAAAAATATGATCAGTTTGATTGTCTGCATTAAGGTCTGGCAATATCTATGGAAAAACACTGTGCAAGAATGGGTGGATAATTCTCTATTTTCTTTCATTAAGCTTAACAGCCTGTGCGATCTAATCCTATCTTACCATTTGGGTAGCCCATCAAAAGTTTGATATTGCAGCTTCTTTTAACACTTATAGTGAATTTGACATTGCATATAACATTCCTCCTTAACAGGTTCATCTTTAACATGCGATTGTGCATAACAATCCACACTACAACGTTCATCCAAACTGCAACGCTCATTCACACTACAACGCTCATCCACACTACACTACAACGCTCATCCACACTACAACGCTCATCCACACTACGACGCTCATCCACACTACACTACAACGCTCATCCACACTACGACGCTCATCCACACTACACTACAACGCTCATCCACACTACAACGCTCATCCACACTACATTAGAACGCTCATTCACACTACAACGCTCATCCACACTACGACGCTCATCCACACTACACTACAACGCTCATCCACACTACGACGCTCATCCACACTACACTACAACGCTCATCCACACTACAACGCTCATCCACACTACACTACAACGCTCATCCACACTACAACGCTCATCAACACTACACTACAACGCTCATCCACACTACAACGCTCATCCACACTACATTAGAACGCTCATTCACACTACACTACAATGCTCATCCACACTACAACGCTAATCCACACTACATTAGAACGCTCATCCACACTACACTACAACGCTCATCCACACTACACTACAACGCTCATCCACACTACAACGCTCATCCAAACTACACTACAATGCTCATCCACACTAAAACGCTCATTAACACTACAACGAATATCCACACTACAACGCTCATTCAACCACACTACAAAACTCATCCACACTACAACGCTAATCCACACTACAACGCGCATCCACCCTCATCCACACTACAACGCTCATCCACACTACAACGCTCATCCACGCTCATCCACACTACCACGCTCATCCACACTACCACGCTCATCCACACTACCACGCTCATCCACACTACAACGCCCATCCACACTACAACGCCTACCCACATTAAAACGCCCATCCACACTACAACTCTCATCAACACCCATCCACACTAACGCCCATCCACGCTACAACTCTCATCAACACCCATACACACTAACGCCCATCCACGCTACAACTCTCATCAACACCCATACACACTAACGCCCATCCACGCTACAACTCTCATCAACACCCATACACACTAACGCCCATCCACGCTACAACTCTCATCAACACCCATACACACTACAAAGGCTACAGTTGTATGGAAACCACAGACACAACCACGCAGACATAACTTGCACGCGCACATAAATACTCGCAGACGCCCTAAGTAAGTCACGTGACTTCCCCCCCCCCCTCCCCCTTTCCCTTTCACGGCGGTTTCCACCAGTCGCGACTATAAAATGCCATCAGGAAACCTGAGGCAGAATTTCCGCTTACTCAGCACTTGTTGTTGCCTCACTCTGTTTACACTCACGAAGATATGTCTAACAGACGATAGTGTCATCTAGAATATACACATGGTGTCGGTACTGTAGCCCTGGGTTCAAATCCTAGTACACTGGACGTTGTTTTAGTTTGAATAACGAAGACACAAACAATAGATTGCACGATTTATTGCCTGGCATATTTCGCTGCATCTCGTCAGGTACATACTGCAGAAATCACACAACTTACGTGAATTAACTAGATAAATCCTTCAAGTTGAAATATACACAATTTCGCACAGTAATGTCGATTATCTACCACGGTAATTTTAAGCTGACTAACATGCCTTTCTGTTTGCACAATTCTGGCTTGCGTTGATTGATCATAATTGATTCTGCAAAGTTTAACAAGCGAGTATTTTGTGTGTTAAACAACACGCGAAATGCAGTATCTCTGTCCACCGTATGGCCATTTTCGACAATGTGCCTACCAATTGAAGACGCCGGGAGCTTCCGGTGTGTTGGCCCCACGAGGCTAGCATTTTCCTGTGTGTTGTATCTTGTTAACATATTCCATTGTTTGTATTAGAACAGTATCTTATATATATATATATATATATATATATATATATATATATATATATATATATATATATATATATATATATTATATATATATATATATATATATATATAATACAGCTACGGGTGGATGCCGCCTGATAAAGGTGGTAGCAGACAATCGTCCGCGAAGTTCAGAGGCTGGCTTATACCCTCCACAGCAGCCATCGAGCTCTATTTAATGGATACATCACGGGTCTGGTACCACCTCCAATGTGCCACCATGACACGAGAAACAGGGTATGTCTATCTATCTATTTGTCTGCCTATCAATGTCATATCTGCCTGTCTGTCTATGCTTGTGTCCGTCCGTCCCGTCAGGCCAGCAGAACGCCCCACCTGACAGTTAACCCACCCACCCACTAATTCCTTCATCTGTTTATCCATCCATTCATCCGTCCGTCAGTCCTTCTGTCTATCTAATGTATCCAACATGGGATTTAGGCCTCTCATTGTCAACATACTCAAATACAATTCCCAGGGGGATACCACCGGGTGATTGCATCAGCAACAACCTCAGAGAAACGACCCGAGAGACTGCGGGCAACGTTAATACCCTAAGCTGTCATAGTTTATCACTCACTCTTCTGCACTAATTACTTCTCCAAGAAACACCACAAGCGTGAGCTGAATGAAATCTGTGTCAAGTCATTCCACAGCTGTGGCAGTTTCAATGTGAATGGATTACTAATAGCTGCACGACGTCTCTCTGTCGGAATACGTAAACGGAAGCGGTGTGTGTGGTTGAGTAGCTTGGCTGCCTAATGCTAGCTTACGAGATTAGTAGGTTCGCTCCTGGCACAGGGTTGGGAATTATTCCTAATGTCCTATCCGTTACAACAGCACGCTCGCTGGACTTGTGACCACAAAACCGTTGATTTCTTAAGATAACGCGTGTGTCCCAATGATCTCCTGGGCTGTGATTTTAGACACCCAACTTTCTGGGTGAGGGCATAAACTTAAGGGAAAGAGATCCATTTGGCGGGGTCTAACTCAGACACATTTAGTGTGTAAGAGAAATTGTCGCAGATGATACTAAATATATTTAGTGTAAGATAAACTGTCTCAAACTGTACTAAACATATTTAGTGTAAGAGAAACTTTCTCAAACTGCACTAAACATATTTAGTGTAAGAGAAGCTGTCATAACTGTACTAAATATATTTCGTATAAGAGAAAATGTCTCAAACTGTACTAAACATATTTAGAGTAAGAGAAACTGTCTCAAACTGTACTAAACATATTTATTGTCAGAGAAACTGTCTCAAATTATACTAAACATATTTAATGTAAGTGATTCACTTGGATAACCATGTACAAATAAAAGGGTACGACAGGGATGTGTAATGTCATCTGGTCTGTTCTCCCACTATAGCAGTGGTTCCCAACCGGTGGGGAATCCCCCCTCCCCAGGGGGGAATTTTAGGGTTTCAGAGGTGGGGGGGGGGGGAATTAAGATTATTGTATGATCGTGTTAATACAAGAACAGATTACTTGATATTGTTTTTCCCTCCATACTTTATGGTTCTGTACTTCTCGCCCTTCTGAAATTCATTTTATAACGTAAGTAGGCCCGCAAATCACGTTTATGTAGACGTCTAGACTTGTTCTAGAATGTATTATTAAATTTACCTTCCATTTTTACGTATACTGTGTAAAAAAGGGGGCGGGGGATTTATAGGGAGGAAATTCGAAAGGAGGGAATGACATTCTGAACATATTGTGAAGGGGTACATGGGCCGAAAAAGGTTGAGAACCACTGCTCTATAGCGAAATAATGATGAGAGAGATCAAACAGAGGCCAGCAATACTAATCGAGTTTATTAAACACACAATTCACGCTATGTAGACGCACAGTATTGATGGCGAAAAATGCATAAGATCAACAATTGTTGGACATTGTAGTAACAGAGAGTGCCAAGATAGGACTCGCATTGATTATCAAGAAAACAGAAACAATGGTGATCACCAAGTGACAGTATCTTATGCAATAAGTCACTATCATTGAATGGTAGAAAGAGAGTGCTGAAATGCTATATTGAATCTGTTTTACTGTTTGACATTGGATCGTGAAATGTATATGAACAAATCTGAAAGACCTTGGAAGCAACAGAGATGCGGTTCCTGAGACGAATGTTGTGAATTCCTTGGATTGCCAGAGTAAGTAAAGACGATTGCCTGAAAGAGTCTAATGAAACTAGAAAATCATATACAACAATAAGAAAGAGACAAACGACTTTCTTTGTTCATGTGATGAGAAAAGAGGTATTGGAGAACATCGTGACGACTGGAAAGATCGAGGGGAGGAGAGGTAGAGGCAACCAAGTGATGTGATGCTGGATGGACTAAGACAGAGGCGTGGAGGAATGTATCAGTGGAGTTGATCCAGAACACCAAAGATCTAGATTTGTCGAGCTGCCAGTTGGCAGGGCACTTGATAATTGATGCTGATGATTCACTTGGCGGGTCTAACTGTTCTCATACCGCACTAAACATATTCAGTGGTAAGATTGTTTTATAATTACTGCGGTTCTAAGCTTGGAACGTTGCCAGTTCTTGTCTGTTTCCCAGGAACGTGACATTATCAAAGTGGGCAACGTACTCCATGGATCTCATGTCTCGTCAGACGAGTAACCTCCCCTCCGATCCACTAAAAAAGCAAGTTTAAAAGACAAGATGATCGACTTCATTGCACCGGGTTTTATCCCATATGGCTCGGTCTCTTTCCACAAGGTGGCCTGCCGAAAGCGTCCACATAGCACGAAATCCGTAGCCCCAGCAACGACCCGCAGGAGTCTTCGGGAACATTGGTCTCGTGAACAAAACGACAGAAACCGGAGTCAAATCCACAACACTTGAGAGCACGAGGCAGATAATGCAGCCACTTTGCCATGAAGACCCCCGTCCAATCCACTATCCAATGTGTTGAGAGGTTATTTTGGAAGGGGTGTACGACATTTTCTGACTGGCATCCAAGAGCCTCGTTCATCAGGACTTCAACGTCTCAGATGTCGGTGAGTCTGGGAGACGATGAGTAGAACGTTAGGTCACACTTCAGGTGGAATTCCTCAAATGCCAGTGACGGAAGTCTACATGTGGCTTTGGTTCTGGAGTTGGTTAAGGATCGCATTTCATTTGACGAATGTCCCTGTCTCCTTCCATGGTACACGCAAGGGGACTCTCTGTCCAGCCCAAGAACTTCGTCGCGCCGCGAGAGTCCACGTGTATATCGCAATCATATATGCTATTCTATGGACCGATGAGTGAACTAAAACAGACTTAGATTCAAACAAGAGACAACATTGCAGTTATAGACATATTTCAGGCGAACAAAAGAAGAAGAAGAAGAAATACATGCTATAAACAGATTGTTTGTGCGTAGGTTTATTACGTGTTAAAATGTAGCCCGGAGCATCGGCATATTTCGTCTGCTCTTTTCCATTTCCAACTGCCAGAGGAATGTTTAAGGTGGGCAAATCAGGCCCGGGAGCTCAGAGACAATTGTACATGTCCCAGATGCTCGGGGTGCAATCCGCTAGCACCGGAACTGAGTAGACCGGCCTTGCTCAAGTTTATGTTTATTTTTCCGCTCGCTTTGAACTCAAGCGTTGTCCATACACATGATACTACTATTAGTGCACTGGACTTATTTGTGTGTGTGGATTAGCTTTCCCTGTTACCAGTGTCACTTGCCATCATGCGAACCCACTACGACTTCAGAGGTAATTGTAATTTACGTCCCCAAGTCAAGGACAAGAAGTCAACATTTTAGTCCATTTGACGGGTGTAGGGGTTGAACCCGCTACCTTGGCAACAGCACACCAGAAGTTTAAAAGAGAGCGCTCTTATCCACTCTCCCATGCTTACCTCCACTTTTATGTTTAAATTTCACACCTCACACCGTCACATGATCCAGGCCTGCACGAGCCAGAAGTGGGCCTCCCAACCTCAAAGCCAGTCTAGTCCGCCCTGGCAGACAGGGAATTTCTTTGTGTCTTCCTTTCGACCTTTAGCAATCAGGTTTGCCAACAACGGTCACGCTTTACATGTCTCTATCCATAGATTCCTTGACTTCCGGTAAAATGGCGACGGAAGAGCCGTGCTTTTCTTAAAAGGACGCTGCTGTGTTGTTGTTTGTTTTTTTTTCTTTCTGAGGAGGAAGTGATGTATTTCATAACCGTTTTAGGAATGTTTTCATAAGAAACCACGGAAGGCAGGTGGTGGATGGAATTTTGAGGGCAGCCGACAGATAGTTGTTGGTTATGGTCTCAGGGTTTCGCGACGGTAGGCAGAGACAATGGCTACAGTCATCGACCAGTATGGTCGCTGCCAGGGAGGAAAGCAATGGCAAACTACCTTCTTTAAATATGCTTAGTTCATTATGATTCGTCAAATCACAGGTCACAAAAGGATAACAACACTGAAATTGGCAACATGGAATGTTCCTAATTAAAGCGACGATTTAGGATTGGATAACATCAAATAAGAAGTGGGAAGAGAGAATATTAGTATCTGAGGTATGTGTGAGATAAGATGGAAAGGGAAACTGATTAAGAATGGGGAGGTTCTAAAGATTATATATTCTGGAGGAGAGGAAAGGCAAATAGGTGTAGAAAGTATCTTGAATCTGGAAACATCAAAATTTGTTCAAGGATATTGGGCAGTGTCAGATAGCGTTCTATTGGTAAAGTTAATCGGCAGACCTTTTGGCATAAACGTCATTCAAATATATGCCGCGGCAGGAGAATGCAGCGAAGATAAAGATGAGGAATTGTATAATGACACGGGGAATACTTTGAAGAAATGTAAAAATTCAGAAATAAACATTCGCAACGGGAGAAGTTAATGCTTAAGTAGGAAATCAAGGGGATGGATGTACAGTAGGTAAACATGGGTTGGGAGAAAGAAATGAGACAGGAGACAGACTTGTAGAATGGGCAAAGGAGCATGAACTGATTGTCGAAAACACCTGGTTTAAGCAACATCCAAGAAGATTATGACACAGAGGAGCCCTGATAGTAGGATTAGAAACCAGACCGATTACATTCTGATTAGCAGTAGGTTTCAAAGTGCGTTAAAATTCGCAAAAACAGCCCAAATGCATAATTTAAAGTGATCGTAGATTGATTATAGGCACATTAAAAGTAAGTTAAAGAAAACCAAATATACACCAGGAAACACTAAATTTGATAAAAATGACAAGGAAATACAAGACAACTTTAACATAGAAGTAAAGAACACATTTGATAAATTGTCTGATGTAGAGATCTTATTTCAAGGTGTGGATGGCCATTAGGAAATGTTGAAGTATTCAATCAGTTTGGCTGCAGAAACAACTATCCCAAAATTAAAGAAAGTAGGTCGGAAGAGATGAATGACTGAAGAAATTTTACGACTTATGGAAACAAGTCACAACAAAAATAATCTTGAAATTTATGAAGAGATTCACAGACAAATCATAATATTATGCAAAGAGGCAAAAGAAGCATGAATTTAGAAAAAAAAATTGCTTAGAAGTTGAAAAACAACACAATAGTTAAAATACAAATTTACTGCACAATAAAATGCAGGAACTTACTAATAAAAGAACACCTGTATCCACAGGCTGATTGAAAATAAATGATGGAAAAATCATAATCGAGAAAGATCAGATTATAGATACATGGTCAAGATACGTGAAATAAATATATAATGATACACGTGAAGAACAGTTGGATATTTCTTATAATATGGATGGCCCACTAATATTAAAGATTCCCTGATGTTGGGATTTCTAGAGATAATTACCATCGTGACTACATGACGAGAATTGAAGAGAGAACAATGATTGTGTCTATATGCCGAGACTTGTAGAGAGAAAAATCATCATGTCTACATGTAGTTACTGCACACAAAAATGCAGGAACTTACTAATAAAAGAACACCTGTATCCACAGGCTGATTGAAAATAAATGATGGAAAAATCATAATCGAGAAAGATCAGATTATAGATACATGGTCAAGATACGTGAAATAAATATATAATGATACACGTGAAGAACAGTTGGATATTTCTTATAATATGGATGGCCCACTAATATTGAAGATTCCCTCATGTTGGGATTTCTAGAGATAATTACCATCGTGACTACATGACGAGAATTGAAGAGAGAACAATGATTGTGTCTATATGCCGAGACTTGTAGAGAGAAAAATCATCATGTAGTACCCGCATGAGTTGACGTCGATGCAAGTTACGAAACAAAATTCCCCGATTTGGTCGAATTTTTTTATCATATTTCTGTTTTCGCTGTACTCTTTTCTCTCTCTTTTATTTTTTTTTGTTGTTGCATATCCTATAGAATATAGGACATCGCTGTCAACACCAGTATGTTACTGCTGTTGTTGATGTCGTGGAAAGTTTATGTTCAGTAGTTTGCCATTGCTTTCTGAACGACCGGCTCCCATACCAACACGTTAAAATCCAGCGCAACGCGATCTGCTGCCAGATCGGCCGCAGTTGTGTTTCGAACGCGGTTTAGCGGACTTACAAACCGCTTCCGTAACTCCTTAGCCACAGAGACCGGCAATGTAACTAATACACTGGCTTAATCTGGATGATGTGAAAGCCAATATTTTACATTCTTTAGAACATTCTAGATGTATATAAAGTTGTATTTTTGTTGTCCGCATATCCATGTGTGCTTCCACGAGAACATGCTCAAGCAGTTATGTTGCAATTATTTTGTTTTTACAACAACTTCCGTGCTTCGGTTTACTGCGGCAGCTGATTTAAGCTTCTAACACGTAAACACGAGACCATATTTTGTAAACATAGAGCTAAAAAATTGCTCCATGGCGTGATAGCGGCTGTATAAGTGTCAATCAACTGCGTGTGATAGAGAGCTGCTTGCAAGACACGGCAGGAAACCAATACAGACAGGAGGTCGGCTTTGCAATAAGACCCTTTACAAAAACGTTACGTTTCGTCGACAAAAACAATAATAATAAACATGTCGACAAATAACCAAATAAAAATTAACAGATAATGACAAACATGAGACTAAAATAAATGTTTTGCATATCCTTTACAGGACATCGCTGTCAACATCAGCATCTTTCAGCTGTATATTGATTTCTTGGCAAGATTACGCTCAGTAGTTTGCCATTGCTTTCTGAGCGGCCGGCTCAGTTATCCCGCAAGTCACCAGCGGGGGTCGAACCGCTCCCAGCTCTCGCCCTGCTACGAGACTCTGCGTGATAAACGGGATTACGGAGAAAGTGGTGTAACCCCTCGGCCAGAGAGACCGGCAACATGAGACTAGAGTAACTAAGTTTTAACATAAGCACTTGTGATACTATTGAAACAAGTAGAATGACATTCAGTTCATCAGCTGACCAACACTGGAACATACATTCCCCTCGAGCAAATCAAGAAAACGGCAGTATAAGGGAGCATGCATGGCCCCTCGAGCACACCTAGAACATTGTAGTATAAGGGAACATACCTGGCCCATCAACACACCTAGAACATTGTAGTATAAGGGAACATACCTGGCCCATCAACACACCTAGAACACTGTAGTATAAGGGAACATACATGGCCCCCCGAACACACCTAGAACACTGCAGTATAAGGGAACATACATGGCCCCTCGAGCACACCTAGAACACTGTAGTATAAGGGAACATAAATGGCCCTTCGAGCACACCTAGAAAACTGTAGTATAAGGGAACATACATAGCCCCTCGAGCACACCTAGAACACTGCAGTATAAGGGAACATACATGGCCCCTCAAGCAGATCAGGAAAACTGTAGTATAAGGGAACATACATGGCCCATCAAGCACATCAAGAAAACTGTAGTATAAAGGAACATACATGGCCCCTCAAGCAGATCAAGAACACTGTAGTATAAGGGAACATACATGGCCCCTCAAGCACACCTATAACACTGTAGTATAAGGGAACATAATGGCCCCTCAAGCAGATCAAGAACACTGTAGTATAAGGGAACATACATGGCCCGTCAAGCAGATCAAGAACACTGTAGTATAAGAGACCATACATGGCCCTCGAGCACACCTAGAACACTGCAGTATAAGGGAACATAATGGCCCCTCAAGCAGATCAAGAACACAATAGTATAAGGGAACATACATGGCCCCTCGAGCACATCTAGAACACTGCAGTATAAGGGAACATACATGGCCCCTCAAGCAGATCAAGAACACTGTAAAATAAGGGAACATACATGGCCCCCCGAGCACACCTAGAACACTGCAGTATAAGGGAACATACATGGCCCCTCGAGCACACCTAGACCACTGTAGTATACGGGAACATACATGGCCCTTCGAGCACACCTAGAACACTGCAGTATACGGGAACATATATGTCCCTTCGAGCACACCTAGAAGACTGTAGTATACGGGAACATACATGGCCCTTCGAGCACACCTAGAACACTGCAGTATACGGGAACATATATGTCCCTTCGAGCACACCTAGAAGACTGTAGTATAAAGGAACATACATGGCCCCTCGAGCGCACCTAGAACACTGTAGTATACGGGAACATACATGGCCCCTCGAGCAAATCAAGAACACTGTAGTATAAGGGAACATAGTTTCCTTCGAGCACACCTAGAATACTGTAGTACATGGGAACATTCATTGCCCTCGAGCAAATCAAGAACACTGTAGTATGTGGGAACAAACGAGTACATTGCCCTCGAGCAAACCGAGGAAAGTGACTGATTTCTGTCTGTCTCCACTACAAACACTGGAAGAGCTGAGCATGTCAGTAGCTCAGTGTTTCAGCAAGTGTTGAGGAATTCGGCAGCAACATCTAATTGTGTCAAGGACTTCGATAAGTCTAATAATAGTACGTACGTTAGATCACCTAATCTTCTGACCTTTACATTTCTAGGCCCCCGATGGTTTGACGTCAAGAAACGCCAAGTCTTAAAGGTTTGTTTTCACGCAAGGCGCGGTCGGGTAACGGCAGTTGTCTGCCTTCAGAAGAAAGTATTTGCACTCACGGGAGTTGGTAACCAGAGCTTGTATCTAGGGCGTGGTTTCTTACAGTCAGGTTATCGTTAAGTATGTATGTTTGTACGACACAGCTGACTTTATGTGCTTGTTGTATGTTAGTGTGTCTGTGAGTGAGTTCATGAGTGGCAAACAGAACGCGCCGCTTCTCATGTCAGTCCTGGATTTGCCATCCACATTGTGTACTCATCATCGGTTATATCTTACACAACTGCTATGTCGACGCCATCATCACTGTAGGCCATAATAAGTTGTGAACCACCTCCATGGGTGAAGAAGTTAAAATAACAGCGGGGATATAAACATTTCAAATAGCTAGCATATAAACATTTCATACATCATTTTTCAATACACAAACAAAGAACACGCATTGCACCTTGTAAATATACATTGCTTTGTATAAAATAAACGTATTTTAAAAAAAAAAAAAAAAATAAAGATTTCAGATAACAGCTAGCATATACAAGTAAACATCACAGAAAACAACTACGAGGGTAAGTTAATTAGTAAGTCACAAATGGCTGTAGAAAAATAACTAAAGACGATAACAACTTGAAACAAGTTTATTTTTATAGATGCACTGTCCCTTTATTTCTCAACATAATTTCCACCAACATTGATGCATTTATCCCATAGTTTTATCAGTCCTCCCAAATTCACTACACATCCGAGTGGTTGTTGATGTGTCACATAAACGTTTTGACTCACTACACATCCGAGTGGGTTGTAGATGTGTCACATAAACGTGTTGACTCACTACACATGCGAGTGGGTTGTAGATGTGTCACATAAACGTGTTGACTCACTACACATGCGAGTGGGTTGTAGATGCGCCACATAAACGTGTTGCTAACTACATATGCGATTGGGTTGTAGATGTGCCTCATACGCGTGTTGACTCACTACACATGCGAGTGGGTTGTAGATGGTCTCATAAACGATTAACTAGTGTTAGTGGGGATTAAATGGTGGAGGCTCGACTTCATTGCACCGGGTTCTACCTATAAGGCACTGTCTCTTTCCGCAGAGCTGCTTGACGAAACCGTGACACAGAGGACTTGACGAGAACGTGACACAGAGGATATCACGAGAACATTACCCAGAGGACTTGACGAGCGCGTTACAGAGAACGCCATAGCATTCACAAAAACGAACCTGCAACCTTCGTAGC
Source organism: Cepaea nemoralis (assembly GCA_014155875.1). Lineage (NCBI taxonomy): Eukaryota > Metazoa > Mollusca > Gastropoda > Stylommatophora > Helicidae > Cepaea > Cepaea nemoralis. Next base: position 229,542 of record JACEFZ010012719.1, read on the forward strand.
GCCAGGCAACCGGCTTGGCCACTCGGCCACGGAGAGCTTCCCCTTGCACACAGGAACAGTGCACACCCTTGCACCCAGGAACAGTGCACACCCTTACACCCAGGAACAGTGCACATCCTTGTACCCAGGAACAGTGTACATCCTTGCGCCCATGAACAGTGCACACCCTTGCATCCAGGAACAATGCGCACCCTTGCACCCAAATACAGTGCAACACTTTCCACCCAGGAACAGTGAACACTCTTGCACCCAGGATCAGTGCACACCCTTCCACCCAGGAGCAGTGTACACCCTTGCACCCAGGAACAGCTCACACCCTTGTACCCAGGTGCACACTCTTGCACCAAAGTGCACACCCTTGCACAGGGGAACAGTGCATACCCTTGTGCCCAGTAACAGTGCATACCCCTGCGCCCAGGAACAGTGCACACCCTTCCGCCCAGGAACAGTGCACATCATTGCGCTCAGGAACAGTGCACACTCTTGTGCCCAGGAACAGTGTAACCCTTGCACCCAGGAACAGTGCACACCTTTGCACCCAGGAACAGTGCACACCTTTGTACGCAGGAACAGTGCACACCCTTTTACACAGGAACAGTGCGCACTCTTGCATCCAGGAACAGTGCAATCCTTCCATTCAGGAACAGTATATACCCTTGCACCCAGGAACAGTGCACACCCTTCCACACAGGAACAGTTCACACCCTTGCACCCAGGAACAGTGCACTCTCTTGCACCCAGGAACAGTGCGCATCCTTGCACCCAGGAACAGTGCGCACCCTTACATCCAGAACAGTGCACACCCTTGCACCCAGGACAGTGCACACATTTGCACCCAGGAACAGTGCAATCCTTGACCCAGGAACAGTGCAATCCTTGCACCCAGAAACAGTGCATACCTTTGCGCCCAGGAACAGTGTGCACCCTTGCACCCAGAAACAGTGCAATCCTTCCACCCAGGAACAATGTACACTCTTGCACCCAAGAACAGTGCACAAGCTTGTACACGGGAACAGTGCACACAAATTACAATAAACATTACAGTATGCTTGAAAATTGTTCGTATGACCTTCAGCCACCAAGTGGAGACAAGTGAGCATTTAGTTAAGACGATGATATAAATATCAGCAGCCGACATACAGAGACAGGCCCAGTCCAAGCAGCAATCACAGGTACGACATTAAAGTCACTGACACTTAAGGAGTTGAAAGTACAAGAGAAAACTTCACAATCTGGAGAGAAGAAAGTAAAAGAGGGTCGCAGTCCTCACGGGGATTGGGTAACTGATCACTTTAATAAAGAAACTGCACGAGACATTCAACATTCTTCTCCTCATACCATGTTGACAATATAGTGATAGACCCGCACTTTCTTCACTAAACGGCACTTGATGGCTAATGTAGGCAGTGCCGGGCCAGGCAATTTCTGTTAAATTTAGTCTAGATTAAGAAGTATAGAGGAAACAGCTGATTCAACATCTAAGATGGGGGAGTACAGATACCAGCTGATTCAGTATCTGGTATGGAGGTGTAAAGAAAACAGTTAATACAACATCATATACTTGTTAAACAAACGATATAAACCTGTTTCCTTGACAACACTTTATCCACACGCTCTAGATGTGAGAACAATACCCACACTACTGTAGCAAATATGCACACATCCATACGCTCTAGACGTGAACATAATACCCACACTACTGTAGCAAATATGCACACATCCATACGCTCTAGACGTGAACACGATACTCACACTACTGTAGCAAATACACACACATCCACAAGCTCTAGACGTGAACACAATACCCACACTACTGTAGCAAATATGCACATATCCACACGCTCTAGACGTGAACACAATACCCACACTACTGTAGCAAATATGCACACATCCACACGCTCTAGAAGTGAACACAATACCCACACTACTGTAGCAAATATGCACACATCCACACGCTCTAGACGTGAACACAATACCCACACTACTGTAGCAAATATGCACACATCCACACGCTATAGACGTGAACACAATACCCACACTACTGTAGCAAATATGCACACATCCACACGCTCTAGAAGTGAACATAATACCCACACTACTGTAGCAAATATGCACACATCCACACGCTCTAGACGTGAACACAATACCCACACTACTGTAGCAAATATGCACACATCCACACGCTCTAGAAGTGAACACAATACCCACACTACTGTAGCAAATATGCACACATCCACACGCTCTAGACGTGAACACAATACCCACACTTCTGTAGCAAATACGCACACATCCACACGCTCTAGACGTGAACACACTACCCACACTACTGTAGCAAATATGCACACTTCCACACGCTCTAGACGTGAACACTAATACCCACACTACTTGTAGCAAATATGCACACATCCACACGCTATAGACGTGAACACAATACCCACACTACTGTAGCAAATATGCACACATCCACACGCTCTAGAAGTGAACACTAATACCCACACTACTGTAGCAAATATGCACACATCACAAGCTCTAGACGTGAACACAATACCTCACACTACTGTAGCAAATATGCACACATCCACACGCTCTAGACGTGAACACAATACCCACACTTCTGTAGCAAATACGCACACATCCACACGCTCTAGACGTGAACACACTACCCACACTAATGTAGCAAATACGCACACATCCACACGCTCTAGAAGTGAACACAATACTCACACTACTGTAGCAAATACGCACACATCCACACGCTCTAGAAGTGAACACAATACTCACACTACTGTAGCAAATATGCACACATCCACAAGCTCTAGACGTGAACACAATACTCACACTACTGTAGCAAATATGCACACATCCACACGCTCTAGACGTGAGAACATGCACACTTCTTGTCCACGGGTGTACTTGCCCACACAATTATGAGAGTAAACAGATGCACTGCAGACAGACAAAAGGTATATATACCTAACAACCCCAACACACATTCCTTGACAGTAAACAAGGTGTCACATGCGACTGTAGGCAAGGGTAGCGTGCTGCAAAGTTTGCAGATCGGCACATATTCCCAGAATGAAAAGTCAAAAGTATCCCAACATAGTTCAAATACATTAACAGACTGGTAGGCAAGCACCAATTAAACACATTTTCAACAAAATGAATGTTGAACTGCATGCAATAACTGTCACGTAGAATCATTAGGGGAAGATACGTGGAACATAAACTACGACGATAACACTTTTCTGAAGGTGTGCCGTTAACGCTCGTAGAATTAATAAGAGGATGGGGAACATCTGGTTTAGGATCGGGTGGCTGAATGTCTATGATTTCCGCCTATTTCATCGTGGGACATGGGTTCAATTCCTTAGTAAGACTCAAACATTTTGTTTTTTTAAACATTCAAGTCTCTACAGAGATCGTTATACTTGTGTCTGTACTTGAGTGCTGGAGGTCCCGGGTTCAAGCCCCTGTGATGACCGGGATTTTTTCTCGTGGACTTCTAGTAATAAAATTTCCCCTGGTCTCTGGTAGTGAGATCGGACGCCCGTGTGTGTTGTTGCGCACGTAAAAAATCCCTTGGCAGTTGGAAATAAAAAAAAGAGTAGCCTAACGGCGCTGCCCGGGCAAAATTTCGAGTTAAAAATCTACCCAAAGTATTTCAGGATCCTCGCCGGTGCTACGGAGTTCGTGCACTGAGCTGAGTTTCTCCAGACTCAGGTTTAAGTTAGGAGCAGAAGGGAGCACTTATGGGTTGCACCCGTGTGCCGTGATGTTGATCCATCGACTAAACTAAACTAAACTAACTTGTGTTTGGGGAAATCTTAGAAGACACCAGAAATAATACACATGTCGTAATGGTAGTTTAGACATTTCGGTAACTGTTGACTCAGTGCAAAAAAAAAAAAAAAAAGTTAACTTTAACTAACAGAAAAGGATATTAATGTAAGCAGGCAGATGCTATCAGAATGGTTGGCTAAAAAGTTATTGTAGAACTGGAAGCGCAGTCGCCCTGACTGTCGTGGAGCGTACGAGGATGAGAGATACTTTCTGGCTGAGAGAAGCGCAACGTCTAGAGCAGTTTCAAGAGATCATACACCAGTGATAACGACCATTTGGGACCATTGGAATGCCCATGTATATATTTTGTGGGGTAGTATGTGAAAGGCAGGTAGGTCTCCGTGGCTAAGGTCGTATGGACGCCATTCGTGAGCCCGCTTACCCGATTTTGAAACACAGCTGCGACCGATTGGGCAGCAGACCGCGTTGCGCTGGGTTTTAACGTGTTGATATGGGAACCGGTGGTTCGGAAAGCAATACTAAACTACTGAAAGTAAACTTGCCAAGACATCAACAACAGCAGTTAAATGCTGGTGTGATGTCCTGCACATAGGACATGGGGGAAAGTATGCAAAAGGCATGTTGTTTGTTTTCTCATAGACATGCAATTTGATTTCCCAAAGGCATTATTTGGTTTCTGAAAGACAGCCATTTAGCTGAAAAGATGAACTTTTAAATAGAAGAAATAAGATAATTGTACTGATGAGCGGCATTACATCTACACACGGCCAATACAGATGGGCGTCTTAGCACGTGAGTAATAGGAATCGCGCGAAACAGCCGACGGAACAGTAATGAGATACAACAGAAATCCTGGTTTGTTTTCACTGACCTCGGCTCGACCCAGTCTAGAATAGGCACCAAGGAATGTCCAACAGAGTCAAGTCGGCGTAGTGATGTGGCCACCATCAGCCATCGATTAGCGTAAGGTCTGTACATACAAGTATTATAAGGTGCTAACGCCACACACGCTGTAGGCCGCATGGCGTGAAAGAGACGCCTGTACTTCTTTTATACAAGAAATCCGTTCACAATCATCACAATTCTAGATCTAAATCTCCAAAACTCCAGTTTTAAGCAAGAAAAATTCAAGAAACAAATAGACACATTTAATTAACGTAATGTTGTGTCGTACACGTTATAATAGGACGACACGGTGTCAATGAGGATCTCTAGACATCAACATCTGCTGGGAGAGGCACAGAACACGTTATATGGCGACACGGTGTCAATGAGGATCTCTAGACATCAACATCTGCTGGGAGACAGAACACGCATGCTAGTATCCTGGGTGTTGTAACGTCTACTCTAGGTAACTGTTTCTGTCCTACACAACTCACAGTGTGAAACTCTTTTTGTCCCACACAACTCACAGTGTGTGATCAGCTATTATCCGTGTGTATCAAGTGACGTCGACTCTAGGTAACTGTTTCTGTCCCACACAACTCACAGTGTGAAACTCTTTCTGTCCCACACAACTCACAGCGTGAAACTCTTTTTGTCCCACACAACTCACAGTGTGTGATCAGCTATTGCTCGTTTGTATCAAGTGACGTCGACTCAAGGTAACGCTTCTTGCCCCCCCCCCACCCCACCTACAACTCACAGTGTGATCATCTATTGCCCATGTGTATCAAGTCAAGTGTGGTGTGATATATTATCTCTATTACATTTAGCCTGAGTATACTAGAGAAGCCGGTCTCTCTGGCCGAGGGGTTACAACACTTTCTCTCCGTAATCCCGTTTATCACGCAGAGTCTCGTAGCGGGCGAGAGCTGGGAGCTGTTCGACCCCGGCTGGTGACTTGCGGGATAACTGAGCCGGCCGCTCAGAAAGCAATGGCAAACTACTGAGCGTAATCTTGCCAAGAGATCAACAGACAGCTGAAAGATGCTGCTGTTGATAGCGATGTCCTGTAAAGGATATGCGAATTAAACATAAAAAAATACTAGAGAAATCTGGTTAGACATCTGAGCATGCAGCACAGCAAATCTGGCACCCCTGATGGTAATACAGCGATGCAGTTTTCATTGTAGCTATTGTCCATAATGGGTATCAGTTACATCCTCGGGGAATTAAAGAGATAAATCAGTCAAATAAATAAATCACAAGTATTTACCGAATGTATCAGGCTGGATGTTAATTATTGTGGTTGCATGTTTGTAGTCAGATCATTAATTTACAATACAAATAATACAAAGAACAGTTAATGTAAACATATGAGAAACCACTCAGGAGAGAACAAAATCAAATTGCCCGGAATCAGAAATCGCAGGGGGCAAGAGGCGGGTTGATTGGATTTATTCTACCTGTTTGAATAACCACAGGTGAGGTGATTAACTAAATGTTTCTGTTTAATTCCCATATTTTCCCAAATTGTGCTTTGCTTCAACTGCCCGGGCTGGATTCTGCGAGCATCCTACTTTATGCGGGCCTGTGATTTACCTCCGGCACTGCGCTTATCTTGGCCAGGCCCGGACAGACAGAAACCACGTGATGGTATACATAAATATTATGACATGACGGGTCTGGTCTCCTTCGTGGCCTATTTCTGTTCCAGCTTTTGCTTCAACAGCAATTAATGCCCTGAAGGTGTTCAAGCTGGAAACTGGGGGAGTGACTTTATGCAGATACTGGATGGACAAGATCAGATATAACACAACAATATACATACCAAGTAATATGTTACAGACAACTTATGATGTATGCACCTCGAAACGAGTTGACCGTTTCATTTCATCCACTCACGAGTAATTTTTTTTTTTTTTTCAACCAGTATCATTAACTGAATCTGACGGGTCTTTACATGCGTGTATTACACGGTGCATCACATGTGTATCCATCCGGCAATCAAGCTCGGCTACCTGGGTTATATCTGCTGGCTAAATTCTTTAGACGGTTTGTACTAATTTGTAGCAGGGAAATGCAATGAGCCAGAAAAAATCAGATCGCACGATACGTACATCGGTCTGGTGTATATGAACAAGTGATCTGATAGTGCTGACGTCACTGTGTGTATACAAACACAATCAGAAAGAGATGGAGCCTTGTTCAGGAAAGTCCGGCCATGCATGCTATAAGTTGGGATTGATAGTAATTGTGCAGCAGCGGATCGTTAGTCTCTGTGCTATAAGTTGGGATGATAGTACTTGTGTAGCAGCGGATCGTTAGTCTCTGTGCTATAAGTTGGGATGATAGTACAGTACTTGATTAGCAGTGGATCGTTAGTCTCTGTGCTATAAGTTGGGATGATAGTACTTGTGTAGCAGCGGATCGTTAGTCTCTGTGCTATAAGTTGGGATGATAGTACTTGTGTAGCAGCGGATCGTTAGTCTCTGTGCTATAAGTTGGGATGATAGTACTTGTGTAGCAGCGGATCGTTAGTCTCTGTGCTATAAGTTGGGATGATAGTACAGTACTTGATTAGCAGCGGATCGTTAGTCTCTGTGCTATAAGTTGGGATGATAGTACTTGTGTAGCAGCGGATCGTTAGTCTCTGTGCTATAAGTTGGGATGATAGTACAGTACTTGAGTAGCAGCGGATCGTTAGTCTCTGTGCTATAAGTTGGGATGATAGTACTTGTGTAGCAGCGGATCGTTAGTCTCTGTGCTATAAGTTGGGATGATAGTACAGTACTTGATTAGCAGCGGATCGTTAGTCTCTGTGCTATAAGTTGGGATGATAGTACAGTACTTGATTAGCAGTGGATCGTTAGTCTCTGTGCTATAAGTTGGGATGATAGTACTTGTGCAGCAGCGGATCGTTAGTCTCTGTGCTATAAGTTGGGATGATAGTACTTGTGTAGCAGCGGATAGTTAGTCTCTGTACTATAAGTTGGGATGATAGTACTTGTGCAGCAGCGGATCGTTAGTCTCTGTGTGAGAACATACTCATTAGTGGGGCTGTCTTGTTTTGGGAGCCCTTCTAAGATATACATCTGACACTTCGTGTATTTTGTAAGACAATACTAGATAGCCCACCTGGTTTTGCCCAGTACGACCACATCTTTTTGGCTGGCACATAGTTAGGTAACCATGTGGGTCAGTTTCTTCTAGCTGCAAATGTGAAGATCAATTAGAGACTAGACAAAGATAGGATGATCTTGTGGAGATGGATTAGTGACTAGACGGACATAGAGTTTGCACCTGACGACATGCAGCGAAATATGTCACGCTACGCATTGTCATCACCATGGGCCATGATATGCGTAGGCGGTTATCTGTCACCATCTCACACGATCACCAGAGTCGTGGATCAGCTCTGTGTTCTTGTCTTGACCATACTACATGGCCAAGCCAACTGGATATTCACGTCTCTGCCTTCCACTCGTTCTTTTCCCATCAATCTTGCCAGTTGTCACCAAGCTGTATAATTTATTTCTTCTTATAAAGTGTCCAAAAATGTTGACTGTCTACGTCTAATTTCTCTAATCAGTTTACGGTAGTAATTTGCTTCTTGTATGAGTTGCTCATTGGTTCTTTCCGCCTGATCCTCATTTCCATTTTCCTCAGAAACGACATTAGATGTTTTTTTTTTTTTCCAGCCTGTCTGCTCATTGTTCACGTTTCACTCTAATACAGGACAGACACTGTACAACGTATTCTTTGTAGTCTCTTTATGTAAGCACGTGTTAATGTTCCCACACTAAATACTGACCACTGCTCCAGCCATGTCCCTGGTCATAATTGTGGTGTGAGATGTACGCAGCGTGTGGGTACGACGGGGTAGAGCGGGACAGCTACATTGCTATGTGTGGGTGTACTGCGGCGAGAAGAATCTCTACTGTAAGAAACTGTCTTTGATGTTAATAACTACTGTTAACTTGATGTTCAGTTAAAGTCGCTAAGTTTCCCTCTCCCAATTTCGCTAAGACTGCGATTCCCCCTCCCAAGTTCGCTAAACTGCGATTCCCCCTACCAAGTTCGCCAAGGCTACGATTCCCCCTCCCAAGTTAGTTAAACTGCGATTCCCCCTCCCAAGTTCGCTAAACTGCGATTCCCCCTACCAGGTTCGCCAAGGCTACGATTCCCCCTCCCAAGTTCGCTATCGCCGCGATTCCTTCTCCCAAGTTCGCTTTCGCTACAGTTGGGTTCATTCTTCTTTTCATTGTTTGATTGTTTTCATTGTTTCTTGTCTGATCCGACCTGATTGGGGGAACTTTTTCAGGTCAACACAATAACACCAACATGCAACGTTCACTGTTTGTGTTTGTACGGGCGGAACCACATGACACTTGATGTAATTAAGGAAAAGCATCATACGGGTTTTAAAAACAAATGGAAACACGTGAAATAAGACTATTAAATACGGGAAGATACACTTTATATCTAGGTACTAAAACAGAATGGTTGAACAGGTTACGGTTTAAAGTGGGTGATCTGGAATATTGAGCTACAGCAACTATTGGTACTAGATACTACACAGATTGCATAGATCCTGGAAACCATACATCAAAACATACAACAAACCATACACGCCACACAACAAACTGAACGTTTGGATGTAGGAATTCATACAACCCACCTTTCAACCGTATGCACATTATTAAAAAGTAGTAACATTTCTGCAGTAAATATATAGAAGCAAACAGTGTGTCCATGAACAGTTAAGAAGACAAACAATCAGACAACAACCAAGACACATGTTTAACGAGAGGAGAAGACAGCTGACTACAATACAGAACATAGATTAACTTACCGTTAGACCAACAAGTTGGATAGATTAGAACACTTCCCCTCGAACTCTTCAGCTCCAAAAGTCGGGATACGTTCTTGAAAACTCGGTCTGGTTTTAGTTCAAAACTCACTGTGTGAGTAAAACTAAGACAATCTCGTTCTTGCAGCAACTGACTATGCGTTGATGGAGCCGTTGAGTCAGAGCCACTATTAGGAAAGTCAATGAAAACAAAGAAATCTTGAGCAGCGCTAGTTGGTCGTGACAACCGTTGTACTGTACAACCTATCTGTCAGACACCCAGAGCAGTCTATGCCAGGTCTGGCCATCAACTTCTACTCGGAATCTCAAGACAAGACTTTTGTGATACCGCAGCAAGGATTGTCGATACCGTTAGCGGGAACTGTGTCTGCGATACTGCGACATACCGGCCGACCAGGTCTCGGACAGGTAGTCTTGTCGGAGCAGGGGGCGGTTGTACGGACCTCGTATGTGCGTGCATGTGTGGGTGTATGTGCGGGGAGTGTTTACTTTAAGACCTAGATGTTTATATATGTATGTGTGTGAATGTTTATGTGTACGCTAATCAGCGTATGCTCATGTGGCCTGAGTGAGTGTTTATATTCAATAAATGAAGCGAAATGAGAACGGAGAGTGTAAACGTCACGTGCTCCAACAGTAGCCACGGAGTCTTCAGATGTAGGTTTTTTTTAAATTTTAATGTGATAGATAAAAACACCACTGATGGCATGAAATGAAGTAAGACATGTATGCAAGAGTGAGGGGGGTCGGTGTGGTATTGACCTCATCACTTATGTAGTAGGCAATGGTCTATAAAACTACGGGTGTAACACCATATACCCAACACACCTGCAGCCTGTAAACAAGATATTTACACGTTTACCTTCTAGTCCAGTGGCTAGAAAGCTTACATGCCGCCCTGGGGACATGCCTGCCGTTCTGGGATCATGCCTGCCGCCCTGACGTCATACCTGGCACCCTGGGGTCATGCCTGCTGCCCTGAGGTCATACCTGCCGCCCTGGGGTCATACCTGTCGTCCTGGGGTCATACCCGTCGCCCTGGTGTCATGCCTGCAGCCCTGGGGTCATACCTGTCGCCCTGGTGTCATGCCTGCCGCCCATGGGTCATACCTGCCGCCCCGGGGTCATACCTATCGCCCTGGTGTCATGCCTGTCGCCCTGGGGTCATACCTGTCGCCCTGGTGTCATGCCTGCACCCTGGGGTCATACCTGTCGCCCTGGTGTTATGCGGAGAGTATCTGAGAATGTACATGGCTTCCAGGTCTAACCCCGATAGAATGGATACCAGGAAATGTCCGATGAAATAAAGGCGACCGCTGGAGCAATGATCACAAGACCCATCAAGTACCGGTTGGTTTACAACAATATTGGACTGCCACCATGTACTCGACACGCCTCAAGCAGCTTGAACGTGTCCGTTACTTGTGATACCTCACCACCCTGTGGATTCTGGTGCTGCTGGAGTTGTAAACCAAACCTCAGTGGAACATTCCCCAAAATATAACGCATATATTATTCATATTACATCATTCCCTGAACGTCATTAGAAGAATATTTGTGTTACCCGTGTATCCACACCACAATCCCACTGGAGTTACCACCCAAAGACCAGTAGCAGAACATGTTAATACTTGATATCTACCTGTTACCGTCTTATATCTACAAATTACCTATACACTGACGTCAATGCCTATACTTAAGTGGGAAACCCAATTTGCAACATTTCACACAGAAACTGAATTTAGAATGTGACATATCTGTCGTCCATTCTCCGCATTAACTCTCTCTCTCTCTCTCTCTCTCTCTCTCTCTCTCTCTCTCTCTCTCTCTCTCTCTCTCTCTCTCTCTCTCTCTCTCTCTCTCTCTCTCTCTCCACTGCTCTTTATTTCCTGGACTTTATCGTTGTGATCCGCGCCTTTCATAAGTCCTGGATCACGAATTCCGGTTTGTGCATGTGTACAGAGATATCTGTATTTTCATTCTGCGGTGCACATAGCCAACATATCGTCCACAAGAAAGGACGGCATGATTTAACGGCGGTTATATTTGTCTTCTAACTAACTATCATAGCCCAGATTCTGCACCATATAATAATGCATCTCTCTTATGTAGCAGGTCATTTACAGAACGCCGCTCTCAGCACGGCGCGTGGACACGCCTCTCCATCTCTGGCCATATCTCCCGCCTGGTGCACCCTCACGCCCAGGGTGCGTGCAATGTTCTGTGCCCATGGTGGTGATATGACCTTCTACCATACACTATGTTTTCCATCACTGTTATTTCTAAGTCATGTGACGTTTGACATGGCCACAGTATTCCATTGTTTTCATCTTGGTCCACGATGTTCTAAGAACTTGTCTGTGTTTGAGCTCAAAACCCCCATTTTTTCTTAGTGGTTGCGACTGATTGATTGATTGATTGATTGATTGATTGATTGATTGATTTAGGAACCGACATCACAGCATTCGGGGCATTCCCATAAGCGCTCCGTCCCCAGCATCAGCAGCCAGCGAAAAGTTCTAACACTAATTGTTCCAGTAGCAATCTGATTATATGTCCGTCTCGCCTTTCCTCTGAGCGTCGAGCGTTGGCCAGATCCCCTCGCCACTCCTTGCTGTCGCATTCTTACCAGACCATGGTGATCCATTTGCTCCTCCGAGGTGTACACGTGCTCCCACAAGGCCGCAACCACGTCTGCCTTGTCATGCGAAATTGTCCATGACTCACAACCATAAGTGGCGACAAGGAAAGATGCATACCTTCAAAGGCGTAACTTGATCTGGTTTGCTGGTGTGATTCCGTCCGTTTTTGTCGCTGTTCAATCCCTGCAGTGCGCTGGCCAGACTGCGTCTAATTTCTTTACATGTAGATCAGTTCCCGTTGTTGTTGGTTTTACAGCCAATATTTTTCAAAGTTTGAGACATTCTCAATTACTTCGTTATTAATTCTAATCTTGGGGGGGGGGGGGGGGGGGGGGGGGGGGCGCTGCATGGTCTCGAGGTATGGTGTCCGCCTCGAGTGCTGGAGGTCCCGGGTTCAAGCCCCGGTGAGGACCGGGATTTTTTCACGTGGACTTCTAGTAATAAAATTTCTCCTGGTCTCTGGGTAGTGAGATCGGAGGCCCGTGTGTATTGTTGCGCACGTAAAAAATCCCTTGGCAGTTGGAAATCGAAAAAGAGTAGCCTAAGAGTAGTTTTGCCCGGGCAAAATTTCGAGTTGAAAATCTACCCAAAGTATTTCAGGATCCTCGCCGGTGCTACGGAGTTCGTGCACTGAGCTGAGTTTCTCCAGACTCAGGTTTGAGTTAGGTGGAGAACGGAGCACTTATGGGTTACACCCGTGTGCCGTGATGTTGATCGAAATTAACTAAACTAAACTAAACTAAACTAATTCTGATCTTTGCTTGGAATGTGGTTTTGTCTATAGATATTAGTTTTGTTTCGCCCAAGCTCAGAAATTAGAGATTGACTTGCATTGTGTCTCTCACAGACAGGATCAGCTCTTTAGCATCCCTTTAGCACTATTTGATAGAAGAACTGTGTCATCCGCGCACCAAAGTGCTGGAATCTGATTTCCACAATTTACATATGGGTCAAATTGATCTCTGGTCTCATAATTTTTGACATTTCTCATGACATTTTCTGCATATGTGTTGAATAGGTATGGAGAGAGAATACAGCCCTAGCCTACCCCATTTGCACCTCAATCTAGTTTAATGTTTCCCCTGCTACTCTGACAACTGCTCGTTGATCATGATATAGTGACTTAATGAAGTGGATCAGATGTGTTGGAATCCCCATATCACTCATGATGTTCCACAATTTCTGATGCTAAACACAGTCGAAGGCCTTACTGTAGTCAATGAAACAAGTATGAAGATCTACACTGAACTCTGCATAACTCAAAGATGGTTCTCGTGTTGAACATATGAGTAGTATATAATGATGCCTACCCACCAAAAACAGAAGGATCTGAAGGATCTGATCCTGAAGGATCCAAAGGATCCGCTTAGGATCCTTCCAGCTGGTTGTGTGGTGTCTCTCGAAGGATCCGGTCCTTGTGGTGTGGTATTGACTCCTCCTAACACCTGCCTAGGTTTGTGATTGGCTTGTTAAGCTCGTTGTTTATGGCGGGTAAATTTTTTTAAAAGTTCACTAAGGATCGGGAGGAGCGGGGCTTCCTGTGTGTGTGTGTGTGTCTTCGGTCAGGGTGGAGCGGAAGGAGCCGGGGTAAATAGTAAGCGCAAAGAAGGAGGTACCGTCCCCCATGTAGGTGTCACTTGACCGGTCAGCGCCCGAGTGACCACTAGTCCGATCATCGGTCTAACGAGTAGCGGAGTATCTAATGGTGCTAACAACGGACAACCGACTGTGTCCTTAAAATGTCAAAACTTACAAAAACACACAGAGTTGTACACAATGTGGGTCAAAAAATCAATATTGATTCTCCTAACAACTAATCCAGGGGATTATCGTCGTCGTAATGACCTTGGTGGGATAATAATAATGCTCGTTATAAACCGGTGCGAGCGAGTGCAGAGGCGGGTTCGGGGGCTGTCGCGGGTTCAAACCCCATATATGGCGTCACATGGGTAGGTAGGTGGTCATTCGTAAGCATGATGGAAACATCCTTTTACCTCGATGATTCCGGGACCAACAGGGTGTGGTAATCCGTCTTTGTACAACAGTTCCTGGCCCATCTCCCAGACATGATCGACCCGATTCCAGAGGAGGTTATATGGTGCTATGGGGAGTGGCAACCCATGTACGAGACTATGAAGGCTGTCCAATTTAACGAGGGACTGCCCGATGTGGATAAATGGACGGGATAGACGGCAGTTAGTGGTTATAGATGACCTAATGTCCGAGACAGATGATAGAGTGACCAAACTGTTTACCAAGGGTAGTCATCATAGTAATCTCAGTGTCATGTATATAGTCCAGAACCTTTTTGGTAAGAACAAAGAACAAAGAACTATCAGTCTGAATTCGCATTACCTAGTAGTTTTTAAAAATCCTCGAGACGGGTCGCAAATTGCCAACATGGCCAAACAAATGTACCCAGGCCGCGTGTCATATGTCCAAGATAGTTTTAAAGACGCAACATCGACGCCACACGGGTATTTGTTATTCGACCTTCGACATGAAACACCGGATCAGCTCCGTTTACGCAGTAGTTATATTTCCTGACCAGCACCAAGTTGTCTACGTCCCCAAGTAATATGTCCCAACCCAGTGAAACGACACGGGGCCATGCTGCGATTTCTGGGTGAGGCAAATCCAGCCAGCCGTAAAAGCCGTAATTAAAACGGCTTCACCGGATCTCGTCCAATCAATATGTGAATGTTGTCACAATGTTTTAAAAGGGAATGTTCCCCTGACACCGAGTCAGAAGCGCCGGCTGCAGCGGCACAAAAACAGTCTGAGAGCGCTCACGGGTAAGAAACTGTCGCTCAAGAAAAGGAAACAGATCCTGCAACAAGGTGGTTTCATAGGTGCCTTACTCGGTCCAATTTTAAATGTGTTGAAGGGCATCGTGGGTTTGCAATGGCCAAGAAAATGCTCCTGGTCGACCCTCGGCTGCTAGAAAGACCCTATACACCACCCGACACACTATACGATAGCCTGCGTGACTTGGACCAACAAATGCGCCAAGTCCTGGAGAGTGAAGATCTGCCACGGCGTGAAAAAAGCCCAAGTATACCAACAAACCTTGCAGCGCTATCTGAATCTACTAGATCAGTACAGACACAAGCCTTTAGGCCTAGTGGATATCAAAGAACAAAAACCCGAAGTCAGCACTTTACCCGAGACAACCAGTCAAATAACCGAGACACCTAGTCAACCTATTCAAGTAAGCGAGCCCAAGAGTCAAGTAACTACCCATACACCAATAACACCCAAGAGTCAAATAGTTGGGACCACTCCAGCGTATAAGCTCAGACGAAAGAAGAAACCGAGTAAGTTAACTACGCCCAAGTGGGAAAAATGGCCGCGCAATTAAGAAAGTATTACTACGATCCCCAGCAGCCGGGGGCCTATGGCGGGGCCGCCGCCTTAAAAAGATATACTAAACTGAACGCTAAGCAAATAGAGAAATGGTTACGACATCAGGACACGTATACTTTGCATAAACCGATCCGTCGGCGTTTTCAAAGACGTCAGACCATAACCGGTGGGATAAATCAACAGTTTCAAGCCGACTTGATAGATATGTGCCTATTACAAAGATACAACGATGGGTTGTCGTATCTAGTGACCTGCATGGATGTGTTTAGTAAATACGCATGGGCCATCCCGATCCAGAAGAAAACGGGGAAAGCGCTGGTGGAGGCTGTGAGTAAAATCTTTGGTGATAGACAACCGGTAAACTTTCAGACCGACAAAGGGTCGGAATTTGTCAGCCAGACCTTCCTAAAATATCTGAAAGACCGAGGTGTGCATTTCTTTACCACCGAGAATGAAGACGTTAAGGCCTCTATAGTGGAAAGATTCAACCGGACGCTTAAAGAAAAAATGTGGCAGTATTTCACCAAGACTAATACACTGCGCTACGTCGACGTCATAGATAAACTGATCCGCAACTACAACGTTCATATCACAGAAGTATTCGCATGGCTCCCCGACAAGTCAACTATACTAATCAAGAAGAGGTGTGGAATAACTTGTACCAAACGCCCGACGGACCAAGAAAAGTACATTTTACAGAAGGGGAGCGAGTCAGACTGGCTCAACCCAAACAACCTTTTAAAAAGGGCTATGTACCGTCGTGGACAAAAGAATTATTTACCGTCAGTCGTATAAACCAGACCAGTCCGGTGACGTATGTGCTAAAAGACGATTCGGGGGAAGAACTACGAGGATCATTCTATCGAGAAGAGATCCAACCAGTCGGAGATAAGCAAGTGTATCGGGTTGAAACCGTTTTACAAGAAAGACGAAGGAGAGGTGGTGGAAAAGAGTATTTAGTGAAATAGTTCGGGTATAATTCGTCATTCAACAGCTGGGTCTCAGACCTAATTAGATACAGAGGCTAATGGACAAAGACATTGCGGAAACTACTGTACTGCGCCCACAAAATAACCCACCCAGCGAAATAACATCGTTCTGGTCGTTTTTGGTCAACGGGTGCCGCGAACAGAGATTGTCTTCTTCTGTCAGATGGTCGTTATATACACCGTTATCGGCGTATCACTATTCAATCTGAGCCGCGGCAGCGCCGAAGAATCTGAGGGCAAGCTGTGGATTGCGCTAATGAGTAGTTGTCTGGGTTACATGCTACTTAACCCCAAACTATGAGCTTCTACGTGACATTACCCAGCAATGCTTCACCGAATATGTTTCCCAACAACAACCCGGGTCACTTTTGTGTCAAGTTGCCGCAGACTATTGATGTGACCAAACAATACGAAGTGGGTTTGGCCGAAATTCAGTTTCCCAACTACTACTGCAATGTGTTAGAAAATGAAGTGTGGTTCATATACATACCACCCCAGGGGAAACATCCCATAAGAGTGGTGTTTCCCCCGGGTATGTACAGCTCACCAGCTGGTTTTATAGATGAACTGAATCGACTAGTGAAAGGGGAGGAAGAGCGTGACAGGTTGCGTCCTGATCGGTTAGTGAAAGAGACTGATGACAAAGTGCGAGTCAGATTCTATTATAACAAGGTCTTGAAGAGAGCCCTCGTGAAACTATTCGAACCGGGGGCCACTGTTAAATTTAGCGAGAGATTGAGAAGCATTTTAGGTTTTCCCTCTGGCAAGGTGACGGACGCCAACCCCCTAATGGAAGGCGAGGTGGTGGTAGAACTGAATAATGACATTCAAAATGTCTACGTCTATTGCGACCTCATAGCCGCGAGACCAGTCGGAGACGCCATGGTCCTACTACTAAGGACTGTCCCGATCTTGGATCAGCGCTCAGCCTCGGTAATTCGCATCTATGACAAACCACACTACGTGCCACTGAGTCGGTACTCTTTCGACATGGTGCAGATCCTTTTAACCACTGAGACGGGGACAACGATCTTATTCACCAGCGGAACTTCAGTGCTGACGTTGCATTTTCGCACGCGGAAACATTCAGACCTAGAATAATGGTGAAATATGTGGCGTTACGTCGAAGTCCCAAAATGTACGAGGACTTTTATTGCAACCAAGCTGGCCATGGCATGCCAGTGTTTGTGGGTGGCAGGAGTCAGAGAGGTCGTTGTATTGGTAGTTTCTTCAGTGGACTCGGTCGCACGATTCTATCCTGGTTAAAGACAGGTGGTAAGGCCTTACTCCGAGAAGGTCTAGGTACAGGTTTGAAAGTGGCCCAAGACGCTCTAGCTGGTAGGAACGTTGGAGAAGCCTTTAAAGACCAAGCCAAACAAGCCGGTCAGCGTTTACTGCAAGGGGGTAGCCGATCATGTTAGCCAATCGGGTAGTGGTATTAGAAGAAAAAGACGACCAGCGCCACCTGGTGAGCCGAGTAAACGTATAAAACTAAGTGCTGGTCCTAATCGGGCTCATAAGAAGAAGTATTCGGATATCTTCGCGTGTGAGTGTCTGCATTCTGGTTTGGATCTGTTTAGCGTGCCTCCGACACAAACGGCAGTAGAAGAGGGGCAGTGTGTGGAGATACACCCGCTCGCATCTCTAGCACCAGGAG
This sequence comes from Cepaea nemoralis, assembly GCA_014155875.1. Classification (NCBI taxonomy): domain Eukaryota; kingdom Metazoa; phylum Mollusca; class Gastropoda; order Stylommatophora; family Helicidae; genus Cepaea; species Cepaea nemoralis. The sequence goes on from JACEFZ010012719.1 coordinate 247,755, forward strand.
CACTTATAGAATTTGCTATATCTGGCGCCAGTGAAGAGTATCTAGACTTATATAATACCTTCTTACACATCAGAGCTAAAGTCACACTACCCAACGGTGATAAACTACCACCCACAGCCGAAGTGGCCCCCGTCAACTATTACTTACATAGTCTGTTTTCACAAGTGGATGTCTCACTCAACGACACGCTAATCACCCCGAGTGAGAACACATACCCATATAGAGCCTATCTGGAAGCCACACTGAATCACGGGGAGGAAGCCAAGAAGAGTAATCTCTCAGCCGCCCTCTATTACTACGATACAACTAAATTTCTCGATGAGACTCAAGGCGATAACAACAAAGGTCGAAACACCCGACGACAACTAGCCAGCGAGAGCCAAGAAATAGATATGATCGGTCGACTATACGTCGATATCTTTGCGCAAGACCGTTACATGATAAACAGTGTGGATGTGAAAATTAAGCTGACTCCATCGAAAGCTACCTTTAACCTATGGCCCCCGACGACACCTTTGCTTATTCATCCGTTATAACACATGCCACACTGGTGGTTCGTAAAGCCAAACTAAATACAGCTGTCGCTCTCGCCCATGAGAAAGCCTTGATGAGAGCGAATATGAAACTACCGATCAAGCGTGTGTCGCTGAAAACATTAGCTATCCCCCATGGGATGTTATTTCACTCTCAAGATAATCTGTTTATGAGTCAAACACCCACCCGTATTGTGGTTGGCCTAATAACATCAGCCGCCTTCAACGGTACCTTCAAAGCTAATCCTTATAATTTTCAAACCTTTGGGCTGCCGTATCTGAACGTAACAGTCGATGGGCGATCTGCCACCAGCAAGCCATTAACGATGGACTATGAACGTAATCAATACGTACGGGCCTTCTTTGGCACTAATCTAGCCATGGGTCTGGTGGGCAAGGACGCCGGTAATTCCATTGACTATATGCAATACAAACATGGTTATACTCTGTATGCCTTTGACCTGAGTCCCAGTTTATTGGACGGAGATCAGTTTGAGATGCCGAAGGCTGGTCCTCTAACCCTGGAATTTAAGTTCAACACACTCACCCCAGAACCATTACAAGTTATCGTCTGCGCCGAGCACGACGGGATAATTGAAATATCCAAGACCAGGCAAGTGTTAACAGATTACGCCTCATAATGGACACAGAACAGATTACCAGTCTACTACTGGCAGATAGATATGTTCGGCGGGTCCAGGTCAGAGTATGTGCTCGTGATAAGTTAGCTACACAAATAGATAGAACTAAACCAGCTGCTTTGGTGATAAACACTGACACCAGTGATCAACATGGGTCCCACTGGATCGCTCTGTATTACGACGGGTTAGGCAAATGTGAATACTTTGATTCGTTTGCGCTACCACCCTTACAGGCTGACATAATCAAGTTTATTGAGAATTATTCAGTCAGACGACGAATGTACAACACCCGGGTCTTACAAGATATACTAAGTAACACCTGTGGCCTGTACTCTATCTATTTTCTCAAGCGGAAATGTCGAGGGTGGAGTATGCCACGTATTCTGCAGGCGTTTTCAAATAAACAACGGGTCAATGACCGGATTGTGGGTCGATTAGTCATCGTGTAATAAAGGTTAAACACCTGTTACCACACACCTTAATGTAGGTCGACTGCGTATGGCTAATTCTCGTTGAAACCGGTTTACATGTGGCTGAACTACTGGTATATAAACCCGTGGCAGGTACCTCTCGCACACCGTAAACCGAAGATGACTAGAGAACTCAAGACTGTACCAGCTAACTCCGTCTATATGACTCGTGGCGGTGAAACCGTTCGACCCGTAGGGGACGGCGTCAATGCAGTCTTTGTCTAATCCTTCAGAGGTACGACTACGTTGGACATACGCCGCTTTTTTGGTGAGTCTGATAAAAAATACCCGACCAAGATGGGGATGACACTTACTCGCCAAGAATACGAACAATTGATAGCGATGCAAAGTGGAATTCTAGCTGATTTTGATAGAATCGCATCCAGTCAAGGTGCTAACGGTGATCAAACCAAGCCAGTTACTAAACAAATCAAGCCAGTCACTAAGAATGTTCAAGCCAAGCCAGTTACTAACAGTGTTCAACCCTACCAAGACAACCAAGTCACCAACACATATCAGGCCTACAATAATCAACCCAGCTACCAGGCAGGTCATGAAGCCGAAGACAACCAGATGTTTGATGAAGCCGACAACAGCCAGATGTTTGATAGTCAACCAACATACAGTCAGATGTGTGATCGGAGCCCACCAGCCCGGAGACCAGCAGCCCTTGACTACTCAGACAACTTTATACCACTGGGTGATCCAAGAAAGAAGAGACAACGTGTATAGCTATCCATCTATGAAAATTAAGACAGAAAAAATAAAAATCTCTGTCTTTGTTATTTGTTTTGTACCACTTTTTGTAAGCATTTGTCCTTTTGTCTTTGTGACATTCTACTGGTGTACTTGGCTCGTTGGCAAATATTTGTGTATTGGTAGTTTTGTATGTACTTCTGTCTCGCTATACCACTGTGTGTTTGTGTATTTATTCTTGTCTCTCTGTTCCAATCTCGTTTATTAGTGTTTGTGTGTATCAATTATTCCACAGCCAATATTTAAGTACACATCAGCAGCCACGACAACAATGAAGACAAGCATGTAAACAGCTTCACAAGAACGATAACCGAACAAAGAAAATGAATGCAAGACAACATACACCACAGAGACACGAAGACCTCGAAGACGACTACAAGACACCAACGAAAACAATATATAACCGACATGAAAATCAGACACATAACAATGAAACACGATAACAGCTGTTCACTAAAAAAAAATCAACAAAGTCATCAATACAATAAATTATTTATTAACCCTCGATAGGGTACACATGTAAATAGATGCCAAGCAGTATTCAAACACATTTTAAAGTTCACATGCTTACTGGGTACAGTTCAATTTTGCGTTACTACACACACACATTTCCAGGTAAAAAAGCTGGTGGCAAAATCATTTCATTCTATGTATTAAAACACACGCACATTGGTTGCACAGTTCAGTGACACAAGCACACATGTCTAGGCTGGCCAGAAAAAAATTTCAAATATTTTATTAACACTTTGGCAAGGTAAAAACTGGAACCATTTCAATATCTTGTATTAATCCATACACCCATTATTTAGTGGTGGTATACATTAGTAAAAAAAAAACGTTATTCATATATAAAAGTAGAAAACAGGCGTATAAAAACATGAAATATATGCTCACGATTATTTTCCATATAAAAGTATGAATTACAGGTACACAATTATTATCCATATGAAATATAAGTATCTGGCCTTTGTGTCGCTAGTGTAGTGTTGTGGGGTTAAATGTTGAGTGGTGAAGTGGTGACATTGTCTGCGTATACTTCTCGTTTAATGTATAAATAAGATAGAGAGTTTCTGTGTTGTTTGTATGTATAGATGGCAGAGTCTTGTATTTTGAAACCTACATTTGTTCCCCCACTCGCTGTCTGTGTGTCGAGTACATCTAAAAATGTCTGTCTGTCTAGGTGGGTGTTGTGTTGTTTGGTGAGCCCTTTTGTACTGGTTTTATTGTAGTCTCCAAAAACAGTGATATGTCTTACTACACAAGGACACAATTCCAGTCCCCTCATATTCTAATTTAAATAAACCCGGGGTTCTCCTTTGATAGGCTCTAACATCCTTACAGGCCTGACATATCTCATCATTAACTGTATGTTTGGGGCATGTCTCAGACGGGAACCAAGATTATAGACCTTATCGTATTCTTCTCGTAGGTGTGGTCTAACTGCTTCTACTAGTGTGGGTGTGCTAAGTGCTAAATATAAACTATCCGTGTCCATTTTACATAACTGAAAATCGGTCCTATCAATAAATATATCTATGAAATCATAATAAAATTCTAACATTCTCAACTTTTCATACTGGTAAACGAAAAATCCTATCTGTAAAGGGAGATCCCACACTGTCCTCTTTTTATAACATTCAACCTCAAAAAAGTCGTCGGTCAGTTGTGTCATTTTTTTAAACAGGGGATTGTCACTAACTATTTCGTATCGGCACCCTTACAGTACGATACGTCTGCATGTTTGGCCTTCTTGGTTAGGGTTTTACCATAAGCTGCGTTACCCACCAACTTCATTGTCTCGGCCTTAATGATCGGACCATCAACACTGTCACCTTCGCGTCTGGCATCAGACACCTTATCCCCAAACACTTGGAAGCAGCTAACAGTCGTATACTCAATAATCTGGTATATGTTTCTGACCACTAGACCATGTCTCAGGTACCATTTTAATAATGGTGTGGCCAACAAGATGTTTTCCCCGCTTTAGCTACCTATAAGTGTCCGTCTGACACTTGTCAACAATTTATGTGACTCGGCGTACTGACGCATAAAGTCACCTATATGTTCTCTACCCACCTCAATGTTCTTGAAGATGGGTGTCATCTCTGAGAAATGGTCTTTAAGGTCAGCTGGCATCTCGATATCCCATTCGACTAACCCAAAGAGTGTCTCGGCTTTTACAGCCTCGAGAATCTTCTCTGGGGTTATGGGGAAACGTTGAAACCAGGGTTTCGTGGTTGGGAAGTTCGTCTTCATGAAATGTTGTAGGACGCTGTCAGTCTTTTTTAGCGTTTGCCATTCACACTCCCACATTTCTTCTACACTAACCTTTGCTTCTTGGCAAATAAGTCTGTCAACTTTTTGTTGTTTACGGGGTTAACGTCTCTATTCTTGGTCAAGGGGCAGTCGGGATGTCCGTGAAATAAACAACCATGGAATTGGTAAGCTGTCGTATTCTTCTTATCCCAACCATCTACTCTAATATGCCTATTACCGAACGCCATTTCACCCCCACTAAACTGTGTTTTCAACTCCATCTGATTTGTGTGTTGTACCCACGCTAACCATTCCCTACTCTGTCGTGCAAACCTGTTAAGCTTGGGTGCTCTAAACCCCTTGTCTGCTTTTCTAATCGTCGGGAAATCTGTGGGCATTTTTTGCATAATAGCCCACAGGTAAAGGGCATTAGCGTCATAGCCTTTTACACTATGTACTGATTTATCCTGTCTACCTCTAATGTGTGTTATGTCTGCTTCGTAATGCCTATGAAAGATTATTGAGGGACCCCCTACAATATTGTTTCTAATGGCGTCATGAACTTCTTTCTGCCGACTACCACATAACGAACATGAGACGTCTTTGGGGAGGGTCCTAAACAAATACTTTAAAGTGACCCCGGGGAGAGAAATGGCATCCTTAAACATGTCTACCCATAATTCACCATAAAACGTAACCTGTGTTTGTAGTGCGCTAAGAAAGGGACCTACATCTTTGTTGTTGTACCAGATTAGAAAATCTGCCAAAGTGGTCATCTGATTCTCGCTCCAGACCTTCTAACACTCCTGGTACTCTTCGACTGTAATGTCAGTGTTTTTAAGGTTGGAGAAAAATGCTGCATGTGGGGGTAACTGTGTTTCTTTTAACTTATCTAAGTGTGTGATGTATTTGTAGCAAAAATGGCCTTTTGTCTCGGGGATCTTGTATGCGGCTAAATATTTGGCATAGCTGAACCCTGGCGCTAAATAGTTGCTAATATCTAAGAATTTTAGCTGTTCAGTGGCGACACACATAAAGTTATTGTTTATCTTCACTACAAATTTTAGAGGGAACTTTTTAACACAGTAAGAAATTAAATATGGTTTAATTATATTAAGATCGTATTTCCCCAAGTGAATCCTATCACCGGAAATGCTTTTAGATAAGCATCAAACCTATCAATTAATTTGGTTTCCTGCCGTTCCTCTAATTTTTTATATACCTTATCGAAAGACACCCGTAGTTCCGAATAAGCTGACTCAGCGACTTGAGTCAGATACTCAAGCATTCGGTAGACTAACTCTTGGAGGTCACCTGATGTGATGAAGCATACAGGCGAGTCCAGCCCGGGGACATTGGAAGCTACTGAACAACTAAGTGGGATGTGTTTTGCTAAGAATTTCGTTGATTTGGTTTCCCCGGGCCGAGACTTACTGTCAAAGAAGCATTCTAGTCGACTGTGGCCCTGAATGGGTATACATAGTTAGGGTCTACTGGAAGCCCGTGCTCTGACAGTAATTCGCATATGGTCTGTGGTGGATTATAGACCCCACCTTTATACCATTCTTTTGTCTTACCCCCATTACAGGTGTTATGGTGTCTTTCCATCTTCCACAACCCATTCCATAACTTCCCACATTTATCAAAGGCAATGGACCGAGCTACCTTATTAATATCCTTAATATACATGAAATGATCTTTAAACAATAATAGTCGTAAAGTATCCTCATGTTTCCCACTACCTCTAAGTTTGGGGACCAGGGCCTGGGTCTCATTGAACTCAAATATGTCGATATTAAGACCAAAACATTGTTCTAAATTTGGGATGTCAATTAGTTTAACCCTGGGAAAATTAACAATAGAAGCTATACTTTGATGTGTTCGCCACTGTTCAGTTAAATCCCGTGTGCGTTTCCTAAGAGCACTAATTTTCGCACCTCTAAATAATGCCAGGGCTCTAAAGAAACAAAAAATTTTCTGAGTATGGTTTAGCTAGAGGGTCGCGTTGCAGTGTGTTAATGACTTTATTGTGTGTGATGTGTGTGGGAATGTCAGATAGACAGCAACCTATGGGGAACTCGGGGATATGAAAGATGTAAAATGAGGTGGCCGCTACTGTTTCTATTGTATACTTTGTATGTGGGCGTTGCTGTGTAGCGTAAATAAGAACATCGTGTTCGTGTATAAAAAGTTCGTTGATAAAAGTGTCAAAGTCCTGTCTGTTGTTTATTACGTGTGGGAGAGCTAGTAGAGAGGCGTTGTTTGAAGAAGCATGGAAGAAGTGAAAGTCTTGTGTCTCTCGATGTCTTAGGACTGAGTGGTGGCTAAGATTTATCTTAAAGCGACTAGTTTGAGCGTTGAAGACATTTTTCAAGGTAGAGGTCCAGTTGATAGGGTGCGTTGTCTGTGGACTAATAAAGAAGAATTAGACAGAAAGGTGCTTGTTGATTTTGTGGTGTGTTATGATGGCTTCCCAGTTGTACCTGTATGTCTGTTGTAGGGCTGATGGAAGTGTGTGCAATGAATATAATTCTTCAGCTTCTAAAATAGCAGCTTCGTCGTCTACTAATTGTTCTAGAATATTTGTGTTGTGTTTCTGTTTTTTAGAATTGCGTGTCTGTGTTGTGGCTGGTCTTTTGCGTGATGATGATGATGATGATGATGATGATGATGATGATGATGATGATGATGCGGGTGTGGTGTCCATCGTTGTTGTCTGTTTTATGCCACTGTGTGTACCATGTGTTGTGTCTATGGGTGTTTGGTGGTATGTGCATATGTGTTTTGGTATGTTGTCCTTTCTACTGAATGGTTTTCCACATATATGACACGAGTGTCTTTGTTCAATGCTGGCATGAACGGTTCGAAGATGCCGAGCTAGATTGTTACGTAAGGTGAAGACTTTCCCACATGTGACACACGGGTGGCTTTCTTTCTGAGGGGTCGACATGCTTCTGGTTGACAATACCGTAAAGGTTGAGGTTTGTAAGTTGATAGTAGTAATTTGGTACAAGGTCTTTATATATATTAGTCCCCTCTTGCTTTTTATGGTAGCCTGAATTCAAGAATATGGATTCTTTCAACACGTTGACAACGTACGCCTGTGAAAACAACGAGAACAAGAAAACCTTGAGTGACCAGCAATATTTTGTTTATTTTCATATTTTAAATGCTCTACTGAATGATACTCTTCTCTTCTTCTTCTTTGCGTTCATCCGGAGTGATTTTTTCAGATGTGATTGCGGTGTGTCTGGTTAGGCACCCTCGAGTCGAAACCCTCAGGCCAACACATCCGACTTTTAGCGTGCATTTTTTGGCCAGGTTAGCAATCCTGGGAGACTCTCACTTTTGTGGTACCGTCCTAATCTCAGCTGGTCTAGTTGGAACAGTCGAAGACTACACGGTCATCCCTCAAGTGAAGGCAGGGACAGTCCATAGCATTTTCCGCCATCCTGAGTGGCTTCCATAATTGCAGAGCCGGCACATAACGCTCTGGTGCTGGGTTTACCGAGGGAATCGTCACGTCCTGCTCATGGCTGTTTTAATTCCTCACTTCAATATATTGGGCATTTCGCTCGCCCTGGGCCGTTCCTGTACAAACCAGTCAGCTCTGCGGTTGGTTTCCACTAAGCGAGTTTTCGGACATGTGCTTGTCCCTGTACCCATCAGAGCTGTTCCAGGCACGGCGGACATTCGGGAAACTACCTAGTCAGAGCTGTTCCGAACAAGAGCGGCATTCGGAAACTAGGTAGTCAGAGCTGTTCCTAGCACGGGAGACATTTCACTCGGACGTAAATGCGTAGTGTCAATTTTTAGTTTGCCACCCGTAGGACGACACTTCCGACTTCCGGCGGGCATTTTTTTAGTGAGGTTAACCTTCCTCTGGTTTCGAGACACGTTAGACTGTTGTAATGTCACCCACGTCTCAGCTGGTCAAGATAGGACGATCAACGATATCGTGGTCTGCCCTCAAGGGAAGGCAGGGGCAGACCATGGGCATTATCTCGCTTTCCAAGGAGGCTTCCATAATTGCAGAGCCGGCACATATTGCTCTGAGGACTGGGCTCACCCAAGGAGTTTCCACGTCCTGCTCATGGCTGCTTTAGTTCCTCACTTCCATGTGTTGGGCATCCCACTTGCCACTGATCGCTCAATCACACACCAGGAGCGGTCAGACTGCGAGTGACATCCACTCGGTAAGCTTTTGCTTGTGACTTCAGTCCACGCAATAGGTTCGCTCGCCGTGCGTTCCATTTCGCGTTGATGAGACATTCTTCCACTTTTGTCTACACTCTCTATGAGTTAGATACAGACAGTTTCCGTAACCCTTCGACTGGGGCACTTTTCTGACTTTTTTGTACTCGCTCACGAGGTAGGCTACATGTGCTGCCGGCTCAGCACCTTACCTTCGTGCAGCAGTGAACGGGAAACGGCCAGGCCCCTTCATCCGGGAAACTCTCATATCCCCCAGCTGGGAGCCTTCGAACATGTATCAGACCTGAGCATGTAGCTTGCTCAGTATCATGTTTCTATTTTCCGGTAGACGGGTATCAGCCTGGCTCTAAGATCCGAGGGTTTGTGGCTTAGAGGCGTTCAGCCACAGCCCTCGACAGGGAGCCTTAAGAGATTTGTCCGGACTAAGAAATTCTGCCTTTGTGCACCTCATTTAAATTTTGACTGCTATCCTCAGTCTATGCCTGCAGAGCAGCAGGTTGTGTCTCTCTTAGTCTGGTCCCTATCCCATAAGCTGTCCGATATGTAATTTTCACCCATCGGCAAGCAAACGGGGTCTATGGGACACGCAAGGCCCCCCCCCCCCCACCACGTCAAGGTGGAGACACATCGGGGGAGGAATGATACCATACGTCTATGTGTAATACACTTTGTGCTGAGTCTCCATGAGCACAGTGACATATATAAGGTTAATATTTATAGTCAATATGACATTAATCATTTTTTTTCCTAACTCGAAAGTCGACACATTCAATATAGTTTGACTCATCGTCTAGACATTATATTTGATGATGTTAATATTGAAGAACTTAGGCGAAGTGGATCAATTTGTTACCAGTGAATATGAACGACGACATGTTATGTTTGAGTGAAAGTAGCCGACAGCTGGGTACATAGACATAAATCGCGTACAAAGGCAATCACCCCATTAGTACAGAAGGGACACAAACCATCAGTGTCTATAAGAAAGAGAGATGGTCCTTTACTGTCTTCTTATCACTAGTCTGTGACCTATTGCCCTTTGGTTATATCTATCAGAGTTTACAGTAATCACACATACATGTACACAACATATTTACAGACATAGCACACACACGCACACGCACACGCACACACACACGTAAACATACATATACTTATACACAGACATACATATACACAAACACACACACACACACACACACACATATATATATATATATATATATATATATATATATATATATATATATATATATATATATATATATATATATATATAGACATCCATACATACACACCTATGCCTCACACATACATAATAATGCTTCTAGTATCACCTCACGTGTGGTGTTTCTTCACTTGGGTAGAAACAAGGCTATGCTGAATGTCGACAAGATCGACATGCTGGTGGCGGTCCTTCAATAGGTTAGATATAAGGCGATCTGTGGAAACATGGCACAAAACATTACTATTCACCTCCAGCAAGACACGCTGCCACACACACACACACACACACACATACAGACATACATACATATACATATATACATACATGCACACACACACACACATACGTATATACATACACATATATACACATACATATAGACAATATACATTCACATACATATACACATGTACACATACACCATACATACACGCATACGTATATACATATAGACACACATATACAGACACACACACATACACACACACACACACAACCGTATATACATACACATATATACACATACATATAGACAATATACATTCACATTCACATACATATATACATGTACACACACACACACACACACACACACACACACACACACACACACACTCACGTACATTCAACTATATCTACATACATATAGACATTAAGACATACAGACAGGGAGAGAGAGAGAGAGTGAGAGAGAGACGTATAAACAGACACGCATGCTCACACACGAGCATATGTTTTACCAGCGAGACAATATACTCACCTAGTGCAACTATGGTCCACGTCTGGTTTTCCTCCAATGTATCTTCTTCAGCGGCCTGGGCGAATGTGGCTTGTATAGCGATTATTCCCAGTATTTATAGTGGGTTGTGCTGATGTGGACTACACCAGCTGACACTATTATTGTGCCGCGCACTGCAATGATGATTAATCCTATAAGCTCCTACCAGCAGTTATGAGAAAAATCGAGAGTAGTGTTATTGATTTTTATTGGGTGCCCGACAATAGGTGTTAAGCTCTTAATCCTCTATCGACGTTTATATGGCTCTTTATTAATATCACGATCTATTTGCCATGGCGGATATATCAATAACATTAATAACCCACCTAGTTCATTACGACGACGATAATCCCCTGGATTAGTTGTTAGGAGAATCAGTATTGCTTTTTTTTCCCCACATTGTGTACAACTCTGTGTGTTTTTGTAAGTTTTGACATTTTAAGGACACAGTCGGTTGTCCTTTGTTAGCACCAGTAGATACTCCGCTACTCGTTAGACCGATGATCGGACTAGTGGTCACTCGGGCGTTGACCGGTCAAGTGACACCTACATGGGGGACGGTACCACCTTCTTTGCGCTTACTATTTACCCCTGCTCCTTCCGTCCACCCTGACCGAAGACACACACACACAGGAAGCCCCGCTCCTCCCGATCCTTAGTGGACTTTTTAAAAAATTCACCCGCCATAAACAACGAGCTTAACAAGCCAATCACACGCCTAGGCAAGTGTTAGGAGGAGTCAATACCACACCACAAGGACCGGATCCTTCCAGAGACACCACGCATCAGCTGGAAGGATCCTAAGCGGATCCTTTGGATCCTTCAGGATCAGATCCTTCAGATCCTTCTGTTTTTGGTGGGTAGGCATCTTTATATACTACTCATATGGTCCACCGTTCATCTGCCATGTCTGAAACCTACTTATAATTCATTTAATTTGTATTCTAATTTACTTTCAATCCTCTTTATGATGATTCGCAAGAGGATTTTACAAGCATGACTTTTCAGTGTCATTGCTCGATGATCTTTTAAATGTGCTTTCTTTGAAAGGGGGATGTAGATTGCTCTCTTCCAAGCTTTGGGCCACATGATGCTATTCCAGAACTTCACACACTGCGCCAGGTAGACATGTATTCTGGCTTCTACTCCTGCATGGATTAATTCCGCTGGTATATCCTCAGAACCTGGTGATTTCCCTTTCTTCAGAATTTGTATTGCTGATTGTGCTTAATATAACAAAGGTTCTGGTTCTTTCTCTACACTTCTGTATATATTACCTTGGATCTTCGTCGTGTTTTCGTACATTTCTCCAGCTCTCCTTCCATCTGTCTGGTACATTTTGGCTTTCTGTTAACGTGTTACCATTCCTATAATGTATTACATGTAATGATGGTCTGAATTCATCTGTTAATGTTCTGATTTCCTTAAACAAGTCTTTGTCTTTTTCTTGCCACTGGAGATGTTAGATTTTATTACATACAAGTACTCATTATAACATGACATCCATACAAGACACGCCAGGAATATCGATTGGTGGGCATAATGTAAACAACCTGAATTATGCTGATGACATAATTGTCGTCGCTAAAAATAAAACATTTACAAGAAATTATATGCATAATTTAACAGAAAGTCACAATAATTCATCAGTGAGGGACTGCTCCGCTACACACCACCGGAACTCACAAACCACTCAACTTTATGGCCTCCAGAAATATCACATCGCTCGGGGAACAAATGAGACCAATTTTAACGATGGTCAACTCCGCCCAACACAGGATGGCTAAATGGCTTGCCTGAAATTCTTAATTCAGTCCGACGAATATTCAACCCCTTAATACTAAAATATTAATTTGCGCTGGTCGAACTACTGAACACCATTGATCTTAAACTAAAGCACATGGCATCAATGCACATTGTTTCTCTTGTCACTAACGTACCTTTATGTGTACCAGTAAAGATGATTTGTTCGCATAAAAGAGAAGAAACCAAAGTTAGGCCTACCAACATCCAAACTTGAGATACTACAACTGCTGTGTACATTTAAGAATTAGACACTCTTTACCAGACACTGACAGTGACATCTAATGGATTTCCAACCGGTATCATCAAGCGTCCCTGCCAGCCACCCAAACTAACCCCCACAGAAGCAACGGTTGTCAAACAGCAAGTGTCTTCAGCTAACCGTTCAAGGAGGCGATCTAATGAAACAAATACACGATCGACAACAGCTGTGAACCGCACATTAATTGCTGCTGAACCAATGATCAGATATAAAACAACCTCGATAACTACAATGATCAGATATAAAACTTCAATAACTACTACATCTGTGAAAGAACCGTTGACTCCGTACACAAAATCAAACTGCATTTATCAATTCTAATGTGAGTGCCAAACAACTTACATAGGTAGAACGGAAATACAATGAGTAAATCGAGTAACAGAACATATAACGGTGTGAGTGGGGAAAAAGAGTTAATTAATCAATCTTCATGAAACCCTGTGCAGTCGACAGATCATAAACCGTCAAAGTCGGTCATCACGGAACATTTGCTTATTATAAATCATAGAATTTATAAATATAACGCATCCCGTATATTGTATTCCACGAAAAATAATGCATTGCTCAAACATATCGATAGATTGCTTGCTTGCTTGTGTTCGTTGGCTTGAGCTCCAACGCGAAGTCCTGTATGTCGGATGAAGGCATCCTGTTGTCCAACATCAGTGTGATGTCATACAGGACCTGAGTTTTGCGTGAATATCGATAGATTAGCGATTAAGCGATTCCAGTCATTGCTATGCAAACAGAAGGGTTTTTTGTTACATCGTAGTCTTCCTTGGGGATAACATTCTCCACATTAGAAAAATATCAGTGACCATACACTTAGTATTTCTGTCACAGTATTATCATTTACTCACTCCAAATGATATATAACTGTGCAGTATGCACCTGACAAGATGGGGCGAAATATGCCAGGCCAGAAATCGTATAATGATTATGGCATTTTTGTTTAATTCACTGCATCTCATAATTAATTCTAAGTAAATCACAAAGGCAACTGTTATAAAGAATCATCCACATATTTCGCAACAATAATGTACTACACATGTTCACAATAATTTGCACAATTAACAATGAAACTTTTCAATATAAGATTGACTTAATGTCAACAATGTGCAACTTATGTGTTGAACATCAAGTACAATTCATGGACTGCATTACAACACAGAGATGATTCTATCCGATCATGATGGTTTTTCAAGGAATAACAAGTTAAGCACATAACTTTTTCTTGTTGGTTGGTTATTCAACGTGTTGGTGAAAAACAATAATTTGTTGAGTTCTTCCAATAGCTAGCGATGCTTCTGGTAACTACGAGCTCGTGTAGTTGTTTAGAAGCTCAATGGTCTGGACACAGATCTCATTGTTGATTAAAATGGGTCTCTTAAGATGAATGCCCAAACCATGGTGTCACTCCTGCCTTCTTCGACTCAACCAGACGATTCCTTCAATCTGGATGCCTATGAACACGCAGGCGATATCGTCATTGTTAGTATATTAACTATATTTTCATTTTCTTGTTAGTCTCCCTCTCTCTCTCTCTCTCTCTCTCTCTCTCTCTCTCTCTCTCTCTCTCTCTCTCTCTCTCTCTCCTCTATCTCTCTCTCTCTTTCTCTCTCTCTCTCTTCTCTGTCTCTCTCTCTCTCTCTCTCTCTCTCTCTCTCTATATATATATATATATATATATATATATATATATATATATATATATGTGTGTGTGTGTGTGTGTGTGTGTGTCTGTCTGTTCATCCCTCTGTCTCTCTAAATTTCTCTGTATCTCTCTGTCTGTGCCTCTCCCTCTATCTCTGACTCTCTGCGTGCCTCTTTCTCTCTCTTACTGTCTTTCTCTCCTCTCACCTCTCTGTCTCTGCCTCTGTCTCCCCCTCTCCCTCTGTCATTCTCTCTCTCCCTATCTTTCCCTCCTCTCTCTCTCTCTCTCTCTCTCTCTCTCTCTCTCTCTCTCTCTCTCTCTCTCTGTCTGTTTAAATTGTGCTCGACTGCCTGTCCATCTGTCTGTCACTCAAAATCTCTCGCTATCTCTCTGACTCTGCCTCCTCTCTCTCTATATCTCTGACTCTTCTCTGCCTATATATATATATATTTCTCTCTCCCAATCTCTCTATCTTTCTCTCTCCCTCCCTCTCTCCCTCCCTCTGTATCGTTCTCTCTCTCTCTCACTCCTCTCTCTCTCTCTCTCTCTCTCTCTCTCTCTCTCTCTGGGTGGTTGGTGGGAAATGTGTGTGTGTTTGGGAAGATGTGTGTAGGTGGGGGATGGGTGGATGGGTGGGGGAATGTATGTGTGCCTGTGTGCCTGTGTGTGTGTGTGTGTGTGTGTGGTTGGGTTGAGGATGTGTCGGTGGATGGTTGGAGTATGTGTCTCATAACATGGTAATATGCATTGTTTATGTTTACAACATTCATTTGACAATGATTTTTCCTATGTGAATGTATTATGCATTATTGAAGAACGAAAGATGAGTGACTGGAAGGGCCGAATGTAAGACGGGCCTGCGTGCCCAATTTGTTACCCTTTGAAATTATCCGCTAGCCTACGGGACACCCTTAGGCAAGGTGGAGTACCCGTTTAGGCCCCCGATCAGAGTTACGTGAAGCCATGTGTGCAGGTGGTGGATGATGTTGAAGAGCAGTCAACAGATAGTTGTAGGTTAAGGTCTCCAGCTTCACGATGGTGGCAGAGGATCTCTTTTTTGGGAAACAATGGCTACGGTCATCGACCAGTATGTTCACTTCTAGGAAGGAAAGCAATGGCAAACTACCTTCTTTACAGATACCAAGAATATCATGTACTGCAGTCTTATCGATAATCAGAGAAACGGCGTACATGGGTGCTCCATAGGAGCAGCCTCGCCCGGTAGGGGTAGTCATGTGCACCAGGATACTCCAGACCTGCATCAGGCGACTGAGTGCAAAAGATTATCAACATTGAAAGTAGGAACTTGGAATGTAAGAACTATGAGTGGGGATGGAAAATTTGATAACATTAAGACTGAAATGAAAAGATTAACCTGTTAGGTATATGTGAAACCAGATGGACAGGAATGGGTATTATAACATCCGAGGAATATAGAATAATGTATTCTGGTGGAGAGAAACAACAGCGAGGAATAGCAATTATAATGGATAAAGAGAGAGCAAAGTCGATCAAAGGATATTGGACTGTATCAGACAGAGTGTTACTGGTGAAGTTTAGTGGAAGACCTTTTGATGTCAACGTCATCGCAAGTTCATGCACCATCAGCAGATAGTAGTGATGACAGCATTGATGAATTTTATAATGATTTAGAGAAAGACCTTCAAGAAATGCAAGAATTCTTAAGTAAATATCATAATGGGTCACTTGAATGCCAAAGTTGGAAATCAATAGGACGGATGCATAGTAGGCAAGTATGGACTAGGGGAACAGAATGAAAGAATTTGCAGACATGTACAGTGGGCAAAAGAGCATGATTTGATTATTGGAAACACCTGGTGTCAACAGCACCCACGGGGATTATGGACATAGAGGAGTCCTGATCATAAGATCAGAAATCAGATTGAATACATTCTCATCAACAGAAGATTTCGAAATGCCTTAAAAGTCGCAAAAACTGTATCAAGCGCAGACTGCTGCAGCGACCATAGTTTAATCTTAATTAATTTAAATATGAAATTAAAGAAAGTCAAATATTCACCACCCAGAAACACAAAATTTGATCTACAAGCACTGAAAAGTGAGGAAATAATTAAAGGTAGAGGTAAAGAACAGATTCGATGCATCGTGCGATTTGGAAATATTATTTCAAGACGTCAGTGACCAATGGGAAATATTAAAGAAATCAGTCAACCAAGCTGCAGAAACAACCATCCCCAAAATAAAGATAATAGGATGCAAGAAATGGATGACGGAAGACATCTTAAAACTCATGGATGTAAGAAGAAATAACACAAATAACAAGGAAAAATATGAAGAGATTCACAGGAAAATTAGCAATACTATGCAAAGAGGCAAAAGAAACATGGTTTGAGGAAAATTGCAAGGAAATTGAAAACCAATACAACACCCGGAATACCAAATTAATGCACAAAAGAATTAATAACATCACTAACGAAAGAACATACACATCAACGGGTTGCCTAAAAACCAAAGATGGCAAAATCATAATAGAAAAAGATCAGATTTTACATGCGTGGTCAGATTATGCGAAAGACCTTTATGATGTTACAATAGAAGAACAATATGATCATCGGAATAATAATGAAGGACCATCAATTTTGAAGATGGAAGTTCAGAATGCTCTTAACCATATGAAAACTGGCAAGACCCTGAGTACAGATAACATCAAAATACAAACGATCAATGCCTTAGAAGAATATGGAATAGACCAAGTCACCAGACTGCTGAACGCAATATACGATACTGGAGATATACCTCCTGAATAATTTAGTTCTATATTTATTGCAATGCCGAAGAAATCAGGAGCCTTGGAATGCGATCAACATCGAACAATTAGTATAATGAGCCACATCACGAAGATTCCGCTGAGAATTATCATGCACAGAGTCAGGAAGAAAATACAACTCGAAATAGGAGAAGAACAATGTGGGTTTGTAGAAGGCACGGGCACAGTAAATGCTGTATATATACTGAGAACAGTAATCGAACGTTCTATAGAAGTAAACAAAGATCTATATCTTTCCTTTATTGACTACACAGAGGCTTTCTATAAAGTGAGACATGTCGACATGATAAGGATGCTTGAAGATCTACAAATTGATGGAAAAGACCTTAGACTTGTAAAAAACATATATTGAAAACAACAAGCTGCCATCAGAATTGATAACAATGTAGGTTAATATCAGCCTATTAAAAGAGGTGTGAGACAAGGATGTGTAATGTCTCCAGATCTTTTTTCCCTGTACAGTGAAAGTATTTTCAGAAATATAGCAGATATGGAAGGAATCAACATTGGGGGACGATACATCAATAACTTGAGGTATGCAGATGATACAGTCTTGATTGCAGACAATGAACAGGACCTGCAAAATTTAGTAAATGCAGTTGTTGCACCTAGTGAACAACTAGGGTTAGAAATAAATATTAAGAAGACACAGATTATGGTCGTCACTGGGAAGAAGGAAATACCACAATGTGATATACGAGTAAATGGGCATATTCTTAAGCAAGTGAATAGATACAGTTATCTCGGCACAGTCATAACATCTGATGGGAGATGTCTTGAAGAGATTAGAACAAGAATTGCCATGCGAACGTAGCCTTTTGCAAGATGAAAAACATACTGACCAATAAAAAGATATCAAATGAAACGAGAAAAAGAGTGTAGAAGTGCTACATATAACCTATATTTTTGTATGGATGTGAAGCGTGGATAATAAGTAGTCAAGCTGAACAAAAATGTGGAAATGTGGTTTCTGGGGGAAATGCAAAGAATACCATGGAGAGACAGAAAAACTAATGAACAAGTCCTTCAAGAAACAAATGAAGTCGTGAACTGATTAGAGACATTAGATTAGATGTAGATAGTCAACATTTTTTTGGCATTTATGAGAAGAAATGAATTGGAGAACTTGGTGACGACTGGCAAGATCGAAGGGAAAAGACCAAGGGGAAGACCGATAAGTAAATACCTGGATGGCTTGGTCATGTGGCACGGTCGAGGCAGGAACACTTAGCTTATTCACAACTCTGGTGATCGAGTGATATGCCAGTACATGACCGCCCACGCTTATCGGCATGGCACATGATGGATGGAAGGATGAAAATAAAGTCCGTTCGTTCGTTCGTTCGTTCTTTCGTTCGTTCGTTCGTTCGCTCTCTCTCTCTCTCTCTCTCTCTCTCTCTCTCTCTCTCTCTCTCTCTCTCTCTCTCTCTCTCTCTCTCTCTCTCTCTCTCTCTCTCTCTCTCTCTCTCTCGTGTCCCATAATCTCTAAACTTGAGATAAAATGCCTACAGTATGTCGCAGATGCAACTGCTAGATTTCAGTGGGCAAGCTCCCATTTTATCATGATGTCGCTACCAGTCTACCAGTATGTCAATATGCCACTTTCTCACGATTCTGCCCATGTTAATTATTACAGCTCATGTAATTCGACGTTTCTCAGCTTAATTTATTTGGTTGTTTCGGGATTTGCGATTTAAATATTGAGCACAACCTACTACTGGCAACGCTGATCGTATTCTGGTATGAACCTAAGGCCTATCCACGTCAATGTGGAAGCGCTAGACTCGAGTTTCGCTCTCATTTTAGCTCGTCAGTAGTGCATATCCTTTACCGGATCCGGAAACAAACCCCGGATCACTGGCGTGTGAAGCGGGTGTGTAACCACGTGGCACACGCTGGACACGGCCAAGTTATCATAACTGAATTTTACAACGTCACCCATCGTATGTTGTAGCTCAAGATTTCTCAGCTTGTCTGTCTATTGCCCACGTTCCACATGTATGTAGCAGTGTGGGTTCTACATAGCGTTTCACCACTATGTTTCTACTTGCAATTGACAGCTAAAGGATGAGACGAAGAAGAGGAGGAATAAGAAGAGGAGGCGGAGAAATAACAAGAATAAGAAGATGATGATGATGACAGCGAAGACGACGACGACGACAAAGAAGAAGATAAAGAAGAAGAGGACGGCTGTTACAGTTGTATTTGATCAGTTGTATTTCTGTCCTCATACTATGACATCTAATCCGTTCATTCTCTTGCCTGCTTTTCCCAGGATAATTCCTCCAAGATGACGTCACAAGCAACGCCCTGCGAGCATCTAACCCAAAATATAAGCCGTGGCCCTACTTTCCCACTCTTCCGCTCTACTAGAACACTCCCCCCCCCTCTCTTTCCCATCTAACTTACAACAATTCACTGTCAACCGACACCCTTCCTTCCCTGTGTGATTAGATGAGCCCCTGTTTCCAGAATCGATGTATATAAACAAAATGCCGCATTAATTCGTTCCACACTCTCATCTCTAGACTGGGTATACTACTGGGACAAACATCAAGGGCGGGGTATGCCTGGATGGAAAGCCTTCTACAGAGTTCTGCGGTCGTTCCCTGAAAACGGGCGTTGACCAAAACATGCCGGTCTTAGCAAACGCAGCTCTCGGGTTTCCACTCATGTCGGAGTGCACGATCTTGACGATTGTGTCGGTTGTTGCACCCGGCCTCGGATATTTTAGAAAGCTGAACTAATTCTTTGGCGGCGGTGATAAATAGCACCACAATCGAGTACAAACATCTGCGATGTTTTACTGGCGGATTCTGACGCCAACTGTGGCCGACAGACTCCAGGGCTCATCATGTGTACATATGGTCTCCGTGGTAAGACATGAGAGGAAGTACCTTTATTATCATCATTATCATCATGTGCTATGTCTTACTGAAGTGTCTTCACCCCGAGCAGTAAGGCCTTGTCCACGTCACACTAGACTTACAATTGTGTGTCCTTTTACTGTTGCATTTAACAACCGCCGTTATTGGCTGCTCTTGATTTACCAGGCAATTTTAGGTTCATTAGTTTGGTATTTCTTTCTGAACGAGAAGTTAATATTTAAATCCAGCGGACCGATGTGTGGACCGCACACAGTTAGTTGTATGCCCTTGTCGCAGTCAATGCCAGCATTTGTTGGCTGTATGTGATTTTCTATGTAAGTTCCTGGTTTGTCATTGCTTTCTGAAGGACCGACACTCATTCCATTGTTAAAATACAATTCTGACCATCTGCTTCCAAATCACTGCAGCTGATTTCTAACCCGGCTAGTGGGATTATGACATACAGCCTCAACGCCGACAGACCCAGCGTAGACTCAGTGATGATAAATTGTGTGAGCATTCATTACCGATTCGAGGAGTATGCTAAGTAAGGCTGAAAAAGGAACGTTTCAATGTGGAATGGCCATCCTCGCTTCAGAGGTCACGGGTTGTGATAATTGTATGAGTATTTTGCCCTGGCCATGCGGGAATGCGGGGGGAATGAATATGACAATTTTGCCCTGGCCATGCGGGAGTAGGGGGAATGAAAAGTCTGATATGATGTCAGGGAATGCACCTCTTGGTGGTAGATTACCTATGGACAAGGGAAAGATGGTCAAGCACCTGTGGGACCAGGTGTAGAAGGGTAGGGAACAGACTGAGAACCCGTATGTAGAAACAATGATATTGCTGGTGATCGGCGGGGTTTCTGGAAGAATCTCAAAACTGAGAGGGAAGACAAGGAGAACACTTAATCAGATAGTGGTGGGAACGATTAGTAGTATGACTCTTCGTTAGTTGATGAACGAGGGGACGGAGCGCGTATGGGAATGTCTTGAGTGCAGTGACGTCGGTTCGTAGCTTATCTCAATTCAACTCAAATTGTGTGAAATGCCAAGTGTGAGCCCTTCAAAGGCTACCACATTCTCAATATCATTCATCATATAGTCTAATATTAAATATTTACAATCACCACAATAATGCGCATGTACAGCTAACATACTGCCAGAATGTTACCACAATAATGCCCCTGTACAGGTGTCACCACTAGTAAGTGTCACCACTAGTCAGTTTATCAGTTAGTCAGTGTCACCATTAGTCCGTTTCACCACTAGTCAGTGTTACCACTAGTCAGCTTTTCTATTAGTCAGTGTATCTTTTAGCTGACACCAAGTACGGCCACCCATCAAAAACACGTGGACAAACCCATATCAAGCATTGACCATCAAGCATGCACGCTTAGACACATTTGACAACAAATACTGGCCACTGACTATAAATGAAAGGGTACGTTACCACAGTACGCGGTCGGAAGAGTCTTGGACGTCTACGTTCGTCGTGGGCTGAAGTGAGGGAAAGACAAGCGACCTATTGCTCAGTGCATTCAAGCCTATACATCCGGGCGGTCCTAGCAGATCACATATCAACAGATCTTCCTGCTTCAGGACTTGTGTTTGTCAGCCGCGTGGTGTAGTGATTAGGCACTCGCCTACCAGCTCGCTGGTCATGGGCTGGATCCGCATCGGGCTAGTTCGGGTTTTTGAATTGACATTGGCTACCAGATCAAACCATCTTAAAGCTGGAACCAGTTAATGTCTTGGGAGATACGAGCGGTCGATGTGATAATGATCACGTCACTTCCTCGAAAGCCCATTGGTGTCGCATGATTGCGCACTCCGTCTTGTTCACTGCTGCACATCACAATTTCAAAACACACTTCTCACTAAAGGTTTGCACTAGGGAGAATTGGAATGCTAGGAATGTGGCGTCAACAGTATTAATAGCTGTGACACCCAATGATGGACAGATCATGTGGTCTAAGCCCGTTCTGTTCATTGGTTAACCTAGAATAATCTCGTCGCCCGCGAAATGTTTTGGGTCCAGCGCCGCTAAATTTCAAGCACTTGCAGAGCGACCGGCAAAGCATCCAGATGTGGTTTAGGTCTCTGTATGTCCCTCATTCTGATTCAGAAGGAAAGCTTCAGACGAAATTATGCCTGAGTTTGTTTATTTCTGAGTCAGGTAAAGCTTTAAGTATGAGAGTGTGTGTGTGTAAGTTTCGGCACGAATATATATATTTATTCTTCTATTAGAAGATAGAAACCAACTTTCAACCAGTCCCAAGATGGCTACTCTCTGCCAGCGCTGATGTAGATATCTGACGCCCTCTATCTTTCGTTTCCAGAAGAGTTGTTGTACAATCACTATGTCTGAAGCTGTGAAAAGAGGCTCAATTATGCCCAGACTGTTTCCTATTCTTGAGTCTAAATCCCACTGGCTTGCTGACTGCGTTCAGAGCAGGTTTAGTACAAGATAAACTATGATCTGTGTGCTGGGTGTCGCCTTAGTTGCAATCCACAGCGAACCGCCAACACACGCGAATGTGAGAAGGAGGAATGAAAGACTCTACCTCTTATCTTATATGTTCGTGGCGTGAAGACAGAATGTGTGTGTAACTGTTTAGCATCCATGACTGGTCCAGCATTTATACTGTTGTGATTTATTCGAACAAGCATTTAGCACTCTGACGAACAACAGTCCAGCTAACAGCCCAACACCGGCACTCAAGTGAACGAAGAAAAGAAGAATGGTGTTAGATTGAGAGAATGAGTACAATGTGGTGTCTCATCTTTCTTTCACTCTGTATATATATGTGTGTTATTGAATGAGAGGCAGTGTAAATCCTCATAAGGAACATTTCACATAGACCTCCACATTCATACCAATTATATGTTACTTATATTAACTTTAGAGTGAAATATTTAATGTATGTTTCTTTACATTATTACTTTGATGCAACATGTGGAATGTAGTTTATTAAACCATCACCCTGTTTGACCGAGTAAAAAGGACATAATATGCTTTCATGCATAAGCACTTCTAAACTGTCAAAGGGGAAATATCACCCCAGTGTCAGAAGAAGTAAGTAAAGGAAATGACAGAAGAGGTGAGAGGGTATAAACAGGAAAGTATCCAGGCAGACTAAAACAATGGTGGCAGCACTGACTGGTAACAAGAGTTAATATGTATGAGATGAACAATCATCCTATTCTGTTCCATTACTATGTAGGGATCAGATATGCTGGGTACATCTCATCATTTACTCTCCATCATTCTTTTCTAGCCTTGTCAGTCACTGTGTCTGTGTCCTCTGTGAGAACATCAGCCAACAGGCCACTATGTACAAGTGCAGTAAAAGAAGGCTTGCCCAAGATAATTGCTGATGTCTAATGCCAGTACAAGGAGACACACTGTAGCTCTTAACTTGTAGGTACTTCCTGAATCTGCTACCTTCTGTAACTCATGTCTGTAAACCCTTTTCATTCTTGTCCACTGGAGAATCATCATCCTTTGGCTAGATATAAATGTGTTCACCATGTTTATCCACCTCAGGTGAGGATGGCGGTGTTCGCAGATTGTCATGATCCAGAGGTGCAGAACATTGCCCAATAATGTACAATGGCTGTCAACCTAGAGCAGATCTGTAATATAAAGGTGCAACAGGAATCTGTGGCCAGGATCAAGAATATTCAATGAGTCCCCACTGAACTGTGCCCAAACCGGATCTGTGTTTCATGATTGATCTGGTGATTGATATATTTAAAGTGTAGAAACAGTTCTAAGATCATTAGGATCAAGTTTATACCTCAATGCAAATTATTTACAAATATGGCAGAAGTTTGGCAACATTTCATCACTGCTATACTTTGATTTTACTCAGTGAAACTTTATACTTGTGAGAACAATCAATAACTTTCAGGAACAGAGAGTAGTCATGGACTCCTCTGATTCATACAGTGTGTAGAGACTGTTTAGACTATTTGTTTTACAAATCCTTGAGAAATGTTCCAGTACCATCAGGGGTATTTATTACAGAAACAATAGCAGGCTAACTGATGGGAAGGCTTAGTGGCCAAATGACTGAAGTCATCTCTGAACATGAGAGTTCTTATTTCTAATGTTGAATATGAACATTATCTCAATGTCTTGATGTATTTCATATATGTCATAATGCATCACTGGTTACTTCCACAGGTTTTTATTTTGATTAATAAACCAAATTAACTGTTCCTGCATTCTTCTGTCAAGTCCATTGTGGTGTAGCAAAACATTTTATTATCTATGTGTTTAGTTAGGAAACTACTTCACATAAAGGTAGTATCTGGAACTACAGGTGACTGGGTAAACTCTAATAGACAGCTGAAGTCTGTCCTATTGTAATCTCCCATGTTCCAGGTTACTCAGAAAAGGGAACTTTACATTTCATTAATTCCTGTGACCATTTCACCTAAAAGGGAAAATGATCATAGGTGGGGGACTCTCGAGCTAACTAAGTTTCTCTTTTCGGGAAGGAAGATTTTGGAGGGAAGAAAGTAACATTCCTGGGGAAACCCCTAGATTTCAAGAGCTATTATGGGTCACTTTGGCTTCCAAGAACCCATCCCCTCCAAATGAAATCAGTCCCATCCTGATAGCTTTACTTCATTGTGGGGTAAGTCAGAGTGGGTACTGCTTCCAACACCCAATATGTTAATATCGGGTTCTCACTACAAGCCCAACATGCCTCAACGAATGTGAACGGGTCTTTGAATTACTTGACTAGCTTTCTGCGAAGATGCCACATCCCCGCGTCTTCTAATTCCCTCCTCTCATCGTCTACATATAGCAGTTTCTGGCAGTCACATTGTGTCTTTGCTGACATCCAGATCCGTTTGTAATAATCCTTATTTAGATGTTTACATTAAAACAAGCTTTTCTTTTCTGACTTCCTGTGCTGTATTCCCTCATTTTTTCACATTCGTTAGAATCTTCTTATATTATGCTTGCTGCCTTCTACCTCACGACTTCTCATTTCACATATTTCTTGCTGCCTTCTACCTCACGACTTCTCATTTCACATATTTCTTGCTGCCTTCTACCTCACGACTTCTCATTTCACGTCATGTTTGATGTCTTCCTTGCAGATGTTCAATTGACGCGGTTGCGATAGTTTCTTCTGTCTGAAGTCATGATGCTTTAACAGTGATAGACATTGCAAGTTTGTGTTCACTGTCTGTACACTTCGAGAGCACATTGTTGACCAACGCTAGTCAGCTGCTTGACGGAGAGCTGTTACAGATTCCTATCTGTAATTCGCCATCAACTTCATCTAGTGCTATCTCCGTTTTGACGGCAGCCTGTAATAAATCCCCAACATTTTCTATACTGGGTATTCGTGGTGTTTATACAGACTTTTGTCAATCTATCTCTTGATGTTTTTACACACATGCCACGTCGTCCACACACATGCCATCGTTGTCCACACACATGTCACGTTGTCCACATACATTCATCATCATCATCATCATCATCATCATCATCATCATCATCATCATCATCATCATCATCATCATCATCATCATCATCATCATCATCATCATCATCATGTGCCATGCCGGTAAGCGTGGGCTATTTTGCTATCTCACTCGATCACGAGAATCGTGGTTCAGCTCAGTGTTCTTGTCTCGACCATACAACGTGGCCAAGCCATCCAGGTATTTACTTCTCTGTCCTCCCCTTGTTCTCTTCTCTTCAACTTGCCATTTGTCACCAATTTCTCCAATTTATTTCTTCTCATAACTTGACCAAAAAATTTTGACTGTCTACGTCTAATTTCTCTAATCAGTTTACGGTTTTTATTTGTTTCTTGTAGGACTTGGTCATTGGTTTTTCTGTCTGTCCATTGTATTCTTTACATTCTCCTCAGAAACAACATTTCCACAGCCGTAAGATGATTTTCAGCTTGTCTGCTCATTGTCCACGCTTCACATCCATACAAAAGCACAGGTTACACACACACACATTCACATACACACATACACCAAGTTATACACATATATTACATTGGACACAATTCCACTTTGTACACTCGTGTCACGTTTTCCATACGCATGCCATGTTGTATGCACACATGTCACGCTGTTCACACACACACACACACACACACACACACACACACACACACACACACACACACACACACACACTCACACACACACACACACACACACACACACACACACACACACACTGTCAGCAACCTAGTTTATACAGGCATACAGGGATTCTTCTTTTGTACCACACGAATATCAACTCGTAGGTGTACAAAGGGTAAAGTCGCTTTATTACGTACTGAATACAATCTGCTCCACGAGCTTACATAAACATTCATATATGCACATCATCACAATCAATGCACTCCTAACAATACTAAGTACAATCTCTAACTATCCTAATCCTAGCTTAAGTCACTACACTACTGTGCCATGTAAACCACACAGTGGTCAGGGTGAATACATCAACTTGTCTCCTCAACCGTCCAGTCCCGTCTGCCCTAACTTTGCAGCGTTGTCCAGCTGCGGACCTGTGAATCCTCGTGCGTCAGCACTGTTGCGTGCTCTGTTACCTCGCACGCAGTTCAGTAGCCTGTCACTAGTTACTGTGCTAGAGTTAGTGCTGTTTACGGGTACTTTCCGTGGTTATCGCCTTCTACTCCAACCTGGGAGTAAATCTCTGTCATGTCCTACCCTGTCCTACTTATGACACGTGCGTGTCCTGTCGGAGAACTGTTTAAGAGTTCTATCTTCTACTTCTGTCCCTTTTTTCTCTATTCTCTGGATGGGATGTTATCTCTATCTTGTCTTAGTCTTATCCCTAACTTCTATCCTTCTATTGACTTCAGTCCTCTCATTCAGCTCTTTGACACACACACACACAAACACACACACACACACACACACATATATATATATATATATATATATATATATATATATATATATATATATATATATATATATATATATACACACACACATATCACGTTGTTCACATATATACCACGTTGTTACACACACATCCCACGTTGTACACACACAATTGTCACGTTGTTCACATATATACCACGTTGTGCACACACATATCACATTGTATACACACGCGCTCCCCGTTGCCCACACACGTACACACAGCATATTGTACAATCATACCACGTAGTAAACACATGCCATGTTGCATACACACATCGCTAAACATAAACATACCAAGTTGTACATATACACACCACACCGTCCATCATATGTCACATGTGCACACACACATGTCACGTTGTGTACACACATGCCACGCTGTATACGCACATGCAACCCTAAGAAAACACATACCAAGTTGTGGAAATATATACATGTCACGTTGTACATAATGCGCTGTGCACACTTGCCACGCTGCACACAAATGTTACGCAGTTCACACACATATACCACAGTGCAGATACACACACAATATATTATACACATATGCCACGTTGTCTATACATACATACCACATTGTCTTCCTCTCTAACCTCGGGCACATATGTTGACAAGTTGTGAGTTTTGTGTATGCTCGGAGAACTGTGATTTTCTGACATTCATCTAACCGGAGAATGCTTTCTTCAAAGGCCGTTTTTTGTAATACTTATTCTGTTTTTTACATTCATGTGTAGGCTTATTTTCCTAATCTATTTTACAACCACAGATGGAAAGCTTAATTTTATCCTTACACTATTCTTGCATGATCCAAGTGTTTACGCCCAGCGTTAATGAAAAACATTTGTGACAGCTGATAGTTTTAATAACAAGAGAAGCAGATATGTACATTAGAAACGAACACTAAGACACAACAAAGTACTCCACCATCGGGAGGTTGGGTTGTTTTGACAGAAGAAAGGTGTTCATACTGATCGCAACAAACAAACAAACAAATAAACAAAAACTATAAACCACGTCTTCCTAGCCAAATCATAGAGAAAGTGGGAAAGAGATACTGAAGTGAAAACCCCTCTTAATTTTCATTCATAACATAAAACCAAGTTGAAATGTATACTTACTGGTATTTATAACATCGGATGGAAGATGCACGACAGAGGTTAAGTGCAGAATAGGTCAAGCAAAGGCTGCTTTTCAGAAAATGAAGAGTATCTTATTCAATAAGTACCTTACCGCTGACTGTACGGAAGTGCTGAAATATAACATAGAACCTCTATTGCTCTACGGAAGCGAATCATGGAACGTTAATGAACAAATTAGAAAAAGGTTGGAAGCAACGGAAATACGGTACCTGGGGTAGATTGTTGCGACTACCCTGGACTGCCAGAGCGACTAACAACGATTGCCTGGAATAGGCTAAACACAGATGATCATTATATACAACTATTCGAAAGTGACACAGATCATTTGTTGATCTGTGATGTGAATATAGGACTTTGATAATATTGAAGACTGGAAAACAGTGATTCAGTAGGCAGAGGGAGACCAAGATAAATGATGCTGGATGGACTGAAACGGTGGCATGGTGGAGTATCTTCAGCTGAGTTGAGCTAGAACACCTAGGACGGAGATCTGTGGAGAGACATGAATGCCTACGCCAGCTGGCATGGCACATGATGACATAATGGTATACATGTGGGAGCTATGTCATGTGGCTTGTCCACACATATTCTCCTGATTCCAGATCCTCACACGATCCCGCCGAGGTGGTGCATTGTGTTGAGATCCTCCTTTTGTGACCGGGATGAGGAGATTGCCGCACTTATGGCGATATCCGTGTGCAATGAAACTCATCATCTCATCTCATCTTGTTCCTCTTGTACCTTGCGGTGTCGAGGTGAAGCATTAAAAGCTGGAGAGTGCCCGTTTATGGGCTTCATGTATCGAGATCTCCATGGATTCCCGCTGTCCATCGTTCACATTGCTGGCGTATTCTTCTGATTCCATTTGATCTTTACATCATTGCTTATTGTGGTATACTGCTAGTTGGTAGCATGGTCATGCGGCCGAACCATTGTATTTGCTGTTTTGCGATGAAACAGGTCGCTTCAAAAAAAAAAAAAAAAATTATAGTGATCAAATTTTTGTTCTGACTGACGCCAGCTTTCGTCTGTAAATGTGTGTCATAGATACCGAAAGAGCTCAACGTATCTTATTTGAAATGCAAAATATTAATTGCACTCCAATGCTGATGACTAGCAAACTGTGTAATTATCTAGTCACATTGTGAGAACCACTGTTAGTAAATCGGGCGCGTATCTGAAATCGTTGCTTAGGTTACACGTTCTCAACAAGATGCTTGGACCAACATTGCCGTGAGCCGTCAGTCTTTGTGGTGGAACACTAAATGTCGGCACAATTGGGGCCCTGCCAGGGTTACCGAGAGCTGACACGAAACAGATCCATGATAGCAGGCGGCTAAAGCAGGATCAGATAAATTGTTGTGAGCTTCACTGGGCATTGTCAACAGAGATGGCAGATAACTAAGTGGCAACACCGGTGGAGGGGGAGACGGAGTGGCAGCTGTATACACCCCACCTCCCCCGACATAAACAAATTATTCAAAGAAATCATACAAAGCTGTGATTAGAGGGTCGAATAAAAGACCGAATTGTTTAGTTACTGTTTGTCATGGTAACAGAACTGATCTGTTTATTCACTGTGGTCAGAGTAACAGATGTGTTCCGTTTAATGATTCTATTTAATTACCGTGGTCAGAGTAGCAGAACTGATCTGTTTAATTTCTGACATCAGTTCATTTACCTACAGGTGTGATAGAATGTTTACAGGCGTTGTTTACAACAGTCTCCAGCTCATCTGTTGTATGTATACTGTTCTGGGCCAAGTTAGGCTCTGGTTCCACTTAGTAGGCTGGGTTCAAATCCCAGGCACTTCGGATTATAAAAGTACAATTAAGTATCAGGTGTCTCAAGAATCGCCTATGGGAACGGTAGCCTATTGCAAGAAGGAAAACTTACTGACCAATAAACGGTTGTGAACTGCAATGAGAAAAAGTGTGATAAGTACTATATAGAACCTATACTGTTATATACATGTGAAACATGGACAATAAGCAGACAAGCTGAGAAACATCTATTTGTAACGGAAATGCATTTCCTTAGGTAAATGCAAAGAATACCAGAGACGGACATAAAACAAATCAGGCAATCCTTCCAGAAACAATGTAATATCGTATATTGATTCGAGAAGTCAGGCATGGACAGTCAATGTTTTTAGGACACGTCATGAGGAGAAATACACCGGGAAATTTTGTGACAACTGGTATGAGTAATGGGGAAAAGTGATTCGGGGAAGGTAGGGGGATAAATATCTAGATGGCATGTCACCATGCCATAATCGGAACAAGAACACAGACCTGATCTACGACATTGGTAGTCGTGTGGATGGTAAATTATGACCGCCCACGCTTATCAGCATGGCACAGGATGAGGATGACGGATTCTCCTGGTGAGTACATATACAGATACTAACCTAGATACTTGAGGAGCAGGCTGGAAGTGGCCCCTGAGAGTGGATAGCTATAGGGCATGAATACAGACAGTGTTAGCTGATCTGTTGAATATGGTATTGTGACAGGCTGAACTCGGAATCGAGAGCGGCAAAATAAAGCAGTTAGATATAGTGAGAGTGTGAAGTCACACAGCATACCATACACCCATCCCACACACCTTGCTATACAACCCCACACACCTTGCCATACAACCACCCCATACACCTTACCATACAACCACCCCACACACCTTGCCATACAACCACCCCACACACCTTACCATACAATCCCACACACCTTACCATACAACCCCACACACCTTGCCATACAACCACCCCATACACCTTACCATACACCCACCCCACATAACTTGCCATACACCCAACACACCACATAACTTGCCATACACCCACCCCCCATAGCTTGCCATTCACTCAGCCCACACACCTTACCATAGAAACACCCCACACAGCATGCCATACAACAACCCCACACTGATAGTCCAACCTCTCCGTGTATATGTAACAGTTGGCAGCTTTTATAGCTGGAGATACCGACATCCACATTAGAAACCTACAGTACAACAAGTGCTCCATGGTCTGAAAGGTTGGGTTGTCACGACTGAAGAATTCACGCTCACACAGATCACAAAAAACCAAATCTCCCTGCATATACGCTAAAGATGTGCTAGAAGAACACACACACACACACACACACACACACACACACACACACACACACACACACACACACACACACACACACACACATACACACACACACGGATACAAACACTCGTGAAACTAATTACAAGCGTTATAATTAATTCCAGAAAGTGTAACATGTTACGAGTAAGTCAAGACGAACGTTCCTTTTCAGCTGATTATGAAAATGAATATGGAATGATTAAGAGTCTTTCAGTCTTTGCCTGCGACCAGGGCAGGGCATCATATGTTTCATGACATGACTGAAGGTAAGAACCACATGGTTCTGAGAGCTACGGTAGCATGATAGCCAGACGTCGGCCTGCCGGCCCAGAGTTCATGGACGAACCGCATCAGGACAGATTCGAAGTTTTTAACTTTTTATTCAGTAAAGGGTACCAAGCCTTGTATTGGAAAGTAAAGCTTCGACGTCACACTGACCACAGGGCCCACCGATCACCGAGTGGTCAATAAAAAGTATTGGTCTATCACCATATGCTCAGTGAGAGTGAAAGTGGGTACAAGAGCCCTTGACCACTTTACACGTAGAGTTGTGTTCTACAGTTGCCTACCTGGCATCCATAGAGCAAACCTGCCCTCGCCATGAGACCCCTGAATTCTAGTAGGCTGATGTCCACGGTTCAGTCGTTTTAGTCAAGTAGACAATAGCTCATTCCTCCGTGGACTAGATCTCATTGGTGGGTGACCAATCCCATTAGCCGGGAGATGAAACAAACACAATCATCAATCAGGAGATATAACTGTCATAACAATATGATATGCGGGTTTATATTGAGGTATTTCCGCCATTACTTATGCCTAAATCTATTCTTCTTTTGTATATAGAGACTCCTCCAGGTGGTCTGCTGTGAAATCGCCCGCAACTGTGTTTCGAACGCGGTATGCGGGATTGCGAACTGCGTCCGTAAACTTCTTCGCCACGGGGCTATTGAATCACACACAGCCAAACAATACTGAAGTTGACTGCTACGTCCTGTAAAGGATCTGCAAATAACTTTATAGACTACTTCTGATACAATCATGTTCTGATATAAAATTGTGAAACAGAGGGAACTTCAGTACAATGAATTAAGGTACCTAGGTCAGCATACCCTATAGTTCCCAAACCAGCAGGCCGGTGCATTCGTGTCAGGTGGATGCACTAATAACAAACGCGCAATTGAGTAGAAGAGTACACGAGGTTAACTAAGTTTATTACGTTTGATCGGTAGAAATACATAAATTGGTACGTGAAAACCACAACGGAACGTGAATCGCGAACATCCTCATGTCAATCTTGTCGCAACATGACAGGTCCCAGAAGCGCATTTCGAAGCTGGAACATTCTACCTTAAACGAGTTGCATAAGCCACGCATTTAAACTACAAGGGGTTGATAATATGTGTTGAGCTGGGTTGTTGTTGTTGTTGTTGACCGGAGAATACTACGGGATATAAAAAACGTGAGCAGTTTGGCTGGAACTCTAACGGCTGGGATAGGCGCCAAAACCAGCTGTAGAACGTACCCAACTTTTAATTGCTATAAGATCACGGAACCGACGCTCATAGTTCAATATGTCACAGATGTCATGTCGGCTGTCATTTTTGTGTAGAATCAACGGAGTAATACCAAATTTACTATCACATTATTACAGATTGAAACAACAGAACTCGTTGGGTGAACTTGCAGTTTAACCAAGGCCAACCACGGGTCATTCATAGAAGCTGATATTACTTGCATCCCCACACTGTGGTTGTCCCGCGTGCAGTGGCTATTGCGCATGAACATCATTATTCTATAGACGGTGCAACAATTCTTGTTTCTGTTCGTAGGCCTTCTTATAATTTCTTTCAATTCTTTTGTGTTGTGTTTGCTTTTCGTCTTGTTGAAAAGGACAGGTGAGCTTTAATTTTCGCAATGTTATGAGCGTCGATCTTGGAGAAAGCAATAGCAAACTACTGAGAGGAAAATTGCCTAGAATATCACGAACAGCAGCAATATGCAGGGGTTGAATACGACGTCCTGTCAACGGATATGCAACTTCTGTACCTTCTTCTTTCGCCCCTTGTCTTCTATTGGGGCAGAGGGCCTCAAGCAACTCAATGCCAACGGCCCTGTCCTCATCTATACCATACACCGTCTCCGTCTCTTCCCCCAACCACTCAAGCAACTCAATGCTAGCGGCCCTGTCCTCATCTATACCACACACCGTCTCCGTCTCTTCCCCCAACCACTCAAGCAACTCAGTGCCAGCGGCCCTGTCCTCATCTATACCACACACCGTCTCCGTCTCTTCCCCCAACCACTCAAGCAACTCAGTGCCAGCGGCCCTGTCCTCATCTATACCACACACCGTCTCCGTCTCTTCCCCCAACCACTCAAGCAACTCACTGCCAGCCGCCCTGTCCTCATCTATACCACACACCGTCTCCGTCCCTTCCCCCAACCACTCAAGCAACTCAATGCCAGCGGCCCTGTCCTCATCTATACCACACACCGTCTCCGTCTCTTCCCCCAACCACTCAAGCAACTCAGTGCCAGCAGTCCTGTCCTTATCTATACCACACACCGTCCTCGTCTCTTCCCCCAACCACTCAAGCAACTCACTGCCAGCCGCCCTGTTCTCAGCTATACCACACACCCACTCTGCTTTGTCCTCCGCCCTGTCCTCAGCTATACCACACACTGTCTCCATCTATCCTACCCCCCTCGGTGTTATTCATGTCTGCCTCTGCTTCGCTTTTTCGCTTCTTTTTTTTTCTCGGTGTTTTTTTATTTCCTCGGTGTTTTTTTTTATTTTTTTGCTTTGCGGATTCCAGTCATGCAAATAAATCAAGTCTATTTCCTTACAAGTTTGGGAAACCATGTTTGTCTCTTTTTACCAGCAAAGCGCATGTACAACCTTGATTGTTTTTAGCTTTCTTTCAGTGCATTATTTTATGCATGATTTAATAAGTCACCCGCTCCTGTTTTTATTTGTTTTCTTTCACGGAAGAGTTGTTATGTTCTAGCTGTATACTAGTTCCTAAACATTCTCATTTAGTGCCAATGTTCACCTCCGGATGCTCACGTGGATATAGTTCCATGCTGTCAACTACCAGGCCCTCTTACTTTTGTACCAGGAATAGTTGACTTATGTCCGTTTTCTTCAATGTTGTTATATCTTTGTGGGACGACCTTAATGTCTGTAGGCCTATTTTTTTCAAAATTAAGTTTTATTTGTATTATTGTAATAACAGGATTAACATCCGAGTTGATATATGAACTTTGCAATGATTTAGTGATCGCAACTGTCCTTGTTCACCGACCTTGTCCCAAATATTTCCAAACGTCCTAAGGAAACATCTTTAAGTAATTATATCATATTGCCACAATTTGACAAAGGAAGATGGACTGGCATAACCTATGATAAGGCCTATGATAAACCTATGATAAGATTTATAATCATCTAGCTGACGACCCGGCCCGGCGTTCCCTAACTCCTGGCGGGGAGCGTCTCATTTAACTCATATAAGTAGTCATTATACATTCAAATACATTTCTCTAAGCGCACAGAGTACGCGTTCGGCCCCTGGGCCCTCTCAGCTAATTGATTGATATTTTATTAGTTACCAGTTGAACATGCTTGAGCATCCCGTGCTCGAACGGTTTTCAGTCTTGCTTGCCGTTGCTCGCTTGTTTCAGATGAACGTGGTTGAGAAATGCGTACTCGATTGGTTTCTAGATGAACGTGCTTGAGCAGTGCGTACTCGATTGGTTTCCAGATGGACGTGCTGGAGCAGTGCGTACTCGATTGGTTTCCAGTCTTGCTTCCCATTGCTCGTCTGTTTTTGAAGCTCGTAATGCCTTTTTCTTTCGTGCTTGAGGAAAAATTGTTGATTTTAAACTATTTCAGTTGGATCCGCGGGAGTGAGAACAACATCTGCACAAAATTTCCTCTCAATCGGATGAAACGCATAAAGGACACACACACAAAGAAACATTCTCTTTTATAAATATAGATTATAGAAAGACACGCAAACATAGAAAATTATATCTTTCTTCTCTCTGCAACGCTTTCCTAGAAAAGCAGTAGTACAAAAGGAGCAGAGGGAGTCACTGGTAGTATTACTTCAAGAGTTGGTTAGATTGAGTGAAAGAGACATTGACGAAATCAAGTCTGACGTTAATACAAGCAACAGGACACGAGAAACACAGAAAATTGCATCTTCCTAGCTGCGACGCTTCGTGGCAAAATCAGTAGGACAAAAGAAGAGGAATAATTGGAAACGAAGTGGAAATCAGAACATGCAGACCACCAGAAAGATGGTACATACTACCGACTCCACCGAAGAGAGACAAAGGACAATCTTCTGACTCCGCGTGTAAAACAACGGACTGGACTACGACATACGTAATTAACTAGATACTGATGAATGCACCCATGGAACTGGTGAAGTACAAGGGAAACCTTTGCTGCAGGAGTGTCCAGCACACGCAGAATAGAGAACAGTAATCTGGCTGACACCGCTATATCTGAACACACATTCTATAGAGATGTCAACAAGCTGAACTCTATGGAAATGTCAACAAGCTGAACTCTATGGAGATATCAACAAGCTGAACTCTCTGGAGATGTCAACAAGCTGAACTCTATAGAGATGTCAACAAGCTGAACTCTATGGAGATATCAACAAGCTGAACTCTATGGAGATATCAACAAGCTGAACTCTATGGAGATGTCAACAAGCTGAACTCTATGGAGATATCAACAAGCTGAACTCTCTGGAGATGTCAACAAGCTGAACTCTATAGAGAGTGTCAACAAGCTGACTCTATCGAGATGTCACAAGCTGCAACTCTATGAGATGTCAACAAGCTGAACTCATATGAGATGTCAGAGCCAAGCTGAACTCTATGGAGATGTCAACAAGCCTGAACTCTATGGAGATGTCAACAAGCTGAACTCTATGGAGATGTCAACAAGCTAGAACTCTATGGAGATGTCACATGCTGAACTCTATGGAGATGTCAACAAGCTGAACTCTATGAGATGTGTCAACAAGCTGAACTCTATGGAGATGTCAACAAGCTGAACTCTATGGAGATGTCAACAAGCTGAACTCTCTGGAGATGTCAACAAGCTGAACTCTATGGAGATATAAACAAGTTGAACTCTATGGAGATGTTAACAAGCTGAACTCTATGGAGATGTCAACAAGCTGAACTCTATGGAGATGTCAACAAGCTGAACTCTATGGAGATGTCAACAAGCTGAACTCTATGGAGATGTCAACAAGCTGAACTCTATGGAGATGTCAACAAGCTGAACTCTATGGAGATGTCAACAAGCTGAACTCTATGGAGATGTCAACAAGCTGAACTCTATGGAGATGTCAACAAGCTGAACTCTATGAAGATGTCAACAAGCTGAACTCTATGGAAGATGTCAACAAGCTGAACTCTATGGAGATGTCAACAAGCTGAACTCTATAAAGATGTCAACAAGCTGAACTCTATGGAGATGTCAACAAGCTGAACTCTATGGAGATGTCAACAAGCTGAACTCTATAAAGATGTCAACAAGCTGAACTCTATGGAAATGTCAACAAGCTGAACTCTATGGAGATGTCAACAAGCTGAACTCTATAAAGATGTCAACAAGCTGAACTCTATGGAGATGTCAACAAGCTGAACTCTATAAAGATGTCAACAAGCTGAACTCTATGGAGATGTCAACAAGCTGAACTCTATGGAGATGTCAACAAGCTGAACTCTATGGAGATGTCAACAAGCTGAACTCTATAAAGATGTCAACAAGCTGAACTCTATAAAGATGTCAACAAGCTGAACTCTATGGAGATGTCAACAAGCTGAACTCTATGGAGATGTCAACAAGCTGAACTCTATGGAGATGTCAACAAGCTGAACTCTATGGAGATGTCAACAATCTGAACTCTATGGAAATGTCAACAAGCTGAACTCTATGGAAATATCAACAAGCTGAACTCTATGGAGATGTCAACAAGCTGAACTCTATGGAAATGTCAACAAGCTGAACTCTATGGAGATGTCAACAAGCTGAACTCTATGGAGATGTCAACAAGCTGAACTCTAGGGAGATGTCAACAAGCTGAACTCTATAAAGATGTCAACAAGCTGAACTCTATGGAGATGTCAACAAGCTGAACTCTATGGAGATGTCAACAAGCTGAACTCTATAAAGATGTCAACAAGCTGAACTCTATGGAAATGTCAACAAGCTGAACTCTATGGAGATGTCAACAAGCTGAACTCTATAAAGATGTCAACAAGCTGAACTCTATGGAGATGTTAACAAGCTGAACTCTATAAAGATGTCAACAAGCTGAACTCTATGGAGATGTCAACAAGCTGAACTCTATGGAGATGTCAACAAGCTGAACTCTATGGAGATGTCAACAAGCTGAACTCTATAAAGATGTCAACAAGCTGAACTCTATAAAGATGTCAACAAGCTGAACTCTATGGAGATGTCAACAAGCTGAACTCTATGGAGATGTCAACAATCTCAAGCATTTATTCATATTGTCGTTTGAAGGAGTACAAAGAAGCAGGGGAAGAATGGTTGGGGGGCTGAGTGGCCTCGAGGTATGGTGTCCGCCTCGAGTGCTGGAGGTCCCGGGTTCATTCCCCGGTAAGGACCGGGTTTTATTTAAAAAATCCACCTGGACTTCCAGTAATAAAATTTCCCCTGGTCTCTGGGTAGTGAGATCGGACGCCCGTATGTATTGTTGCGCACGTAAAAAATCCCTTGGCAGTTGGAAATCGAAAAAAAGGGTAGCCTAACGGCGCTGCCCGGGCAAAATTTCGAGTTTAAAATCTACCCAAGTATTTCAGGATCCTTGCCGATGCAACGGAGTTCGTGCATTTAGCTGAGTTTCTCCAGACTCAGGTTTGAGTTAGGAGGAAAACGGAGCACTTATGGGTTAAACTGTGTGCCGTGATGTTGATCCAACGACTAAACTAAACTAAACTAGGGGAAGAATACCTAGTGGATCTAGTTGAAATCGCGCAATGCGATCCGAGTCGTACGTCCACACACATTCACATACACAGCATGCCATTAAATATGTGTGTTCGTGTCAGTACGACTGACGACTTGTGCTAACCATTGATTCGTTGTGCTTGCTATAGATAGTTGCTGCAGTCAACTAATCAACTACCGACAAAGCAGACAAATGCAAACACTAAGAAATATCTCTCTGTGCCTTACCTCTCTCTGCCTTATCTCTATCCTTTACCTCTATCTTCTTTACTGCTATGTACCTTACCTCTTTCTCCCTTACCTCTCTCTCTCTCTCTCTCTCTCTCTCTCTCTCTCTCTCTCTCTCTCGCGCGCGCTTAACTATCTCTCCCTTATCTCTCTCTTATCTTTCTTTGCCTTATCACTCTCTCTCCCTTACTGCTCCCTGCCTTACATCTCTCTCTCCTTTACCTCCCTTTCTCTTACCTCGCTTTTCCCTTATCTCTCTCTCCCTTACCCCTCTCTCTCTCACCTTTATCTCTCTCTCTCTTACCTGTTTCTTTCTAACATGGATTTATCGCTTACCTCTTTTCTCCCTTACCTCTCTGTCTCTCTGTCTGTCTGTCTCTGTCTCTCTGTGTGTCTGTCTCTGTCTGTCTGTCTGTCTGTCTGTCTGTCTGTCTGTCTGTCTGTCTGTCTGTCTGTCTGTCTGTCTCTCTCTCTCTCTCTCTCTCTCTCTCTCTCTCTCTCTCTCTCTCTCTCTCTCTCTCTCTCTCTCTCTCTCTCTCTCTTTCCCTTACCACCCTCATCGTGTATTTGTCAATACTTCTTATCGTTGACCTTTATTCATCTGAACTCTGCCGTGATGATTTGACTTGGACTTCCTGTCATGCTCGAGTTCCCAGTCAACATGATGGCAACTGTGGCAACATGTCTCCGCTGACCCGGGTGTTTGCAGCTTCATTACCACACC
This sequence comes from Cepaea nemoralis, assembly GCA_014155875.1. NCBI lineage: Eukaryota > Metazoa > Mollusca > Gastropoda > Stylommatophora > Helicidae > Cepaea > Cepaea nemoralis. The sequence continues at coordinate 287,204 of JACEFZ010012719.1, forward strand.
GGCTTGCTGACGGTCGACTGCACTCCTGCTGGAAAGTGTTGCTCACGCTGACGGTCGACTGCACCTTGCTGGGAAGTGTTGCTCACGCTGATGGAAGGCTATGGGAGCAGACCCAAGCAAATGTACACTGATGTCGGAAGTTGGCTATTAAGCTCATAAAAAGTCGTGCGCTCCCGACGCGTACAGTAATGAATGTAAACAAAAATGGTGTCAGGTAGTTTCCTTCCAACAACATCTCTGCCGGAAAATCGTCATTCTGAAATAAACTCATGGTACTGCTGGAGTAATTAACGTAGAGATCTGCGTGTGAACTTGTATGGGGCGGGTGAGAAAGGAAGAAAACATAGAATAAGTAGAATACGAAGAAGAAAGAGTAGAAGGAGAAAGAGAACAAAGAGAAGAAGGAGGTGGTGGAAGAAAAGGAGTATGGGCTTTCGCTCCCCTCCCTTTGCCCTGTCGCTGCTGCGGAGTGCGACTCTCTCAATACTTCTGATGCCACCACCAGCGACAGTAGTTGTCGTCCGGCAGCAGAGGTTGGACTTTGGACGACACTTCTGGTTCCCTGTGGTCACTACATTGTGGTCTGTCGCCACCTTGGCTCAAGTACAGACCTATTAGACGGATTGGCTACTGGGTGGACACGAGAGAGTGAAGCCTGTTTCCATCTTGACTGGGAGATCTGTTCGCGCTCGCTAGTGCAGTGGTTCTCAACCATTTTTGGCCAGTGCCCTCTTTTACCATATTTTCAGAACGTCATTCCCTCCTTTCGTATTTCCTACCTAAAAATTTGGCCCGTGTCCCCCTTCACCATATTTTCAGAACATCTTTCCCCCCTTTCGTATTTCCTACCTAATATCCCCTCCCGCTCCTGCCCCTACACAATATACGCAATAATGGAAGCACATACCAAAACAAGTCTAGACTTCCACATAAAACGCGATTTGTGGGTCTACTTACTTTATAAAGTGAATTTTAGAAGGGGTGAGGCGTACAGAACTGTAAAAGTATGAAGGGAAAAACAATATCAAGTAATCAGTTCATGTATTAACGCGATCTTGAAATAAACTTCAACCCCCCCCCCCTCGCCCTGAAAACCCTAAAATTCCCCCTGGGGGGGGGGGATTCCCCACCGGTTGAGAACCACTGCGCTAGTGAGACATGTGAGGCATTTGTATTGCAAGGAGCGCCATCTTGCCGTATTGTGCCACTCATCGCTCAGATTGTTACACAGAAAACAGAATGATTTCTTCGCAGCCTCGCCCAGTAGTTTTAATGTCCGAGTTCTGGATTGTCTCTTTGTACCAAACGGCTAATTCGCATCGTACACGGATTCATGAACCAGACCATCGCGCACACCTCAGTGGAGAATAGCCTGACTGTATACCCGTGCTATCTCAGACCTGTGACCAAGTCACTGTACCATACCATCATGAAGGCGTGTTGCTTCCCCTTTATAAATCATCGCACATAGTATTGTTTCGCGCTCATAAAAATCAAAAGATGGAAGTAAAGACTAGAGGACGCACTAGACAACAGACCAAATGAAAGCTATAGTTAGCGACCGGGATTCGAACCTGTCACCTCCAAATGATGATGTAACTGCTGCATTAACAAGTGTCCTTCGACGCATGACCAACTGGACCTCCCACCAACCACCCCCCACCCCTCACCCCCCCCCCCCCCATTTTGATTTCCTATTCTTCTCATTTAGTACGAGACAGTCATCTCGATCAGCGTGAACTGCCGAGCCCACCAGAGTGCACAAATAATGACATGCAGGTCGTTTCTGAAACTTGGATTAGTTTTGGGTTTCTGCCATAGCTTCTTAGGGCCGCCGCCAGCCGCCAGTTGTCCTCGCCGTCGTCGAGGATGGTTTTAGAGAAGACGATTCTTTCCTCTGATTTCTGCCCCGTTTTAATCAAGCATATCGTCTCGGCCCTGGCTGTGGCAAGTCTGTTCGCTTGCATCCTCCAATATATGAATCTTGATATATAATAGGACAAATAAGAAAGAACTCAAAAGCAGGGACGACGTTGTTTCTGTGACAAATTTCGGGAGTACCTTGGACTGCCAGGAGTAAATGATAAAGAGTGCCTGGAAAAGGTTATTCTGGGTAGAACATTATATTCAACTTCAAGAAGAAGACAATCGTTGCGCTGTGTTCATGTGTTGGGAAGAAACGCATTCGGAAATATCTGGAAAGATCAACTGTAGAAACATACAAGAGGCAGGCCAAGAGAAATGATGCTGGATGACTTTAAAAGGTTCTGTGGAGGAATAAAATAAAAAATGGATCCCGAATACCAGGCGCCAAGACGTAACAACTAACGTCATGTGCAAAGGTGTCTGGGAAAAAAATCATCAACCACACGCGCGCGAGCGCGCGCACACACACACACACACACACACACACACACACACACACACACACACACACACACACACACACACGCACGCACACACACAAATACACATAATTCACAAGAAATGTAAACATTCTTCCGACATGGGTGTCACTCAATTTAAGTGTTTTCATAGCGGGGCAACAAGAAGTAATTATTTAACCTCTTAAGCTTAAAAATCCGACAGTCACCGGAAACAACCGTTGAAGGTAAACTGAAACAACGGCAGCTTGGAAAGTGGACAAAAACCTCGCCTACATCCCTCAACCATCTAAGTGACTGTGTGACGGGGCCATTTGTTATCCTCACAGCTTAATTAGACTTTCTCCAGAGCCTGGCAAACAATTTCCAGAATATGTTGGCTATATATCAGCCCTGGTGGCAATTGTCATGTGCGGTAGCAACTTTGTCCCAATTAAGAAGTTTTGTTTCTTTTACTGTGGATGGTGTTCTTCCAATGGGTGTTATGCTGTGGAATCTTCATGGTCGGGGTACTGGTACACATCATTCAACAACTAATTTTCTATCCTATTATAGAAGGTCGACGGAAAAAGTGGTCAGCCCTGATTGTAATGCCTTGTTTGTTTGTCTAGCTCTGTTCATTCATATTTCCTGTTACGTTTAGTTTTGTTCGTCCAGGGTTGTAAGTATGCTATGTTTACTGTACTTATTTTCGACAGTTCAGTTACTTCGTGCACTTGATTTGTATGTAGTGCTCTCTGTTAACTTCCAGGACCGGGAACAGAAAGTATATGTGGACAAGCACTGTATAAGCACCCTGAGTTGTTTGTTTGTTACTAGGGCGTGCCTGGCGTGAGAGAACCACTCAGCACGACATCTCTTCTGTCTCGCATCTCCATGTCACAATACCTTTTCCTACTCTCATCCCATCCCCCTCCTCCATCGTCCATTTCATTTGTAGAATCCGACACTTGGACATTGACACAGCATATTAGTTTAGTTTAGTCGACGTTATCAACATCACGGCACACGGGTGTAACCCATAAGTGCTCCGTTCTACTCCTAACTCAAGCCCGAGAGACTGGCAGCTCAGTGCACGAACTCCACAGCAACGATGAGGATCCTGAAATACATTGGGTAGATTTTTAACTCGAAACTTTGCCCGGGCAGCGCCGTTAGGCTACTCTTTTTCGATTTCCAACTGCCAAGGGATTTTTTACGTTAGCAACAATGCACACAGGCGTCCGATCTCACTACCCATAGACCAGGGCAAATTTTTGTTACTAGAAGTCCACGTGAAAAAATCCCGGCCCTCACCGGTTCTTGAACCCGGAACCTCCAGCGCTCGAAGCGGACACCATACCTCGAGACCACTCAGCCCCCTGACGTATGACACATCGTATTATGGTGTCTGTCTGTCTGTCTGTCTGTCTGTCTGTCTGTCTGTCTGTCTGTCTGTCTGTCTGTCTGTCTGTCTGTCTGTCTGTCTGTCTGTCTGTCTGTCTGTCTGTCTGTCTGTCTGTCTGTCTGTCTGTCTGTCTGTCTGTCTGTCTGTCTGTCTGTCTGTCTGTCTGTCTGTCTGTCTGTCTGTCTGTCTGTCTGTCTGTCTGTCTGTCTGTCTGTCTGTCTGTCTGTCTGTCTGTCTGTCTGTCTGTCTGTCTGTCTGTCTGTCTGTCTGTCTGTCTGTCTGTCTGTCTGTCTGTCTGTCTGTCTGTCTGTCTGTCTGTCTGTCTGTCTGTCTGTCTGTCTGTCTGTCTGTCTGTCTGTCTGTCTGTCTGTCTGTCTGTCTGTCTGTCTGTCTGTCTGTCTGTCTGTCTGTCTGTCTGTCTGTCTGTCTGTCTGTCTGTCTGTCTGTCTGTCTGTCTGTCTGTCTGTCTGTCTGTCTGTCTGTCTGTCTGTCTGTCTGTCTGTCTGTCTGTCTGTCTGTCTGTCTGTCTGTCTGTCTGTCTGTCTGTCTGTCTGTCTGTCTGTCTGTCTGTCTGTCTGTCTGTCTGTCTGTCTGTCTGTCTGTCTGTCTGTCTGTCTGTCTGTCTGTCTGTCTGTCTGTCTGTCTGTCTGTCTGTCTGTCTGTCTGTCTGTCTGTCTGTCTGTCTGTCTGTCTGTCTGTCTGTCTGTCTGTCTGTCTGTCTGTCTGTCTGTCTGTCTGTCTGTCTGTCTGTCTGTCTGTCTGTCTGTCTGTCTGTCTGTCTGTCTGTCTGTCTGTCTGTCTGTCTGTCTGTCTGTCTGTCTGTCTGTCTGTCTGTCTGTCTGTCTGTCTGTCTGTCTGTCTGTCTGTCTGTCTGTCTGTCTGTCTGTCTGTCTGTCTGTCTGTCTGTCTGTCTGTCTGTCTGTCTGTCTGTCTGTCTGTCTGTCTGTCTGTCTGTCTGTCTGTCTGTCTGTCTGTCTGTCTGTCTGTCTGTCTGTCTGTCTGTCTGTCTGTCTGTCTGTCTGTCTGTCTGTCTGTCTGTCTGTCTGTCTGTCTGTCTGTCTGTCTGTCTGTCTGTCTGTCTGTCTGTCTGTCTGTCTGTCTGTCTGTCTGTCTGTCCTGTCTGTCTGTCTGTCTGTCTGTCTGTCTGTCTGTCTGTCTGTCTGTCTGTCTGTCTGTCTGTCTGTCTGTCTGTCTGTCTGTCTGTCTGTCTGTCTGTCTGTCTGTCTGTCTGTCTGTCTGTCTGTCTGTCTGTCTGTCTGTCTGTCTGTCTGTCTGTCTGTCTGTCTGTCTGTCTGTCTGTCTGTCTGTCTGTCTGTCTGTCTGTCTGTCTGTCTGTCTGGTCGTCCGTACATCTTTCTGTCTCTCTGTCTGTTTTCCTGCTTGTCTGAAACAGAACCAAACAAAGATTTCACATGTTGACCGGTTAAAGCAAAACAATCTGGCGGTCCCCGAAAACAAAAGAAGCGAACAAATGGATCAGTCGATTCTTTTGTGTTGATGGTCTCAAACACGCCTCAGTCGGCAAAGGAGTATGAAGGTCAACAAGAACGTTCCACGATCAAGAAGAAAACAACTGCTCGCGGCATGTCAATGCGGCCTCTCACATAAGAAGGACAATCACGAGCTCACACTTCTCAAAAGAGCTGAGACAGAAATATAACGTCAGAAGCATGCCCATCAGAAAAGATGATGAAGTCACAGTTGTTCGTGGACACTACAAGGGGCAACAGACAGGAAGGTGACCCACGTCTACAGCAAGAAATGTGTGGTATACATTGAACAAATTCAGTGTCCCTGGTGGTATCCATCCCTCTAATGTTGTCATCGTCAAGCTGAAATTGGACAAGGATCGCAAGAAGATTTGGAAATAAAGGCAATAAACAGAGCTATGACTCTTGCAGAGATGGATAAGTACACAGAAACCTATGGGAAGCGCAATGGTTATTTTTTTAAAGTCCATCTATCCGTGAATCAATCTATCGATAAATCTGTCTGTGATTTGCATTCATGCACTTTTGTTGCACCCGGGCAATGTTTTGGTTTTGGTAACTTCCAAGCACATGTGTGACTGACACAGATAATAAACACACAACGGAATGTATCATGCACCTCCACGTGCTCCTGTCCTCACCAACTCTCGTTAGCTGGTCACACAGTCGATTCCCCAGGCCGCACCATCTCTCTTCAGCTGGTCGCACATCGATTCCCCAGTCCGCACCAACTTTCTTCAGCTGGTCACACAGTCTATTCCCCAGTCCGCACCAACTCTCTTCAGCTGGTCACATAGTCGATTCCCCAGTCCGCACCAACTCTCTTCAGCTGGTCACATAGTCGATTCCCCAGTCCACACCATCTCTCTTCAATTGGTCACATAGTCGATTCCCCAGTCCGCACCATCTCTCTTTAGCTGGTCACACAGTCGATTCCCCAGTCCGCACCATCTCTCGTTAGCTGGTCACACATCGATTCCCCAGTCTGCACCAACTCTCTTCAGCTGGTCACACAGTCGATTCCCCAGTCCACACCATCTCTCTTCAGCTGGTCACACCTCGATTCTCCTGCGCAAGGTATGCTTGTGTTACGTAGTTTTTGTAGTTTTGTGTAACATGGAAAGAACTGAGAACCTCCGCCCACAATAGCATACTTGAAGATGAGAGACCCTAGGTAACGCTGTGGTTTGCACGCTCACCTGCGGGTCCTGCAGTGATGTGTTCGACTCCCATTGAGCAGTGGATATTTTTTTTAATGTATCTGGGCTTCCAGCTTGACTCGACCTAAATATTCTGGAAGGAAAGACAGTCGGAATATTATTGGCCACATCACTCATCCGGCTAGCACCATATAACTACTAAACCTCAAGGCTTTCAAAACGTACGACACTATTTTACCTGGAGATGAGGTTGTCATCGAGTGGATCTCTTGCAATGATAATTAGTCTACACTGATGGTTGGTGCTTTCATCATCTATTTCAGTTAAATCACTTGCCTCTCAACATGTATGTCATAATTAGTCTACACATATGGTTGATGCTTTCATCATCTATTTCAGTTAAATCACTTGCCTCTCAACATGTATGTCATAATTAGTCTACACTGATGGTTGATGCTTTCATCATCTATTTCAGTTAAATCACTTGCCTCTCAACATGTATGTCATAATTAGTCTACACATATGGTTGATGCTTTCATCATCTATTTCAGTTAAATCACTTGCCTCTCAACATGTGTGTCATAATTAGTCTGCACTGATGGTTGATGCTTTCATCATCTATTTCAATTAAATCACTTGCCTCTCAACATGTGTGTCATAATTAGTCTGCACTGATGGTTGATGCTTTCATCATCTATTTCAGTTAAATCACTTGCCTCTCAACGTGTGTGTCATAATTAGTCTACACTGTTGGTTGATGCTTTCATCATCTATTTCAGTTAAATCACTTGCCTGTCAACATGTGTGTCACAATTAGCCTACACTGTTGGTTGATGCTTTCATCATCTATTTCAGTTAAATCACTTGCCTCTCAACGTGTGTGTCATAATTAGTCTACACTGTTGGTTGATGCTTTCATCATCTATTTCAGTTAAATCACTTGCCTCTCAACATGTGTGTCACAATTAGCCTACACTGTTAGATGATGCTTTCATAATGCTAGCCCTGCCACTCACGGTTTGTGCTAAGGGTAGGTTTTGTTGTGTAAGAGATTGTTTCGCCGAGTGTTGTACATGACCCTAATTTCCCCTCCGAGTCTTCCCATGTTACACAGAGAGCTAACTGCTGCTGTCTGTGCTACATGTCATCGTCTTGGTTTCGCTGTCTCTAAGACGGCTTGTAGTGTCAGATTATAATCGGTACGCTATGTGACGACTTGCAGTGTCGGATTATAACCTGTACAGTGTCTCTGTGACGACTTGTAGTGTCAGATTATGACCTGTACAGTGTCCCTGTGGCGACTTGTAGTGTCAGATTATAACCTGCTTTCTGGACACAGCCGTGGTGTGCACTGTGTGCAAGTTTCAGTGCTTTATTTCAGCTGTTATGCTATTCCGGCGCATGCGCTGTCTGGTTAGTGTGTTATGTCCACGAATCTAAACGCCTATTATTGACCATATACTGTATGAAGTCACTTATATCCTATTTCCCAACCATCTAGTTCGCTTTATTTCAATAAAATCATTTGACCACATTGTGTCTTGCTTTCTGGAACCATCATTTCTTATCTTGGCTCCTCTAATAACTTAAAATTCTCTTCCAAAGTATTTCATTCCTATGGACAAAAATGCCTTAGCAAACTATCTGCTTACATAAGGAGCAGGTTCTTATTAACAACATGTGCTATTCCGATAAGCCACCTCATACGATCACCAGACTCTTGAATACCGACTGTAACAAACATCCCATGTGGCCAAGACATCCAGGTATTATCTCTCTCTCTCTCTCTTTTTTTTTTAATGTTGCATATCCCTTGCAGGACTTTGCAGTCAACACCATCATTTTTCAGCTGCTGTTGGTGTACTAGGCAAGTTTTTACGTTCAGTAGTTTGCCATTGCTTTCTTAACGACCGGCTCCCATACCAACATGTTGTAACACAACGCGACACGGTCTGCTGTACAAATCGGTCGCGGCTGCGTTTCGAAAGCATGGTAAGCGGCTCACGAACCGCGTTCGCAAGCCTTTGGCTTCCCCTTATTCTTTTATGAGACTCTTATGAACACCATCATTACATCAGACATGCATTGACTGTGGACTGACAGCATCACCAGGCGAAACCCTGAGAACTATCTTTAGGACTTTCATGGACTCCGACATATAGAACTGGACAGAGAACTTTGCAGACTGAGACTAAGCAATCAGACCAAGATTATAATACTTTGTGATGTTGCTGAAGGACGGATCGAGTGGATATAATATGTTGCTGTCCTGCATGAGATAAATAGCATTGATGTAACGGCTAATGCCACAAATAAAGCAGAGTGGTTTGCCTTCCTCGATCGAATATTCTATCTTCATTTCATTACACGTATGTTCCTCACTGTGAGTACTAGCTTTGTCTTCACGGCATCTCTTGTCGCTGTGGGTTCGATCCGCAACTGCGCGAATTTGAAATTTTTCGAAATTGACTTGAGCTCTCAGGTCGACACAGCTTAAAGTGGGTACTAAGAATGTCTTGGAAAATAAAGGCGGCCGGGGTGATGCTGAGCTCAGTCAACATCAAGCAGTGCCAATTGATCTACATAAATATGAGTCTCACACTACAGGACCGATAGGCCTTTCAGCTTTACAATATATGTATATATGTTCTAATTTCATGCTAATGAAACTAGAACATTATATGCAGCAATAAGAAAGAGACAAACATCTTTCTTCGGTTGTCATGTGATGAGAAGAGAGGCATTGGAGAACATCATGACAACTGAAAAGATCGAGGGGAAGACAAGAATAGGCATAGAAATGATGCTGGGTGGATTGAGACGGTGGCATGGAGGAATATCAGCAGTAGAATTGATCCAGAAAACCAAAGACCGAGATCAGTGGAGAGCCTTAAACGCCTACGACATCTGGCAGTAGCACTTGATGATATATATATATATATATATATATATATATATATATATATATATATATATATATATATATATATATATATATATATGTGTGTGTGTGTGTGTGTGTGTGTGTGTGTGTGTGTGTGTGCGCGCGCCCGCGAGCGTGTGTGTGTATTTTGTTTAACTGGATGTTTATATCTAATTAATTTACCGGTTTGCTGTGTCTTGTTCGAGTGGATTTGCCTTAATGGTGTAGGAAATATGTATTAACACGTTGTGAAAGTATGCAGGTCACCCTGCGTCGTATAGCGCCCCTGCTGGACAACAAAAGAGGCCCCGCCAGCCGCTCGTACAGCAGACAAACAACATAACACGTGGACTAGTCTAGAAACATACATTTAATGAGACACATATACTATATACGTTATCACGACAAGTGTAGTTTGTATCCCTAGTTACAGTGAAAACCCTACAGAGAGCGGAAGTAAATAGACTTGGCCATGCGTGCCGCAGCAGGCATCTCAGGCAGGAATGTGGCGTTATAGCATTCAGCGGGCACTTCGAAGTCATTGGGGTTGGCGACGCCATTGACAACATCGTAGATGTGGGTGATGGCGGTGTTGTTGAAGTTGCTGAAGTCCAATACGAACTGGCTGACGGGATAGCACTGGCCCAGGGTGAACTCTCCAACCCAGGTCTCACCTTGGGGAAAGAAACAAGAAGTTTATTCTTCAAGTGCGAGGAGAATACTGAAACTAGCACAGGCCAAGGATATCCATACAGACACTGAGTCTCTGTGATATTGTACTCTACTTCTTTTCCATTTTGTCAGCAGATCCTTTACGTTACTTAACGGTTACTGCCTTTCTTTCAGATATTGTTCTTCGGTTAGTTGTGTTCTTGTGGTATCGATCAATATCGGTGATAATGTGAACCTTTGACGCAGGGCGAGGCATACATGCAATTGCATCGATGTCCACACTCCCTATCGGAACCGCTCTCTCCTTTAAGGCAGGGATCAAGTTTATCGGTCAGGAGGTGAATTAACAGTCCAACACATAGTACATACGATGTGCAGTATTTCTATATATTTAGCACATTCAGGTTAGTACGACTATGTTGAATGTGTCTGATCATGCTTATAAACTGACCTATATTACCCCCAGTTCTCTTCAACTCTGCTATATCGTTAATGCTACCTTACAAATCTATATGATGAGTTGCCTAGTTCTCATACTCTTTCTCTCTTCTCGAGGAATTAGGCATCCGGGTATTCCAGTGGTAAGGCACACCGATTGGTGTAAGTCTAGATTTCTTAGTGAATGTCGTGTCCTCCTTTAAAGTGTCGTCCCTGGAGTGAGGAGAGTCAACACCCACATTATAATATTTTTTCCCTTATCATTATCCTGGAGAATCCACCAGCTTCCGTCCAACACACTCCATCAGCCCATGGACACCTTTTCTTTTCCTATCACTCTCTCACTGTCGTACTATGCCCCCTCTCATACTTCCCCAACGCAACATATTCAACAACTCTTGCTTCTAAAAATTAATAAAGATTAATTTATTAAAAGAAAAGTGTAACGTATATGAGACGTGTATGCGAAGAAAATGTGTGTCGTGTATTATAACATAAATGTATATGTCAGCCTTCAAAGTTCAGGATCATAGTGCACACATCATGGCAAGGATTACACGACATCACACGAGTCAGTACAATAGACCTCACCGAAGTCGTATCCTTCTCTCCAGACATGTCCTCCTCCAGGAGCTCTGATGACCCTGAGATCTGAATCCCATGTAATTATATAATCCGTGGAAAATACTATTATTGTTCCTAACACAACGGTTCCTATTAGTTCTGTATTTTCACTCTTAAACAATCAATGTATCTTGACAAAAATGGCTTGCTTTATTCACTAGATATAGTCTGAAAGTTCTGATTTCCTTGATACGTGGAACAACTACACTTCAATGTTTGGTTTCATCTAATGTGAACATCAGTTCCTACTGATCTAGTTCCACATGGGCTGAACATCCATCACTTCAGGTGTGTTAACGATTGGTATGCACTCATGTAGGATACTTATACCATTAGGCTCCACAGAGCAATGTATATTAACTTCTTCCGTTGCGAAAGTTGCTGCCCCATCTCTCCACATCATAATTTTTCCGGGATCGGATTTTTATTGGTTCCGGGTTCTTCATTCCAACCAGAGGAAACCTGTAAAATAAATCATACAACTGGTGATAGCCTCCCCGTAACTGATCTCTATTAGATGATCGTGGCCATCGGCCTCGCTCAGAAAATACAGTGATCCTACTCTGTCAGGGACAGATGACTCAACCCATTGGTTATCATCAGGCCAAGACAAGAAAATTAATCAACAAACAGAATGCGGAACCCCGCCCACCAGGGACACCTACTGGAATATCCCAATTATCCCTCATTACTCAATTCTCAACTAGTAAAGCTTATCAGCACTTCACTAATCTATTAACAACTAACAGAGCCAAGTATCACTTCCCTACTCTAGCTAGTTTTCCACTAACAGTGCTAATCATCACACTTTAGTTTTAACAAGGCTACAGCCTATATTAATTAGAACTAATTATAATAGGTTCTACCTTAGGCAAAACCGCCTCATTCCGGGATGGCTACTACACTTTGCCATAACGACACATGCTAGTTAATATTAAATTAATCTAACACTGTAGAGCTCTCCCACAAACACGTCCATCATAATCCACGGTTTTAGTTCAACTCCCCATCTCCAATCATGGTTTTTGGCAAAACCTAACATTGGTCACGTGACGGTATTGATGTCCTGCAGGTGTTATTTGGACATATCATCCATTGTCAAGAATCCATTTTCCCCTGGCTTAGTCACTGTCAGAGTTGTCATCAGTTGTTTTGACTCCCACAACAAACTAACGAGTTACCGTATGATACAACAACGGGTTTCCCCAACAAGCTGCCAATCTTCTTGATGTCCGGAAAACTATAAATTGACAGACGGACTGTTTTCTTCCGAGCTGAGTACTTCCGCTTTCAATCCGACCTGTTTATAAACTGTCAAAGCGATGTATGATTCAGCTCACCCACTTCCCCTACACATCTGCAACTCTTACCTTTTCCCGACCTGTGATGGTTGACATCTGATTGCAACCAGGATCTGACGGGTTCTATCTGTATTCGAATGTTGACAAACTGTCAAAGCGATGCAGGGATTTGTCTCACTCACCACCGAATGTTCCCAATCCGTCGACCAGATGTAAACACGTGCAGCTACATTTCCTGGATTTGTTGAAACAACCTTTGGCCTCGAACATCCGCTAATTCAGATCGCCTTTATTCTCATAATGGTTAAATCACGTTGGTCCATCATTTGACATAGGCCCCCTCTTAAGAGAGTAGTCCATCTCACTCTTCTCCAACGTGATTTTAATCCATATGATTCATTCTTCTTCTTCAGGAGCTGGGTGTCTTGACAAGAAGTCCGCTCCAACATTTTCCTTCCCAGGAATGTACTCCACTGTGAAATTATAAGGTTGAAGTAACAACGACCCCCGCATCAAACGGGCGTTGAGCTTCTGAGAAGTAGCCAGGAACATCAGGAGCTGATGATCCGACTGGACCCGAAACTTAACTCCATACAAATATGGCTGGAATTTTAGCACTGCCCATACGAGGGACAAGCACTCTCTCTCGACGGTTGAATAATTCCTCTCCGCCTGTAGAAGTTTCTTACTTGCGTATGCTACAGGTTTCAAAACCGAAGCATCGTCTTTTCCTTCCTGTATTAGAGCTGCCCCAATCCCAATCGCACTCGCATCCGTTCTCAACACAAATGGTTTGGAAAGGTCAGGGAGCTGTAATACAGGTTTGCTGACCAAGGCCTCCTTTAACTGACTATAGGCATTCTCACATTCTGGTGTCCAAATGATTTGGTCCGGGAATCCCTTTTTCAAGGTTTCCGTCAACGGAGCTCCCAGTTCAGTGAAATGTGGGATAAATTTGTGGTAGAACCCACACAACGAGAGAAAAGATCGCACATCCTTCTTCGTTTTTGGCCTTGGTGCATTTCTGATTTTCTCCAGGTTCTTCTCTTCTGGGACAATGTGTCCTGGAGTGATGGTGTGACCTAGAAATTCCAGAGTCTGGTAACCAATCATGCACTTGGTTGGACGAGCAGTAAGCCCTGCTTCCTTGAGCCTATTAAACACTCTCTCCAAGGATTGTAAGTGGTCACCCAAGCTGTCACTGGAAATCAGAATATCATCCATGAATGAGATGATGGACGGATCCTGTAAATGATCAAGTAAAATTCTCATCATACGTGTAAACACACTGGGTGCATTGCTGAGTCCAAAGGGCATGACCTGAATTCGTAGTGTCCACTGGGTGTACTGAAAGCCAACAGTGGTCGAATCTCCGGTTTGACTGGTATCTGATAGTAACCCCGACTCAGATCCACCTTTGAAAAGTACCGAGCCTTATGGAGCCTAGCGAATAACTGAGTTGGATTCGGCAAAGGTTCCACCTGAAATTGTGTGTGATGGTTCAGAAGTCGGTAGTCTATACACAACCGGTGTTCTCCACTTGGTTTCCGTAACAAAACTACCCCTGCATTGTATGGGGATGTGGATGGTGCAATCACGTCATCCTCCAGCAGTTTCTGTATTTCCTCCTCCAGGGCCTTTTCTTTAGAGAATGGCACTGGGTAAACCTTTTGGCGAACAGGCTCCTGTGTGGTCAAAGTCATCTCGAACTCCACCAACCTCGTTCGTCCTGGTTTATCAGTCAGTATCTCCTTATGAGACTTGAAAACCTGGGTTATCCTTTCCCTCTCCTGGGAGGTCAGATCAGGGTTCACTTGCACATCCCTATAGGTTTCCTGGTGTACCAAGGGATATTCCCTGCCCTCGCTGGTTCCCACTTCAGTCTCCACTGCAACTGCCATTGCCATGAGGTGAGCTGCCTTGTCTCCGGGTCTCTCTTCGTATTTCCGCAAGAGATTGATATGGAAAATCTTCGACTTTCCCCGGATCCGGATCTGATAGTTGGTTCTGGATATCACCCTTTCCACGGGAAATGGTCCTTGCCAACCTATCTCCAGTTTGTTGTTTCCCGTTGGGAGTAGCAACAAGACTTTATCTCCCACCTCTAGAGATCTTTCTTTAGACCTACGGTTGTAGTAAGCCGCATGTCTTTTCCTGGCTTTTTTCAAGTTTTGATTTGCCAGAGTCCATCCCTTGTGGAGTTTTTCTATCAGTTCCTCCACGTATTTGTAGGATGAGATCACTTCTTCTGACGTCCCCTCTTCAGTCCAACTCCTCAACATGGCTTCCAACGGTCCTTTGATTGGACGACCAAACAGCAACGTAGTGGGTGGTAGTCCTGTTGAGCCATGAGGAACTTCCCGATAGGCAAAACGGGCCGCTGGGATATATTCATCCCACCTATCAGGTTTTTCCTGCGCTAGTTTCCTGAGCATTGTCATCAACGTGCCGTTGAAACGCTCTACTTGTCCATTGGCTCGAGGGTGGTAAGGGATGGTATGTATGTGGTTAGAATGAAACACCCTAAATACCTCCTCCATGAGTTTTCCACAAAACTGAGACCCATTGTCCGTCAGAATTTGATCCGGAAAGCCTAATCTGGTAAAGGCCTCCATCAGTGCGTCCGCCACTCTTTTCGAGTCAATCGTGGTCAACGGTATGGCTTCACCCCACATTGTACAGCAATCCACCATTGTGAGTATATACATGTTCCTCTTCCTAGTCCTGGGAAGTGGACCCACGATATCGATGGCTACCCTCTCGAAAGGAGAGTTCATGATGGGCATCTCACCCAACATCACCGGTGCTGTCCAGTGTTTCGGTGCCACCCTCTGGGACTCAGGGCATGACTTCACATACCGACGCACATCATCTGTCATTCCCGGCCAATAGTAATGGCAGGAAATCCGCTGCATGGTGGCGGCAATACCCATGTGTCCACTAAAGGAGATGGTATGCCCCATATGAAGAATCTGGGACCGGTGAGCTTTCGGGACGACCAACTGACCGTATAGGTTGTCTCCCCTTCCTGCTCTCATGTAGAGTATCCTATTCTTCATGTAGTACTGCCCCCGTCCTGGTGGATCAGCACTTTTCTGCAGCTTTCTGTAGCAAGGACGTAAAGTATCATCCTCACTCTGGGCAGTTCGTAGCTCCCCCGACATTGGGTTAGTCACAATTGCTTCTGCCTCTTCCGTTTTCGTCTGAGAGCGAGTCTGCATTGCTCCCATATGGATTGGCTCCCTGGGCATTCCCAGAAAGACATACCGGAAACCTAGGATTACTGGAAAAATGGGATCGGTCAATACAGCGGCCTTGATGGTGCCGGTGACGTACCTTGACCGAATCTCCACATTAGCAATGGGCAACTTCATGGCCTACAGCACTCTTCTGTGCAGGCTGTATCTCCATGGTCTCACCTGTGAATTGTTCTGGATGTACCAGATCCGCAGAAATCACGGCCTCCCCGTCCAGTCCTGTGTCGTATAAACACTCCACTTGACGACCGTTAACCTCTACCAATTCACTACAGGTGGTTTTTCCTGGTCTGGAGTCTCTTCCTCGGCCTCGACCTGTTCGGTGGGCTCCACCTTAGGTTTCCCGGGGCACACGACGAATTTAGAGTCTCCTGACTTTCCCTTGCAGTCAATAGCATTGTGCGTGTTTGACTTGCATTGGTTGCATCATTTCCCTGTCCCAGATTTTCTATTGCCGGACTTGAGTGAGCTCTCCTGGTGGCGAGCTTCCTTGTTGACCTTGGCATTTTCCGTGACAACCTCCTTGGAAGTCACTTGACATGCTGCGAAGTGAGGGTTCTTAGCCTTCGATTTGCAGTCCCTCGTATTGTGAGAGGGTGACTTACAAATTGAACACCACTTCTCCGACCACGGTCGTTTTGGTGTAGAGCTTGAAGTGCTCTTGCTTCCCTCCTTCTTCTTCTCTGAACTATCCTCTGATTTTTGCACATAAGGTTCCCACTTTTTGGTTCCTGAGTTTTTGGCTTTCTTCTTGTCATGTTTCTCTTGACTTTTGGTGTTGGTGGAAAGGTTTTCCCCTGCCTCCCCATGTACCTCGACGAACCGTTCTGCTAATTTTGTCACGAGGTCAATACGTTCCGCTCCTTGTTCTCCCAGGAACGTCCTGAGAGGTTTAGACATTTGCTTCTTCAGCTGGTCGACCACCATGAGCTCTTCCAGACTCTCATAGTCATGTGCGAACCCAGCCAAATCCATCCACTTATGGAGATAAGATTTTAGACGCAAACTGTAGGCGGCAAACAACTCCCCCGGTTCTCGTTTCGCTGCTCGAAATTTTTTCCGGTAGGTATGTGACGTAACCTCGAATCGTTTCAGCAGAGCCGTCTTTAACTCGTCATAATTGTTCTCATGTCCTGGTGGCAGGCGAGAATAAACCTCGTAGCCTGTCCCGCGTAATCCCTGGGATAGCTTGAGATTCCATTTGTTACGCTCCAGACCCATAGCAACTGACATAGCCTCGAAGCGTTGAAGGTACTGGTCAATCTTCTCTTTGTCCTCCTCGTAGACCGCTAAAGGAAACTTCATAGCATGGTACCCATGTCCACCTACTGGTGTTGAGCCTGGGATGGAGGAACCTCCAACTGCTCCCTCAGTTTCTCCATTAGATTGACTCTTCAACTCGAGTTCCCTCATCCGGTACTCGTGCTCCCTTTTCTGAGCCTCCTGCTCCGCTTCCCGTTTCCTAGCAGCTTCCTCAACTTCAAGTTTCCTAGCTGCCTGCTCAGCTTCCAATTTCTTAGCAGCCTGCTCTGCTTCCAATTTCCTAGCTTCTTGTTCCAACTCCATCCTTCTCAATTCCAACTCGGCCTTTCGATCTTCCCTTTCTGCTTGACGATACTCTCTCTCCACTTCCTGTATGTAATCCGTTAGAGCAGACCCCGACAATCCCATGTCTTCCCCCTTTGCCCTTAATTCTGCTGTGCTTAGTTTAGGGGTGGCCATTTTACAGAGAGGTAAGCTAGCAGGTCGAGTACAATATAACTGCAAATTACTATACAGATATATGAACAAGTACTATAAATCTAGATATTACCACACACAGCACATTCACTCAGTGACAAGAGTAGAATCAGGACCACAGACCTATGCAGACGTGTGAAGTGTGAACAGGTAAGATATTAGTCCTAACCCCTATCCACATTCACTCTAGCTGGATTCTCCAATATGATATCTCCCTCTTATAACTAAGGATCCCGTGTCAAAAGACCCCGTTGTCAGAAGATCCCACTGTCAAAGGTTCCTGCTTGCAGGAGATCTCGCTGTCCAAGGATTCCGTTTACTAGAGATCCCGCTGTCCAAGATCCCGTTTACGAGAGATCCCGCTGTCCAAAGATCCCGTATCGAGCCCCCAATAATGTCGTGTCCTCCTTTAAAGTGTCGTCCCTGGAGTGAGGAGAGTCAACACCCACATTATAATATTTTTTCCCTTATCAATATCCTGGAGAATCCACCAGCTTCCGTCCAACACACTCCATCAGCCCATGGACACCTTTTCCTATCACTCTCTCACTGTCGTACTATGCCCCCTCTCATACTTCCCCAACGCAACATACTCAACAACTCTTGCTTCTAAAAATTAATAAAGATTAATTTATTAAAAGAAAAGTGTAACGTATATGAGACGTGTATGCGAAGAAAATGTGTGTCGTGTATTATAACATAAATGTATATGTCAGCCTTCAAAGTTCAGGATCATAGTGCACACATCATGGCAAGGATTACACGACATCACACGAGTCAGTACAATAGACCTCACCGAAGTCGTATCCTTCTCTCCAGACATGTCCTCCTCCAGGAGCTCTGATGACCATGAGATCTGAATCCCATGTAAATATATAATCCGTGGAAAATACTATTATTGTTCCTAACACAACGGTTCCTATTAGTTCTGTATTTTCACTCTTAAACAGTCAATGTATCTAGACAAAAATGGCTTGCTTTATTCACTAGATATAGTCTGAAAGTTCTGATTTCCTTGATACGTGGAACAACTACACTTCAATGTTTGGTTTCATCTAATGTGAACATCAGTTCCTACTGATCTAGTTCCACATGGGCTGAACATCCATCACTTCAGGTGTGTTAACGATTGGTATGCACTCATGTAGGATACTTATACCATTAAGCTCCACCGAGCAATGTGTATTAACTTCTTCCGTTGCGAAAGTTGCTCGCCCATCTCTCTACATCATAATTTATCCGGGATCGGATGTTTATTGGTTCCGGGTTCTTCGTTCCAACCAGAGGAAACCTGTAAAATAAATCATACAACTGGTGATAGCCTCCCCGTCACTGATCTCTATTAGATGATCGTGGCCATTCGGCCTCGCTCAGAAAATACAGTGAATCCTACTCTGTCAGGGACAGATGACTCAACCCATTGGTTATCATCAGGCCAAGACAAGAAAAAAAATCAACAAACAGAATGCGGAACCCCGCCCACCAGGGACACCTACTGGAATATCCCAATTATCCCTCATTACTCAATTCTCAACTAGTAAAGCTTATCAACACTTCACTAATCTATTTTCAACTAACAGAGCCAAGTATCACTTCCCTACTCTAGCTAGTTTTCCACTAACAGTGCTAATCATCACACTTTAGTTTTAACAAGGCTACAGCCTATATTAATTAGAACTAATTATAATAGGTTCTACCTTAGGCAAAACCGCCTCATTCCGGGATGGCTACTACACTTTGCCATAACGACACATGCTAGTTAATATTAAATTAATCTAACACTGTAGAGCTCTCCCACAAACACGTCCATCATAATCCACGGTTTTAGTTCAACTCCCCATCTCCAATCATGGTTTTTGGCAAAACCTAAAATTGGTCACGTGACGGTATTGATGTCCTGCAGGTGTTATTTGGACATATCATCCATTGTCAAGAATCCATTTTCCCTGGCTTAGTCACTGTCAGAGTTGTCATCAGTTGTTTTGACTCCCACAACAAACTAACGAGTTACCGTATGATACAACAACGGGTTTCCCCAACAAGCTGCCAATCTTCTTGATGTCCGGAAACTATAAATTGACAGACGGACTGTTTTCTTCCGAGCTGAGTACTTCCGCTTTCAATCCGACCTGTTTATAAACTGTCAAAGCGATGTATGATTCAGCTCACCCACTTCCCCTACACATCTGCAGCTGTTACTTTGCCCGACCCGTGATGGCTTGACATCCGATTGCAACCAGGATCCGACGGGTTCCATCTGTATTCGAATGTTGACAAACTGTCAAAGCGATGCAGGGATTTGTCTCACTCACCACCGAATGTTCCCAATCCGTCGACCAGATGTAAACACGTGCAGCTACATTTCCTGGATTTGTTGAAACAACCTTTGGCCTCGAACATCCGCTAATTCAGATCGCCTTTATTCTCATAATGGTTAAATCACGTTGGTCCATCATGTGACAGTGAAGAATATGGGGATCGAAAACAAGAACGGTTCCAAGCAGGTGGAAATAACCCAACGAGCTACTACCCGTACCACAAACACTTTCATGTTTAACACCTCGACGAAACAAGTAGCTGGCCCCAGCAATCCAAGACCTGACACCCAAATTATGTTTAGTTCAGGTAGTTTAATTTAGTCGACGGATCAACATTACGGCACACGGGTCTAACCCATAAGTGCTCCGTCCTGCTCCTGACTCAAGCCTGAGTCCGGAGAATGTCAACTCAGTGCACGAACTCCGCAGCACTGGCGAGAATTCTGAAATACTTTGGGCAGATTTTTAACTCGAAATTTTGCCCAGGTAGCGCCGTTAGGCTACTCTTTTTAGATTCCCAAATGCCAAGTTATTTTTGTTACGTGCGCAACAATACACACGGGCGTCCGATCTCACTACCCAGAGACCATAGGAATATTTGTTACTAGAAGGCCACGTGAAAAAACCACGACCCTCACCGGGGCTTAAAACCGGGATCTCCAGCACTCGAGGCGGACACCGAACATCGAGACCACTCAGCCCCTTAGCCGAATTATGTGAGCCCTATTAAGTTCTCACCGCATGCTGTCTTGGAAGAGCGGAGTTTCACCTCAGCGTGCCAACTGGTTGTCTGATTAGTCTTGATTCAGTCTCTGTTAGTATTCAGTTGGCTAGCGCCATGAGCTTATCTATCTCTCGTGTTTATGGGTGACTGCTTTGGTGAGATTCCTGAAGCGTCATGTCAGTTATATAATAATAATCTTAATAACAATATTGAAATAATTCTGTTTGTACTGGTCAATGTCATAAAAGAGAATTGTGTTCAAACCATACACCAGTAACTGTTTCACATTTACAATCGTAACCTCTCCCACTTATGCAAGAGTGATCTATTCCACGCATATAATGGATGGTTTCTTTCATATATGTATCAGTAATTTATGTAAACATTGCATTTACTCTTCAGAAACCACACCTCTATAACACCAAGTGTTAAGTGAACTCTCGCCGGCTTAGATTTGCCTTAGGTCGCTCTGCTATTCTCGTACGAAGCACTCCGTTCTGTAAGTTTCTTTTTAAAAAAGTCATCTAAGTGCTTGTTAGTTATGATCTACGTTCCGCGTTTCTAACGTAGGCCAACTTCTCCCGTAATGGCAATACGTGAGTTCATATTATCTCCTTGTCGTCTTGTCTAAACGTACTCATAGTTGTCATTGAACTCATACTCTCAATATAGACTGTGGCCATGTCTCATCAATCATGTGAAACTACTTCCCCACCCGCCTACTTTCCACGTCTTTAAGAATGTGTTCATTGACCTAATTAATGGCTTGCTCCCCTTTGCATTCCACTCTAGCACATCACTTCAACAGATTATAAGTTCTTGTGTGCGTGCGTGCGTGTGTGTGCATGTGTGTGTGTGTGTGTGTGTGTGTGTGTGTGTGTGTGTGTGTGTGTGTGTGTGTGTGTGCGCGCACACACATCCATATATCGTCATAATCCTTTTTCAACATGTTTACGTTTGATTAAATATCGACACATTTCCTACAGGTGTGAAAGAATGAGTGTACACCATCAGAGACAGCTAAGATGGATACGCTTGCAGCATTGTTGAATCATCAAAGGTACCTGATTATATTTGGCGATATCGTTTAGACAGCAGGAGATGCTATCAACAGCTTACAAGAGATACGTTCTGCAGAGTGTGAGAAATGTGTAATAGCCTTAACTTACAGCACAACTAGGCAAGAATCAGACACTGAGTGACTTGACTAGCCATACGAAAATACAGGACTCGTACATTGACCTTACTTGACATGTAGCACACAAGTGTAGGAATCTGACATCGACTAACTTGGCATGTAAGCACCACAGGTGTGAGTGAATCGAGAGCATCGTAATAACTTGGCATGATAGCACACAAGTGTAGTGAAATCATAAGCATCGACTAACTTGGCATGTACGTCCACACAGGGTGTAGGAATCAGACATTCGACTCTACTTGGCAAATGGTAAGCACACAAGAATGTAAAGGGATCAGACAATCGTACTAACGTGGCATAGTGAGCACACAGGGTTGTAGGTTGAAAAAGTTACGAGTAGGATCAGACAGTCGACTAAATTGAGCGATGTAGACAGCAACACCTGTGTAGGAATCTGACATCGACTAACTTGGCCATTATAGCACACGAGTGGTAGGAATCAGACGATCGACTACTTGGCATTGCAAACCACACACGTTATGGAATCAGACATCGACTAACTTGGCATGAAACATACAAGTGAAGGAATCCAGGACATCGACTAACTTGGCATGAAAACACAACATGCAGGAATGAGACATCGAGTATAATATGTTAGTCAACGAAACGTCAGATACATTTACTCATCATCATCAAGTGCCATGCCAGCTGGCGTAGACGTTCATGACTTTCCACAAATCTCGGTCTTTTTTTTTCTAGATTAACTCTGCTGATGCTATTCCTCTATACCGCCATCTAATTCCATCATTTCTCTTGGTCTGCTTCTGCCTCTCTTCCCCTCGATATATCAAGTTGTCATGATTTTCTCCAATGCCTCTGTTCTCATCACATGACCAAAGAAAGCTGTTTGTAGCTTTCTTATTGTTGTATACAATTTTATAGTTTCAGGCAATCGTTGTTAGTTATTTTGGCAGTCCAAGGAATTTGCAACATTCGACTCAGGAACCACATCTCTGTTGTTTCCAAGTTCTTCTAATTTTTTAAAAATTTGCATTCCAAGATATACTGCCATGCAGCAAAACGAGTTCTATATAGCACTTGAACACTCTCTTACTTACATTCTTGCATTTACTCATAGCATTTACAAATTGTATAAATATACACTACTCACGAGATCGGCCTGGGATTCTGTCTGACCACCTATCTACAACAACTCGCTCATTTGGGCCTCCGAGTTCATACTCGTATTCAAATGTGGCATTAAACGGGACCTCAAAAGGCCTGAACGGTCCAGGCGGGAATCTCCTGCACTGCCTGGTTCTGAAGTCGTAGTCAAAGGCCACGTTGGGTCGATGGAGAAACAGGAACTCGTGAGCTCTGTGAAGGGTAGAATAGGAGAATCAGTCAACACTGGGTGTCGGCTCAGGAATACACGTTTGTCTTTACACCCCGTCTCATAAAACAAGCTGAAAACAACACCTTCATTTGCCACACGTGTGCCGTCTCAGGTGTCTGATGGGACAGTTTTTGAAAGGCTCGTAGCCAAGCAGTGTCCACGCAGTGTAAGTTCATAAATAAACATGCACGTATTGTGTGGCGTTCACAGAAGTAGAAGAACGAAGTAGAGACTATATGACGCACTAAACAACATACAAATCGAAAGCTATAGTTACTGACCGGGAATCGAACCTGTCATCTCCACCTGGTGACAGCGCCTCGCGAAAGGAACAAGTGTACTTCAATGCTTGACCAACTAAACACCCCAGGTTCGAATTCCGATCGATAACTATAGCATCCAATGTTTATGTTGCCTAGTGCGTCTTCTAGTCTATTCTCACTTCTTCGACTTCTGTAAGCGCCACACAATATCCTTGTGAATGTTTATGAACTTTCTTAGTGACTTCAAAGAGTTCTCAAATAGATATCCACCCAATGTAAAGGCTAGGAAGTATTCTCACCTACAATAGATACAAACCCCAGTGTTACTTAGGGTTATACGTCTCGTCACATACTGTGTAATGCAGGCATCTTTACCGCTTGACCACTTGCTCTGCAATCACATGAGCATACATTGAGACCTTCTGTGTTAACTCTGCCGTATCCACATGTAGGGTTTAACACACGGCTGTGAGCTTTTAACACCTTCTGTGTTAACTCTGCCGACTGCACATGTAGATTTAACACAAGTCTGAGAGCTTTCAGCACCTTCTGTGTTAACTCTGCCGTCTGAAGATGTGAGTTTAACACACGACTGAGAGCTTTCAGCACCTTCTGTGTTAACTCTGCCGTCTCCACATGTGAGTTTAACACATGACTGAGAGCTTTCAGTACCTTCTGTGTTAACTCTGCCGTCTCCACATGTAGGTTTAACACAAGTCTGAGAGCTTTCAGCACCTTCTGTGTTAACGCTGCCGTCTGAACATGTGAGTTTAACACACGGCTGAGAGCTTTCATTACCAGGGCCACGCCTTGCCATAATACAGAGAGGCGGCAGTATCAGGCGGCACCATAATGGGGGCGGCATAAGCAGCGAAGGAAGGATGGCATTTCGAAGACTTGCGCCTTTAAGGGGTGGCATTTCGAAGACTTGCATCATACTGAGAATATCTACCGCACGGAACTGTTCAGCACTTTCTGTGCCTTAAATAATGCCAGTATGACGCGCACACTCAAAGTCCTTAATCGGTGCCCCTTCTGAAATGGCGCCCAAAACCAAAGCAGGGACAGAGAAAAGAAAGAAAGTCAGACACACAGACAGGTAGCCAGGCAGGCAGGCAGGCAGGAAAACAGAGAGGCACACAGAAAGAAGACAGCGAACGCACATTTCTGTGTTTTCAATGTCTTTTAATTCTACGTCATTACACTGCAGCACATTTATGAATTCTGCTCTTGCCTCTTTTATTTGTGTTTGGTTCATCAGGAGTGTCAATTACTGAAATTAAATCTCCGCATTGACTTAATTTTAAAGCAGGGCAATTATAAGCATTTTAATAATAGCAATGCATGAGACATGACACTTTTCTTTCTGTCAAAGACCAATATGCATGTAATATACTGATTTTCTTTCTATCATAGGTTCCCACTTTCTATTCTAGACTGTTGGTTGTGCAATATTGTCACTTTCTCTTTCTATACCAGACCATTGTCCATGTAATATTGTGACTTTCTCTTTCTATCCTAGACCATTGTCCATGCAATATAGTGTTTTTCTATTTCTACCCTAGGCCATTGCTAGTGTAATATAGTGACTTTCTCTTTCTATCCCAGACCATTGTCCATGTAATATTGTGACTTTCTCTTTCTATCCCAGACCATTGTCCATGCAATATAGTGTTTTTCTATTTCTACCATAGACCATTGCTTATGTAATATAGTGACTTTCTCTTTCTATCCCAGACCATTGTCCATGTAATATAGTGACTTTCTCTTTCAATCCCAGACCATTGTCCATGCAATATAGTGTTTTTCTATTTCTACCATAGACCATTGCTTATGTAATATAGTGACTTTCTCTTTCTATCCCAGACCATTGTCCATGTAATATAGTGACTTTCTCTTTCAATCCCAGACCATTGTCCATGTACTATTGTGACTTTCTCTTTCTATCCCATACCATTGTCCATGTATAATAGTGACTTTCTTATTCTATCTCAGACCATTGTCCATTTAATATAGTGACTTTTCCTTTCCATCCTAGAACATTGTACATGTAATATAATGACTCCCTCCTTCTATTCCAGACCTTGTCCATGTAAAATAGTGCCTTTCTATTTCTATCCTAGACCATTGCTCATGTAATATAGTGTCTTTCTCTTTTTATCCCAGACCTTTCTCCATGTAATATACCGACTTTCTCTTTCTATCCCACAACATTGTCCATGTAATATAGTGACTCTCTCTTTATATCCCAAGCCATTGTCACTGTAATATAGTGACGCTCACTTTCTATCCCACAGCATTGTCCATGTGATATAGTGACTCCCTCTTTCTATCCTAGAGCATTGTCCATGTGATATAGTGACTTCCTCTTTCTATCCCAGACCATTGTCCATGTAATATAGTCACACCCTCTTTCCATCCCAGACCACTGTCCATGTGATATAGTGGCTTCCTCTTTCCATCCCAGACCACTGTCCATGTGATATAGTGACTTCCTCTTTCCATCCCAGACCATTGTCCATGTGATATAGTGACTTCCTCTGTCCATCCCAGACCATTGTCCATGTGATATAGTGACTTCCTCTTTCCATCCCAGACCATTGCCCATGTGATATAGTGACTTCCTCTTTCCATCCCAGACCATTGTCCATGTGATATAGTGACTTCCTCTTTCCATCCCAGACCATTGTCCATGTGATATAGTGACTTCCTCTTTCCATCCCAGACCACTGTCCATGTGATATAGTGACTTCCTCTTTCCATCCCAGACCATTGTCCATGTGATATAGTGACTTCCTCTTTCCATCCCAGACCACTGTCCATGTGATATAGTGATTTCCTCTTTCTATCCCAGACCATTGTCCATGTAATATAGTCACACCCTCTTTCCATCCCAGACCACTGTCCATGTGATATAGTGACTTCCTCTTTCCATCCCAGATCACTGTCCATGTGATATAGTAACTTCCTCTTTCCATCCCAGACCATTGTCCATGTGGTATAGTGACTTCCTCTTTCCATCCCAGACCACTGTCCATGTGATATAGTGACTCCCTCTTTCTATCCCAGACCATTGTCCGTGTAATATAGTGATTCCATGTTTATATCCTAGACCAGTAGTTCCCAAGCTTTTAAATCAGAGGGCCATATCTACTATTTTCGGTAGTTGAGCGGGCCACAACATTATAAAATTATACAAGTCGTGCAATATCATTCTTACATTTCTTAACTTAAATTTTAAATCAGTTTCGAAAATCGCTATTAATGTAATTAATTTACAATTGTAACTGTTCTTCATAACCAGTTACTTAAGTTCAGATGCCAGTTTATCAACGTCAGGGCACAACTCTGTCGTTCCCAAAGTCATAAGCGCAGCTAGGTTACTGTCCGTGAGTCTGGAACGGTGCTTGTTTTTTTATAACGTTCATTGCAGAAAATGACTCCTCGAGGACTCGCTTGCCACTTTATGACAGCAGATGGGCCAAAAGTGGCCCGCAGGGCCGTGGTTTGGGAACCTCTGTCCTAGACCATTGTCCGTGTAACATAGTGACTCTTTGTCTGTGACCGTCTCAGCGTCGAAGAGGCAGAGATAGAAGAGGAAGTACAGAAAGAGCTTTACAAGAGACTGCAGTAGGGGGCTGAGTGTACACTTACTGTCTGGTTGTGCGATCCACGCCTTCCTCAAAGAACACAATTCTTTCATTGTTCCTGTCATACTCAATGTACAATCTCTGGAAGTAGGTGTCTCCGTGGTTGTGACGGGCGGCACGGAACTGTAAGATAGTGACAGACATACATTGTTATGTGGATATTAACATTCGGTCATTGGTTGGTTGCAGCATTAGGATCTGCCTGGCAACTAGGACATGCATGAGGGGGAACGTGTAGCGAAATCAGCATCATTGTAGAAGTGTAGGAGAAGGTATAAGCAGCAGCCAGCAGAAGATGAGGAGAAGTAGCTTACGGCTACACACACACGCATGAAGAATCCATGCCGAACTTGCAGCCTGGAAACATCAAATCTTGGCTCACAAGCACACACCACACACACACACACACACACACAAACACACACACACACACACACATGAAGAAGAATCCATGCCGAACTTGCAGCCAGGAAACATCAAATCTTGGCTCACGAGCGCGCACACACACACACCCACACACCCACACACACACACACACACACACACACACACACACACACACGTGCACACACACACACACACACACACACACACGAAGAAGAATCCATGCCGAACTTGCAGCCAGGAAACATCAAATCTTGGCTCACGAGCGCGCACACACACACACACACACCCGCGCGCGCGCACACACACACACACGAAGAAGAATCCATGCCGAACTTGCAGCCAGGAAACATCAAATCTTGGCTCACGAGCACACACACACACTCACACACACACACGCGCGCGCGCGCACACACACACACACACACACACGAAGAAGAATCCATGCCGAACTTGCAGCCAGGAAACATTAAATCTTGGCTCACGGCTCAAGCACAAGCAAGAACAGAAGTGCACGACTGACATATTCCACCCTGGATCCTCACACTGTACATGATGGGACCCATCCATGAAACTTGACCTCACAAAGTGAGCCTGTTCCAACCAGTCAGTAACCACGCCGTAATCACTAGCTTCTTATTAAATCACAACACGCGCACTTCTCTGAGCTCGTTCGGTCGCGGACATCAGTTCTAGGATCGGCTTCATTGCACTGAGTTTTAACGCATATGGTTCGGGCTCTCCCAGACATTAGTTAGTTGTGGCCACTGTGTCCTTGTTGTTTAAATGTTTCTGTATTATTTGTTATTTTACATGATATTCTCCTAGTTCTTTGCTGCACCTTTTCTCTCTCAGTTTGAAAACTGGTATGTTCGTGCATTGCAGTATGGTTAAATTAACACACTCTAAGATAGGGAGAATCCGTTGGAATGATCCCCCGGGGCATACTGGTGAGCTCTTAAATGGGCTTGGTGACAAAGTGGCTGGATTTGCACCTCTGGGTGAGGTATTGAATTGTGTGGCAGTGCGTAACTAGAGGAGCTGGCCGACACTCACTTCTCCGCGGAAAGGCCAGACTGACACATAATCAAATTGCGTTTGGTACTATTAGTATTGAGAGGACTCTTCACTTGTTGTTGAAGATGCGGAGAGATTGCGAATGGAAATCTGCTGAGTGTTGTGATCTCGGTTCTTGACTCAACTCAGCCCAACTCTCCTTGTTGTTAATTTAACTGTTTCTCTCCTGTTATTTACATGGCTGTACCCTGATTGTTAATTTAAATGCTTGTCTCCCCTTGTTACTTTACATGTTCCTCTCCTCGTTATTTCTGTGGACGTTTTTATCCCAGTTGTTACTTTTAATATGTCTATCCAAATTGTTACTTAAAATGTATCAATCCTTATAATATCTTAACATGTATCACTCCTAACTGTAACTTTAAATGTGTATATCCCAGTTATTGCTTTACATAAATCACTCATGTGTGTTACTTTGTATGTTTGAATCTCAATTGTTTATATAATGATTGCTAATGTATGTGTCTTTCTCCATGTTGTAACTTTCAATGTTTCTCCTAGTTGGTACATCGGATGTTTCTCGTCTGATTGTTACTTTAAATTTGTCTGTGGTTTAAAAAAACAAAAAGACTTTAAATGTGTCTTCTTTAGTTGTTACTTAAATATGTCTCACTTGGTTGTTACTTTAAGTGCTTCTCTCCTAACTGTTACTAAATGCCTCCCTCCTAATTGTTATTTCTAATCTGTTTTGTCTAGATGTTACTTATATCTGTGTTTGTTTGTTCTTTACATGTTTTCCTCTAGTAGTTACTTTCAATGGCATTGTCCTAATTGTTATTGAATGTGTTGTCTTAATTGAGCTTTAGATGCTTCAGTCCGAATAGTTACTTCAAATCTTCCTGCTCTAACTGTAACTTTTGATGTTTTTATCGAAGTTTTTGCTTCAAATGTTTCCTTCCTGGTTGTTACTTTAAATGTTTCTTTCCTAGCTGTTACTTTAGATATGTCAGTCCGATCAGTCCGAATTGTTACTTGAAATCTGTCTGTTCTAGCTGTTACTTTAGATGTGTTTGTCTATGTTGTTGCTTTAAATGTTTCTTTCCTATCTGTTACTTTAAATGTTTCGTTCTCGGTGAATACTTCAAATATTTCAATTTTTGTTATTTGAAATGTTTTCGTTATACTTGTTGATTTAAATGTCGCTATCCTTGTTACTTTAAATGTATCTTTTCTAATTAATACTTTACATTGCTTTACATTACACTGCAGCTTGTCTTGTTCCAGATGTATTGGTGTTACCTTTCCTCTGGAGTAAACTAGGCAGACCGAGAGAAGGATCATGCTGCATGGGCAACACATTGTCTCTACAATTCATCCCTGTTCCCTGTGGGTTGTAGTTGTTATGCTGTTTTTGAAGCACAGTGTAGCAAACTATAGTATGTCAATGCGGCAAGGTGTCAGTATGTAATACTTTACATGTTTGATTCATAGTTGTTGCTTTAATTGTTTTAGTTGTTCTGCGAATGTTTCTGTCCTTCTCGTTGCTGTAATCCATTCAGTTTTGAGCTTTCAATATTTAACCCTTCTCGTCTAAGAAGATTTAGTACTGAAATATCAGTTTGCTGGGACATAATGTGATGGGCGCGATTGTAGATGAGCTGAAGTCCTTAAAGGTGAAATTAAGGCGAAGACACACATGTAGATGACATCTCAGATCCCAAGATGTATATGATGTGACCAAATCTAGAATTGTTTATTTTCACTTTGGATTTCAAGTGATCCTCTTCTTCGTTCCTCTTTTCGAAAGGGGTCACACCCAGTAATACATCTCAGAGGTCAGTGTGTTCGCCTTCAGCATCCAGTTGTATGTGCTTTGCTTCCTCTGGACAGATCGCATCCAAGCTATTCGGCTTTGTCTGTGGCTGAGTTTTCTGTGCTAATAATTTTACCAGCGCGGTGAATTTACGGCCTATATTTTGTGATTTGCCACTACCGTTGGATTTGCTTACATGCACAACTTGCACACAGGACCTCCTGTTTTTCGGTCTCATCCGAGAAGGCTAGGTATCTCATCTACTAATCCATCAGAGATATTGTAATATCATCAGATACCAGTGGTTCTTGGGACAATCCTCAGCCCCATGTTGAGATGGAACAGGGTGCCTTCTGAGCTTGGGGCGGACACCGTAACCTCTCAGCCACGGCTCACGTGATGTGGCCCAGTATGATGACTGTCTTTGTGATCTGTCTCATCTATGAATTCTGCACTACACGAGACCCAGAGATTGATTGTTATCTCACTATGTGAGCTGCTGTCACATCTTTGTTATCTCACTAAGTGACGTTGCGGTCGAATCTTCGTTATCTCACCACCTTGTTCATCGTAGGCGGTTCGTGTGATAGGACCACATGATGTCCCCGAATTAGAACACGTATCGAGTGGTTGTTAAGATCTGTTTCTTACAATTGTTGATGTGAGGGTTGTACACCCAACAAATCCGTCATGTCATGGTTGCCTGTAGCACAAACATGTTAGCCACATCGCGCTGCTAGAAGCCAGGCTAACACTGACTGACATAAGCTAGCCATCATCAACATCATGTGGCAGGCTTTTTACAGACCGTCGCCACCAGCACGGCCCTCTCAGCACATGTCCATGCCCGCAGTGTCTGCCATGCCCTGCACGTGTCCATGACCAAAATGTCTGCCCTGCCCTGCACATGTCCATGCCCAAAAATGTCTGCCCTGCCCTGCACATGTCCATGCCCAAAAATGTCTGCCCTGCCCTGCACATGTCCATGCCCAAAAATGTCTGCCCTACCTGCACATGTCCATGCCCGCGGTGTCTGCCATGCCCTGCACGTGTCAATGCCCGCGATGTCTGCCCTTCCTGCACATGTCCATGCCCAAAAATGTCTGCCCTGCCCTGCACATGTCCATGCCCAAAAATGTCTGCCCTGCCCTGCACATGCCCATGCCCAAAAATGTCTGCCCTGCCCTGCACATGTCCATGCCCAAAAATGTCTGCCCTGCACATGTCCATGCCCAAAAATGTCTGCCCTACCTGCACATGTCCATGCCCGCGGTGTCTGCCATGCCCTGCACGTGTCCATGCCAGCGATGTCTGCCCTCCCTGCACATGTCCATGCCCAAAAATGTCTGCCCTGCCCTGCACATGTCCATGCCCAAGGTCTCTGCCCTGTCCTGCACATGTCCATGCCCGCGGTGTATGCCCTGCCCTGCCCTGCGCATGTCCATGCCCAAAAATGTCTGCCCTGCCCTGCACATGTCCATGCCCAAAAATGTCTGCCCTCCCTGCACATGTCCATGCCCAAAAATGTCTGCCCTGCCCTGCACATGTCCATGCCCAAGGTCTCTGCCCTGTCCTGCACATGTCCATGCCCGCGGTGTCTGCCCTGCCCTGTGCCTATCTTCGGCTGTTCTTTCATAAATCGTGCCTTCCACCATTGTTCTTTCCTATAACGTTCTGTTGACTGACTGGCACCTTGCCGTCTTGACACACGATAGTTTGTAAATTTAAGTCATACCTCTCCATAACACAAAGCCTTGGCTGAATTGTAGAGTCCATGTGTTGCCCAAGCAGCATGATCCCTCTCTCGGCCTGCCTAGTTTACTCCAGAGAAAATGTAACACCAATACGACTGGAACAAGACAAGCTGCAAAAACTGCTGGATCAGCAAAGCAATGCTCAAACTGTCCGTCTGTCGGAGCTTCCATCGTAGATCAGTTGCCAAACAAGGCTTAGGATCTGATCTGTCCTGCTTTGACATTTAGTCTTAAGGTTACATTTCCTCGCACTCGGATAAGGCTCGTACAAGTTGCGCTCACCCTCCAATGTAGAGTGTCGGGTTGGGTGAGCGTCACCCAACATTCGACGATAACAGACAGCGGATAGTATCTTCTACTGCCATTTGGTTGTTTTTTCCGCATGTCTTAATACAGGACAACGTTGTCAACACCAGCATGTTACCGCTGTTGTTGATTTCTTGACAAGATTACGCTCAGTAGTTTGCCATTGCTTTCTGAGCGGCCAGCTCAGATATCCCGTAGGTAACGGGCGCGTTGAGAACCGCTACCGATTTTCGCGCAGCTGCGTCTGCTCACGTGGATACACGGGATCACGAAGAAAGTCGCTAAACCCTATGCCAGAGAAACCGGCACTGTCATATGGTAGCTCAGTAATATCTAAGACCCAACATTCGGCGCTAACAGAAAGCAGGTAGTACCATCTACTGTCATTTTATTTTTCCGCATAACCTTACAGGACATAGCTGTCAACATCAGCATCTTTCAGCTGATTGTTGATTTCTTGGCAAGATTACATTCAATAGTTTGCCATTGCTTTCTGAGCGACCGGCTCACATACCCCGTAAGTTACTGACGCGGATAGAACTTCTACTGATTCTCGCGCACGTCACGTTAATCATGAGAGTAAAAGGGATTACGGAGAAAGTCGTGTAACGCCTAGACCAGGGAGACCGACGTCTACTGTCTTACGTTAGCTAAATTACGTATATCTAAGACCTTCCTTATAACATTGTTTTTGTTTTTTTTGGTTAATGTATTTCAGTTTCTAAGGCATGATGTTGGAATATAGTTAAGCTGTACTACTAATTACTATAATCATTTCTGTGTACATTCACAAACCAGTCCGAATTGTATGCATTGCGATACAAGGGAATATACTCTGTTATTTAACATTGTCAAGATTCCATATTACGTCCCTTTCACAATCAGAAAATGTGCTTCAGTTACGATGTAAACAATATAAAATTACATAAAGTAGTGCAGCTTTACATAACAGAGTTAAGACACATACAGGACATTGCGGCGATTAGCCTTCATCAGCAAACAAACACATTCACAAACACAACATACAGTCATGGAGATATCCTGTGACTACATCAGAGGGTGACGACAGGACGAGAAGAACAAAAGCATGAAAAAATGAAAGCAATGAAGAGAAAATGGAAATGGGCACGTTACTACACTCGCTAGGGAGCTACGGTGATAATATCACGAGAGCGGTGTCGCACGGGATCGACTCCTGCGCTCATCGTCCGCTAAGTGAAAGAAAGACCTGTTCCTCCGTGCATTCAGGCCTGTCACATATGATGGTTCCGGCACATCACCGACTCATATAGTAGGTGGCTGCTTCTCGGCTTGTTCTGGTCAGCCTGTTTCTGAGAGTCTAATAGCGCAGTGGCCAGCAAGCTGGGCTGCCGGCCCCATGGCCATGTGTTCGAATCTCATCAAGGCGAGTGTGTGTTTGATTGGTCTAGGCTGCTAGGTCGACCAGGCCTAAAATGGGTATGAGGAAATATTCGTGGAACGCGGCCGGGATGCTATTGAGCACATCACTCATAGAGTGTCGCTTGGTCTTTAGACAGACGTGTACTAGGGTCCGTTACTGACTTGACTTACTCTCACGTGTGTGTGTGTGTGTGTCTGCGCGCGCGCGCGTGCGCGCGCGTGTGTGTTTGCGTGCATTATGAAGGGCCCTTTCATGTTTTGAGCTGTAGTGAAACCCCGCCAGGTTCCCCCCTCCCCGATGTGTCTCCACCTTGTCGCGGTGGGGGGGGGGGGGGGGGGGGGCGTTGTCGACGGAAGCACAACTACATGTCGGACAAGCCTTGGGTTAGGGACCAGACCAAGAGAGACACAACCTGCTGCTCTGCAGGTAGACAGAGGATAGCAGTCAAAAGATCAAATTAGGCGCATGATGCCGCAAATTCTTGGTCCGGACACATACAATAAGGCTCTCTGTCGAGGGTTGTGGCTGAACGCCTCTAAGCCATAAACCCTCGGATGTGAGAGCCGGGCCGATACCCACCTACCGAAAAATGGAGGTGAGATTCTGAGCACGCTACATGCCCAGTTCAGATACTTGTCCGAAGGCTCTCAGCTGGGGGATATAAGGGATCCCCGGATGAGAGAGCCTGGCCGTTTCTCGCTCACTGATGCACGGAGGTAAGATGCTGAGCCAGAAGCACATGTAGCCTACCTCGTGAGCGAGTACTAAAAGGTAGAAGAAGTGCCCCAGTCGAATGAAATGGTTACGAAAACTGTCTGTATCTAACTCATAGAGAGTGTAGACAAAGGTGGAAAAACGTCTCAATAACACGAAATGGAACGCACGGCTAGCGAGTCCATTGCGTGGTCCGAAGTCCAAAGCGAAAGCTTACCTAGTGGATGTCGCCCGCAGTCTGACCGTTCCTGGTGTATGCTTGAGCGACCAGTGGCAAGCGAAATGCCCAAAACATGGAAGTGAGGAACTAAAGCAGCCATGAGCAGGACGTGCAATTCCCAGTCTCAGAGCAATATGTGCCGGCTCTGCAATTATGGAAGCCTCCTGGGATAGCGAGGGAATGCCCATGGTTTGCCCCTGCCTCCCTTGAGGGATGACCGTGATGTCGTTGACCGTTCTACCTTGACCAGCTGAGATGTGGGCGCCACCACAGCAAAAAAAGTATAACGTCTCTCGAAACCCGTAAAAATGCCCGCTGAAGTCGGATGTGCTGGCCTATGGGTGCAAATAAATCAGGCACAACGCATAAAACGTCCGAGTGAAATGTCTTTCGTGCTAGGAACAGCTCTGACTAACTAGTTTTCCGAATAGTTCGTGTCCGGAAAAGCTCTGACTAGCTAGTTTCCGAATGTTTGTTGTGCCCGGAACTGCTCTGACGGGCACATCGACAAGCACATGTCCGAATCAAAAACTCGCTGAGTGGATACCGTCTGCAGACCGGTCTGGCAGTGCGGAAAAGGCTCGTGGTGAACGATATGCCCAATATATCGAAGTGAGGAATTAAAGCAGCCATGAGCAGAACGTGACGATTCCCTCGGTGAGCCCAGCACCAGGGCGCTATGTGTCGGCTCTACAACTATGGAAGCTACCCTGGATGGCGGAAAATGCCATGGACTGTCCCTGCCTTCCCTTGAGGGCTGAACGTGAAGCATTCGACAGTTCCAACTTGACAAGCTGGGATGTGAACGGCACCACAAAAGTGAGAGTTCCACAGGAATGCTAACCTGTCAAAAATGCACGCTAAAAGTCGGGTGTGTTGGCCTAAGGGTTTCGACCCAAGGGTGCATAACGAGACACATCGCAATCACTTCTGAAAAAAAAAAAAAACACTCCGGATGAACGCAAAGAAGAAGAAGAAGAAACCCCGCCATTTGGCCCAGCCATAGGCTTCACTGGAAGCAAGGGATAGCAGTTCAAGCTAGGCTATACAAGACAGAGCAACCCATATTTGGACCTTTTCCCTCCGCGCTACTGCAATTAGAAGTCTATGCCCAGAGGCGGATGCACGTGATCCCGGGTGACCTTACCATTTATGGTCTTAAAGTCGTTAGGCCATTGCTCTGTAAGAGGTTTAGTGGAGCCTGTGTTATGAAGAACTAACATATAACTAACACAGGGAAAATAGATGGCCGAGATTTTGGGTGTTTCTTCTGTAAGAATGCGAATAATAGACAGAGAGAAATAACAAAATGAAGAAACTGCATACAACTGATTTAGCGTATGTTAGTCGATATTGATAACATCCTAGCAGAGAGGAGAATCAACCTTAGAATCAAAGTTGATGTGTCGACATCTGCAGATCTTTCTAGATCAATAATCAAATCATTTGAAAATTGACAAATTGGAATATACAGATAATTGTAACATAAACTGGGCAGTCTATAGATGGGCGTTGTGAGAGATGATATTGGGCAAGGGAAGCAAACTAAGATGCCTGTGGAAAGCTAGAACAACTATACTATGACTATAAGCAACACCAACTTCATCAACATATCAGATGACAGAGTGATCAAAGAATCATAGTCATAACATGTCTGCTTCAGAGCAAACACCTGAAGAAAACGTTGGGATAAAATCTTGTGCCTCTTATTTTCCTGTTGTAACGTTGCTTCTCTATAGTATGTGTACGTTAACGGGCGGTGTGTGAAATACTTCCACTGCGTACATGGCTAGGTTTTAACTTGTAGATTAGCGAGCGGTGAGTGAAATACTTCCACTGTGTACATGGCTCGGGTTTAACTTGTAGATTAGGAGCGGTGAGTGAAATACTTCTACTGTGTACATGGCTCGGGTTTAACTTGTAGATTAGGAGCGGTGAGTGAAATACTTCTACTGTGTACATGGCTCGGGTTTAACTTGTAGATTAGGAGCGGTGAGTGAAATACTTCCACTGTGTATCTGATTGTGTTTTTACTCGGACACAAGTGAGAAGGTCCGGACTGTACGCCTGGTGCATCTACAGATATGTATTAAATACTAAAAAAGGAGTAAGATAAGGAGGTGTTTTGTCCCTGGACCTTCACTTCTAATACACTGAAAGCATTTTAAACAATTTGGAGAATTGCCTGGACTGAACATCCACGGAAGCATAATAAACACTCTTAACACATTCAGTGCCAAACGACAAGTAGGTTTGGGCCTAACTAAAATGGATGTTGGAAAATGGGAAGTATGGTGTGTCACAGTTATGACTTAAATGGTGTTATACAGCATCAGACATGTTGTATTATGTATCATATTAAAGGGGGTTATGTAAGGAAAACTACTGTATATAAGCTCATTGCAGATATGAGTAAGTCGATTAAGCATCCCATGGCATTTAATCAATTAATCCTGATATCACCGGGTCACTAGCGGACAGTGGGCAGCAGTGGCGGGTCAGCTTGGAGCGAGTCACACAGACTAATGCAGAGTGGCGTTTATTACATTGTAGATGTTGCGTGTCCCTTACAGGACATTGCTACCAACCCCAAACCCAGGTTGAGTTACTAGATAAATTTATGTTCAGCAGTTTGCCATTGATTTCTGAACGAGAAATCAACGTTGAAATGCAACTGACCGGTGTATGGGATAAAGCAGCATTCAAAGACAGTAAACTATGATCATTAGCCATGGAAAGGAGAGACCAGCAGTGAACAACACAGTAAATGGGAAATACTAGAACAAGTAACACGTCGCCTCTTGGGCATGTAATAAAGGATGACGAAAGAAGCAAAATTAAGATAAAATGAGAATAGCAATTACCAAATATATGTTCAACAATACTAAGCACATATTAGCATTTATAGAGATAAATAACACATTACAATGCGAATTACTAAATGTTATATGCATCCAATATATGGCGCACACAGCCCAACAATAAACAGACACAAGGAAAGTCGAACTGAAGCCCCGGGGATGTGAATTCGAATACAGAGAATGAAAAGTGAGTTAATGAAAGAAATAAAAAGGAGACATGTGAAATATTTTGACCACATTAAAAGACGTGTCATTCTTGTGGAGACCAAACTGGAGGAAAGAGTTGAAGACAAGCAGTCAAAAGGTATACAACGACACAAATGGGAAGATAACATCAACAGACAACAGAATGGGGAGCATTAGTCTGTCTGAGTGTAAGCAAGGACAACAGACAGAGATTGTTGACGAACAATTCGCAGCCAACATGTATTGTGGAGACGGCGCCTGATTGATTGAACTATGTTAATGAACCTAGGTGGCGCCTCCGGCAATTATCTGATGGCGTGAGTCATTGCTTGTGTGTTCATTGACTTGATGGAGGGACCTCGTTCGCCACAGAGTAAACACACCAGCTTTCTAGATCCACCTAAATGGGAGTTTATATCTGTCGGTCTTGCAGACCATCATCATCATCAACATCATCATCATCCTCATCATCAATATCATCAGTTAGCAGGTCCTTTTCAGAACGTCGCTCTCGTCACAATCTGCCCACATGAATCAGTGACCTCAGAACATGGCCAGGTTACCTTCTACATGATCACACCCTCCCCATTGAACCACCCTTGCGTATTCTTCTACATCATCACACCCTCCCCGTTGAACCACCCTTGCGTGTTATTCTACATCATTACACCCTCCCCGTTGAACCACCCTTGCGTGTTCTTCCATAACCAAACCTTATATTACTTTTCTCAGGGAACAAAATGGCCGAATGGATAAGAGAGCTCGCTTTTCAACTTCCGGTGTACTGATGCCGAGGTAGCGGGTTAAACTCATACACCAGTTACTTGGACTAAAACTGTGCCTTCTCGTCCTTCATTGGGGTCTTAAATTACGCATATTGGCTAGGGGTAATAGAGAAAGCGAAGCCACACGCAAAAATCATTCCAGAGCAATAGAAGTAGTAGCTTGTATCTGGACTACGCGTGAGTTCAAAGCGAGTGACATCAAACGAAAGAATAAACATGATTTCCTGTCCATATCACTGTGATGTGTAACCTGGCCAAACTATCTCAGTGTCCATATCTCACGTGTACGCCTCGGAGGAGCAAATGGATCATCATGGTCTGGCAAGAATGAGGCAGCGAGGAGTGACGAGGGGATGTGGCCGACGCTCGACGCTGAGAGGAAAGGCGAGACGGACATATAATCAGATTGCTACTGGTACTATTGGTGTTGGAACTCTTCGCTGGCTGCTGGGGACGGAGCGCTATGGGAATGCTCCGAGTGCTGTGATATCGTTTCCTAGATCAATCAATCAATCAATCAATCAGTGTCCGTGACACGATACTCTATATGTCAGTATGATGTTTAACGTGGCAAAACTATCTCAGTGTTTCTGACACGATATTCTATATGTGACTGTAATGTTTAACTGGTCAAACTATCTCAATGTCCCTGACACAACACTCTGCATGAGCCAGTTGTCTTCGATATTCAGACCTGTCAGTATATTCCCTTCTTTTTAACCCACGGTACTCTAAGAATATTTTTTGTAAACAATTAAGTTCAAAGGGTTCCATTGCTTTCGTTAGTTTACGCGAAATGGTTGATGATTCACATTTGCATGATCCCACAGCCAAGATGCATATTTGCAACATTTCAAATATGTGTTTGGTAGCTGGTGTAGTGCCATAGGTTCGTAATTCTTGTTGACCTTTTTCCAGACCAGTGACTTGAAGTAAACTACATGTGTGAATTAGTCTGTCACTCTTCCAGAATAGCGAGTTAGTAAAATGCCACACAACATATCTGAGCTGTGCAGTCTGCTCACGTTGATTCCGTCCATGCTTGCGATTCTGACGCTCATGGAACCAGCAAGCAACTTAACCATCAGCATCCATGCCTTCTGACGTTAGCTTGAAGAGACTGAGCACTTCTAGGCTACCTTGGTTACGTGGGTAACGTGACTGTTTAGCAAAACTAATTAAAGCACGGTGGCGTAGTGGAACGTGTGTTTGCCTACTAAGGTATTGGTCGGGGTTCAATCTTCAGTAATGGTAGTTATTTCTGACTAATGTAATTAAGTCGACATTTTAAAGACGTTTCTGGATATATTCTGAGAAGAAACTGGGCAAACAATGGCATTGGTCTCGCCATGACTTGAAACTGTGGTTTAGTGGAGTATTCTTAACATACAACATCCCAAATGGCTATGTCTGTCATAGGTTTCACTTTACTTTTTCTTGAATAACGATGATGATAACAATACTGATGGTGATGATAATAATGGTTATAATAATTTAAAAAAGTGATGGTGATGGTAGAAGTAGCAGCTGCAGTTGTAGATGATGTAGCATCTTTAGTAGTAGTAGTAGTAGTAGTAGTAGTAGTAGTAGTATTAGTAGTAGTAGTAGTAGTAGTGGTAGTAGTAGTAGTAGTGGTAGTAGTAGTAGTAGTAGTAGTAGTAGTAGTAGTAGTAGTAGTAGTAGTAGTAGTAGCAGAAGTAGTAGTAGTAGTAGTAGTAGTAGTAGTAGTAGTAGTAGTAGTAGTAGTAGTAGTAGTAGTAGTAGTAGTGGTGGTGGTGGTGGTGGTGATGGTGGTGGTGGTGGTGGTGGTGGTGGTGGTGGTGGTGACGGTGGTGGTGGTGGTGGTGATGGTGGTGGTGGTGGTGGTGACGGTGGTGGTGGTGACGGTGGTGGTGGTGGTGGTGGTGGTGGTGACGGTGGTGGTGGTGACGGTGGTGGTGGTGGTGGTGATGATGGTGGTGGTGGTGTGGTGGTGGTGATGGTGGTGGTGGTGGTGACGGTGGTGGTGGTGGTGGTGATGATGGTGGTGGTGGTGTGGTGGTGGTGGTAGACATAACAGTAATTCTAATATGACATTTAACGTTACCAAACATTAAATACGGCCATAAATGTGACTGCACGAAAATGCACAACTTGAAAACAACATCAAGGAAACATGAGTCATTTACCGTGAGTTCCGCGGGAGCCTGGCATGGAAAAGCTGCCTGGGCAGCACACACCACTGCAGCAAGAAGAACCAACGAGAACATGATCGTGACGGACTGGAGTTGTAGACAAATGTCCACTGACTTCAACTTATCTAGTGAGGCCAGAACATAGCCACGGCTGGTTGACGCCCCCCTGATTATTACCGGTAGTTGAGAAAGTTGTAATCTCTCAAGTGGTTAAGAGAATATCTAGACCAAGTTATTGTGTCATACGATTTAAATATACTTTAAGAGGTTCACTGGCGAGTAGGTGGTCGAGGAGTGCATTGGATCCAATCCCTGATAATGCATGGTAGTTTAGCTATCAGATAAATAACCATTTGATAAACCTCGCGACAACTAAGATAGCTCATACACACATTGATAAGTATTGATTGCTGCTCAGAGAAATAGAATAAAGAAGTAGAGATTAGAGAACATTCCACAAAACAGAGATTAGAAGACTCACTAGAAAGTTGGGATTAGAGGACACACCAGAAAGTAGGATTAGAGGACACATCATAAAGTAGAGATTTGAGGTCATACCAGAAAGTAGATATTAGAGGACACACCAGAAATTAAAGATTAGAGGGCATACCAGAAAGTAGAGATTAGAGGACACACCAGAAAGTAGAGAGGGCACTCAGACAACATACAAATTGAAAGCTAGAGCTACCATACCGAGATTCGAACCTGTTACTTCCAAATGGCGATAGCGCCCAAAGCAGGAACAAATGCACTTCGACGCATGACCAACTTGAAACCCTTAGATAAGGTGTCATTAGCCAGGTCTATCATCTACCTGAACAATATGGAATACGGACAGAACTCGCATGTAACCATTGAAAAGATGTCAGAATGGCCGAATAGATAAGAGCGCTTGTTTTTAAACTTCAGGTGTGCTGATGGCGAGGATGCGGGTTCAGCCTCTACACAGGTCAGTTGGACTAAATTACAAGTATCTCAAAAGTCGGAGTGGACTACACTGATGGCGAGGAACACTGTTAATAGGGAAAGCTAGCAAAAAGGCAAAAATCAGCCAGTGTGGACAACGCTCGAGTTCAATGCGAGCGAACGAAAAAAAAACCCACTGAAATAGCAGCACAGGTCTCAGAATTGTATATTAACCCAGCATAGGTCACATGTGTTCGAGAGTGGTCACGTGGTTGAAAGAGACAGTGCCTTCCGTGTGTTGTTCAACACACAAAGTAGTCGATTGTTAAAGTTTGCTGAAGCTATAATAATCAACCTTCGTAAGCCGTCCTTGTGTAAGCAGAAAGACATGTTAGTCAGTTTAAAATTACCGTGGTAGACAATCGACATTACTGTGCGAACATGTGTATATTTCAGTTTGAAGGATTTATCTAATTAATTCACGTAAGTTGTGTGATTTCTGCAGTATGTACCTGACGAGATGCAGCGAAATATGCCAGGCAATAAATCGTGCAATCTATTGTTTGTGTCTTCGTTATTCAAATACGTCACATAACAAACACACAAACAAATCGGACCTTAATGCTGAGTCCGATATATTACGCACATTTAAAGAAGAGACATGATTGATCGGTGTTAAACATAATACAGAAATAACGATTGGGGAACAATTTGAGGACTCTAAGAGAGCTAATAAATAATTTCACAATTATTCATTGACGCTCATAGTAGAGGAAAGTAGTAAAGATTAGAGAACATACCAGACAACGTAGAAATTGACAGCTATAGTTACCATGCTCGTTATACTTACTCTACTTCTTTCTTCTAATTCAGTGAGTGCCAGTCAATACTTGTACATTTGTTTACTTGCTATAATTGGGACCAACCACAAGAACAGTGTGTCCGAGGTCTGCCAGGAGTAGACAACTCAGCATCATTGGGACCAACCACAAGAACAGTCTACCAGGAGTAGACAACTCAGCATCATCGGAACCAACCACAAGAACAGTCTACCAGGAGTAGACAACTCAGCATCATCGGAACCAACCACAAGAACAGTCTGCCAGGAGTAGACAACTCAGCATCATCGGAACCAACCACAAGAACAGTCTGCCAGAGGTCTACCAGGAGTAGGTAACTCAGCATCATCGGGACCAACCACAAGAACAGTCTGCCAGAGGCAACGTTTTACAGCAATGCGGTCTGAACACTGTACGACCACCACCCGGCCATCAGCAGAGTCTGGCTAGAACGATACGGGGAATCCCGCGTAAAACACGTGGATCTTTTTTTTTTCCATATCCTTGTCCATGATATCGCGGTCAACACCAGTATTTTACTGCTGTTTTTGGTGTCTTGGCACGTTTACGTTCAGTAGTTTGCCAATGCTTTTAGAACCACTGGCTCGCATACCGGTTCGTTAAAACCCAGCGCAACGCGGTCTGCTGCCAAATCGCGCGCAGCTATGTTCCGAACGCGTGTAAGCGAATTATGAACTGCATCCGTAACGCCATCGCCACAGAGACCGCCACGTGGATCCTGCCGTCTGTCATAGTCCGTACCACCCCTCTCCCCCCTCCAATCTCCTCTCTTGGCTATTGTGCGATCTGGCCATCCCACACGCTTTTTATTCGTGTTGTGGGTTGACCTTTTCACTCCATCATCCTACCTTTTTGTTTCCACTTTTTTTACACCCACGCGTGAGTCAAAGCGAGGACACAACGAAAGAATAAACATGATTTCCTGTCCATGTGACTGTGATGTTTAACCTGGCCAAACTATCTCAGTGTCCATATCTCACGTGTACACCTCGGAGGAGCAAATGGATCATCATGGTCTGGCAAGAATGAGGCAGCGAGGAGTGACGAGGGGATCTGGGCGACACTCGACGCTCAGAGGAAAGGCGAGACGGACATATAATCAGATTGCTACTGGTACTATTGGTGTTGGAACTCTTCGCTGGCTGCTGGGGATGGGGACGGAGCGCTATGGGAATGCTCCGAATGCTGTGATATCGTTTCCTAGATCAATCAATCAATCAATCAGTGTCCGTGACACGATACTCTATATGTCAGTATGATGTTTAACGTGGCAAAACTATCTCAGTGTTTCTGACACGATATTCTATATGTGACTGTAATGTTTAACTGGTCAAACTATCTCAATGTCCCTGACACGACACTCTGCATGAGCTAGTTGTCTTCGATATTCAGATCTGTCAGTATATTCCCTTCTTTTTAACCCACGGTACTCAAAGAATATATTTTGTAAACAATTAAGTTCAAAGGGTTCCATTGCTTTCGTTAGTTTACGCGAAATGGTTGATGATTCACATTTGCATGATCCCACAGCCAAGATGCATATTTGCAACATTTCAAATATGTGTTTGGTAGCTGGTGTAGTGCCATAGGTTCATAATTCTTGTTGACCTTTTTCCCGACCAGTGACTTGAAGTAAACTACATGTGTGGTTTAGTCTATCACTCTTCCAGAATAGCGAGTTAGCAAAGTGCCACACAACATATCTGAGCTGTGCAGTCTGCTCACGTTGATTCCGTCCATGCTTGCGATTCTGACGCTCATGGAACCAGCAAGCAACTTAACCATCAGCATCCATGCCTTCTGACGTTAGCTTGAAGAGACTGAGCACTTCTAGG
Source organism: Cepaea nemoralis (assembly GCA_014155875.1). Classification (NCBI taxonomy): domain Eukaryota; kingdom Metazoa; phylum Mollusca; class Gastropoda; order Stylommatophora; family Helicidae; genus Cepaea; species Cepaea nemoralis. The sequence goes on from JACEFZ010012719.1 coordinate 331,286, forward strand.
CTACCTTGGTTACGTGGATAACGTGACTGTTTAGCAAAACTAATTAAAGTATGGTGGCATAGTAGAACGTGTGTTTGCCTACTAAGGTATTGGTCCGGGTTCAATCTTTAGTAATGGTAGTTATTTCTGGCTAATGTAATTAAGTCCACATTTTTAAGACTTTTCTGGATATCTTCTGAGAAGACACTGGGCAAACATTGGCATGGTCTCGCCATGTCTTGAAACTGTGGTTTAGTGGAGTATTCTTGATATATAACACCCCAATGGCTATGTCTGTCATAGGTTTCACTTTTCTTTTTCTTGAATAACGATGATGATAACAATACTGATGGTGATGATAATAATGGTTATAATACTTTTAAAAAAGTGATGGTGATGGTAGAAGTAGCAGCTGCAGTTGTAGATGATGTAGCATCTTTAGTAGTAGTAGTAGTAGTAGTAGTAGTAGTAGTAGTAGTAGTAGTAGTAGTAGTAGTAGTAGTAATAGTATTAGTAATTGTAGTAGTAGTAGTAATAGTATTATTAATTGTAGCAGCAGCAGTAGTAGTAGTAGTAGTAGTAGTAGTAGTAGTAGTAGTAGTAGTAGTAGTAGTAGTAGTAGTAGTAGTAATAGTAGTGGTGGTGGTGGTGATGATGATGATGATGGTGGTGGTGGTGGTGGTGGTGGTGGTGGTGGTGGTGGTAGTGGTGGTGGTGGTGGTGGTGGTGGTGGTGGTGGTGGTGGTGGTGGTGGTGGTAGACATAACAGTAATTCTAATATGATATTTACCGTTACCAAACATTAAATACGGGCATAAATGTGACTGCACGAAAATGCACAACTTGAAAAGAACATCAAGAAAACATGAGGCAATTACCGTGAGTTCTGCGGGAGCCTGGCATGGAAAAGCTGCCTGGGCAGCACACACCACTGCAGCAAGAAGAACCAACGAGAACATGATCGTGACGGACTGGAGCTGTAGCGAGACAAATGTCCACTGACTTCAACTTATCTAGTGAGGCCAGAACATAGCCACGGCTGGTTGACGCCCCCCTGATTAATACCGGTAGTTGAGAAAGTTGTAATCTCTCAAGTGCTTAAGAGAATATCTAGACCAAGTTATTGTGTCATACGATTAAAATATACTTTAAGGGGTTCACTGGTGAGTAGGTGGTCGAGGAGTGCATGGAATCCAATCCCCGATAATGCCTGGTAGTTTAGCTATCAGATAAATAACGATTTGATAAACCTCGCGACAACTAAGATAGCTCATACACACATTGATAAGTATTGATTGCTGTTCAGAGAAATAGAATAAAGAAGTAGAGATTAGAGAACATTCCACAAAACAGAGATTAGAGGACACACTAGAAAGTAGGGATTAGAGGACACACCAGAAAGTAGGATTAGAGGACACATCATAAAGTAGAGATTTGAGGTCATACCAGAAAGTAGATATTAGAGGACACACCAGAAATTAAAGATTAGAGGGCATACCAGAAAGTAGAGATTAGAGGACACACCAGAGAGTAGAGAGGGTACTCAGACAACATACAAATTGAAAGCTAGAGCTACCATACCGAGATTCGAACCTGTCACTTCCAAACGGCGATAGCGCCCAAAGCAGGAACAAATGCACTTCGACGCATGACCAACTTGAAACCCTTAGATAAGGTGTCATTAGCCAGGTCTATCATCTACCTGAACAATATGGAATACGGACAGAACTCGCGTGTAACCATTGGAAAGATGTCAGAATGGCCGAATAGATAAGAGCGCTTGTTTTTAAACTTCCGGTGTGCTGATGGCGAGGATACAACCTCTTCATCGGTCATTTGGACTAAATTAGAAGTATCTCAAAAGTCGGAGTGGACTACACTGATGGCGAGGAACACTGTTAATAGGGAAAGCTAGCAAAAAGACAAAAATCAGCCAGTGTGGACAACGCTCGAGTTCAATGCGAGCGAACGAAAAAAGAAGCCACTGAAATAGCAGCACAGGTCTCAGAATTGTATATTACCCCAGCATAAGTCACATAACAAACACACAAACAAATCAGACCTTAATGCCGAGTCCGATATATTACGCACATTTAAAGAAGAGACATGATTGATCGGTGTTAAACATAATACAGAAATAACGATTGGGGAACAATTTGAGGAATCTAAGAGAGCTAATAAATAATTTCACAATTGTTCATTGACGCTCATAGTAGAGGAAAGTAGTACAGATTAGAGAACATACCAGACAACGTAGACATTGAAAGCTATAGTTACCATGCTCGTTATACTTACTCTACTTCTTTCTTCTAATTCAGTGAGTGCCAGTCAATACTTGTACATTTGTTTACTTGCTATAATTGGGACCAACCACAAGAACAGTCTGCTAGAGGTCTGCCAGGAGTAGACAACTCAGCATCATTGGGACCAACCACAAGAACAGTCTGCTAGAGGTCTGCCAGGAGTAGATAACTCAGCATCATTGGGACCAACCACAAGAACAGTCTGCCAGAGGCAACGTTTTACAGCAATCCGGTCTGAACACTCTACGACCACCACCCGGCCAGCAGCAGAGTCTGGCTAGAACGATACGGGGAATCCCGCGTAAAACACGTGGATCTTTTTTTTTTTTTTTTGGTCATATCCTTGTCCATGACATCGCGGTCAACACCAGTATTTTACTGCTGTTTTTGGTGTCTTGGGACGTTTACGTTCAGTAGTTTGCCAATGCTTTTTAAACCACCGACTCGCATACCGGTTCGTTAAAACCCAGCGCAACGTGGTCTGCTGCCAAATCGCGCGCAGCTGTGTTTCGAACGCGGCTAAGCGGAATTATGAACTGCGTCCGTAACGTCATCGCCACAGAGACCGCCACGTGGATCCTGCCGTCTGTAAATATCATCTTTCTGTGTTGATTGTCTTAGTCCGTACCACCCCCCCCCCTCCCCCTCCAATCTCCTCTCTTGGCTATTGTGCGATCTGGCCATCCCACACGCTTTTTATTCGTGTTGTGGGTTGACCTTTTCACTCCATCATCCTACCTTTTTGTTTCCACTTTTATTACACCCACTTAACTGTGCCACTTTCAGTCGGCTGACTGTCTCATCTCACGGCCTACAGATTGATATTTGTGTTGAGAGGGGAAAGGCAGTATCCGTGGTTTCTGTTGAGAACACACGTTTTTTCATCTACGTCACATTTTATTAGTGAGATTTTAAGCTTCTGTATGGGGTCTCCCAAGCCACAACATCAGTTCTGTTACAACGATTTGTTTTTGTTCTTGTAACACTAACCCGTTGCACTTTCCATGCTTGCTGATGTATGCATGCATGTCCACTGGTTTACTGCTCTTCCGCTTGTATCTCTCTCTCTCTCTCTTTACTGAGGCCACGAGCACTGAGTATGTTGGTTATGCAGGTGCTTGCAAGTACGGTGAGCTTATTGGTTTAGAATGAGTTATCATTTAGTGGCGTGGAGGGCTGGATTATAGCAATGTGAGGATGATATTACTGGAAGATTAATAATTACAAATAGTTAGGCATATTTAGCTCCTGCGAAAAGGTGAGACATACTGAACACAGACACTATGGGCATACCTTGCAATGGACATACACGTGAAACGGAGTGAAAATTATCCAAAACAAGAAATCCATCCATCCATCATGTGCCATGCCGGTAAGCGTGGGCGGTCATGTTTTGCCATCTCACTCGATCACCAGAGTCGTGGATCAGCTCTGTGTTTCTGTTTCGACCATGCCACGAGGCCAAGCCATCCAGGTATTTGCTTCTAGGTCTTCCTCTTGGTCTGTTCCCTTCGATCTTACCAGTTGTCACCAAGTTCTCCAATTCATTTCTTCTCATAACATGCCCAAAAATTTTTGACTGTCTGCGTCTAATGTCTCTAATCAGTTTACGATCTTCGTTTGTTTCTTGAAGGACCTGTTCATTGGTCTTTCTGGCTGTCCATGGTATTCTTTGCATTTTCCTCAGAAACCACATTTCTACAGCCATCAGATGTTTTTCAGCTTAGATATACTGCTCATTGTCCAAGTTTCACATCCATATAAAAGTACAGGTTCTATGTAGCACCTCAACACTCTTTTTATCGTTTCAATTGACATCTTTTTATTGGTCAGTATGTTTTTCATCTTGCTAAAGGCTACCTTAGACATGGCGATTCTTGTTCTAATCTCTTCAAGGCATCTCCCATCAGATGTTATTACTGTTCCGAGATAATTGTACCTATTCACTTGTTGAAGAATATTCCCATTTACTTGTATATTACATTGTGGTATTTCGTTCTTCCTAGTGACGACCATAATCTGTGTCTTTTTACAATTTAATTCTAACCCTCGTTGTTCACTGTGTGTAACAACTGCATCTACTAAATGTTGCAGGTCCTGTTCATTGTCTGCAATCAAGACTGTATCGTCTGCATATCTAATGTTATTGATGCATCGCCCCCCAATGTTGATTCCTTCCATATCTTCAATATTTCTGAAAATACTTTCACTGTACAGGGAAAACAGATCTGGAGACATTACACATCCCTGTCTCACACCTCTCTTAATAGGCTGATATTGGCCTACTTCATTATCAACTCTTATGGCAGCTTGTTGTTTCCAATATATGTTTTTTACAAGTCTAAGGTCTTTTCCATCAATTTGTAGATCTTCAAGCATCCTTATCATGTCGACATGTCTCACTTTATCGAAAGCCTTTGTGTAGTCAATAAAGCAAAGGTGTAGATCTTTGTTTACTTCTATAGATCGTTCAATTACGGTTCTCAGTAAATACACAGCATTTACTGTACCCTTTCCTTCTACAAACCCACATTGTTCTTCTCCTATTTCAGGTTGTATTTTCTTCCTAACTCTTTGCATGATAATTCTTAGCAAAATCTTCGTGATGTGACTCATTATACTAATTGTTCGATGTTGATCACATTCCAGGGCTCCTGATTTCTTTGGGATTGCAATAAATACAGAATTACATAATTCATGAGGTATATTTCCAGTATCATATATTGTATTAAGCAGACTGGCAACTTTATCTATTCCATATTCTTCTAAAGCATTAATCATTTCTGTTGTGACACTGTCTGCACCGGGGGGTCTTGCCAGATTTCATATGCAAGACAAGAAATAACCAACAAATATATAATAATGAATAAATTAAAAAAACGAAATATTATAGGACACAAAGGACAACCGCCGGTACTTCAATTTTAATTCACCGCAACAAAGAAGAATCCCTTTGAGCCTCATTTGCATCGGTCCGGCAATCATTTTCCGGTTTAGTGTTCGGTGGACTGCTAGACCGATCGATGGATGTTTTTAAGTTTTTGGGCCCGTAGGGCCCTCACTGTCGACGACAGTGAGGGCCCTACGGGCCCAAAACTAAAAAAACATCCATCGATCGGTCTAGCAGTCCACCGAACACTAAACCGGAAAATGATTGCCGGACCGATGCAAATGAGGCTCGAAGGGATTCTTCTTTGTTTGCGGTTGTTTGCGGTGAATTAAAATTGAAGTACCCAACCGCCGTTTCGATTCTAAGAATCTTATTCAAGGACAGGACAACACAAACAAAAATAAAGAAAAGAAAAAAAACACACACACACACACAAAATAATAAAATAAACACAACTCCTTTGTTGTAAAGAAGGCACAAAAGTGGGTTTGGTTTCGAAAGGTGCTCTTTTCCAACAAATGTTGATTACAGTTTAGTTGCCAAAGTGGCAGATAGGATATGTGTGGAAAAATGTGTGTATACAATCAGATATGAATATATATAGGAATGACAGCAGTTATACAGTTGCATATACATACAACAGCATTGATTCCAGCTGGATGGATTAATCCCAGAGAGATTATTAACTGGCTTTCAATTTTAAGCCGAATAGAGTTATTAGAGAAGCAGGAGTTCAATACAGTGACACATATATCGTCGACTCCATTGTGGTTCGAAGAAGTAAAATGGTTGGGGACAGGTTTGTCAGAGTTTTGATTGATGGATTGATTGATTAATTTAGGAATCGACATCACAGCATTCGGGGCATTCCCATAAGTGCTCCGTCCCCATCCTCAGTAGCCAGCGAAGAGTTCCAACACTAATAGTACCAGTAGCAATCTGATTATAAGTCCGTCTCGCCTTTCCTCTGAGCAGTTGAACGTCGGCCAAATCCCCTCGTCACTCATCGCTGTCTCATTCTTGCCAGACCATGGTAATCCATTTGCTCCTCCGAGGTGTGCACGTGCTCCTACAAGGCCGCAACCACATCTGCCTAGTCATGTATCAATACTCCACCAAGTTCTACAGTGCCAGCCATTCTGTCCGCCTGTTCATTTCCCAGCACACCGGCATGCCCCGGAGAAAAGATCCAGGCGATGCTTGTCACCCGTTACCTCCGAAGCGAAGCAAGCCACTCCGCACGAAGCCTGCCCGTCCTCACCCTCGTCAGCATGCTTTCTGAGTCAGTTACAATCACGATGTGTGTGTGTGTCGTATTCTCCATCCAGCGGAGAGCCGCAGTGACTGCCTCCACCTCCATTCTTAAGCTGGATGTTGTGGTATCATATGCCAGGCTCTCCTGCCCCAAATCACATCACCCGAGTGAGCATTGTCCTGAATTAGTTGTTTAGAGTTTTGATTAATATCTCTAAGGCAGTGTTTCCCAACGTGGGGCCCACGCCCCACAGGGGGGCAATTTGACTGTTAAGGGGGGCAATTAGAAAATGGAAGAAATCGGCTGAATATAACAAAACGGGGAGACTTGAGACTGAAGTTAACTAAATTGGAACCTAACATAAGATCTCTTTGCAGCAAGCATCAAGCGCAAGGATCTCACTAAATTTAAATAATAAATAATTACTAATAATTAAAATAATATAGAAAAATCTTTCATTAAAATTATTTTGTACTTGAATTTCAGTTCTCCATTATATGTTTTGAAAATTTACTTACTGTGTTTGCTCAATAATTACCTAGTGATTTCTTCCTAAAACCTATCATTCAAGTTTCTTTAGTGAACATTTCAATTTTTGAATATTAAAAATAATGTATATGTTGAGGGGGGCGTGGGGCGGGGGAGGGGGGCAATATGAATTTTAGAAAGGCTTAAGTGGGGCATGGCACAAAAAAGGTTGGGAAACACTGCTCTAAGGTGTTTCCTAAATCATTCGGCAAGGCGTCTACCAATCTGTCCAATATCCGCCAGTCACATCGTTTGAAGATGATAATATATATTGTGTGTATGTGTGTGTTGTTTATCCACCAAGAATGAAGATGACCATTCATTTCATCCAGTGGGGTTGAAAGTATGGAGCCGTGAGTTCTAAGATGACTGATAAGGCCTATCTTGGCTCGAAATGTTCTTTGAAAATGTGGACAAAGAATGCTTGACGTTCCAGGAGGAGGATCTCCTGCAGTGGTTTTTCTGCCCAACCTTTTCATAACAGCTGTTGCAGTCCTGGTTTCTTCACAAGTGACTGCATCCTTATGTAATGACGTACACCACGAATTACGGTCTTTAGCAGCAGTCTTCCAGGTGTCAAGGTGAATTCCAAAATCTTTCGGTGAGATTTTCAGAGTGTCTTTAAAGCGTTTCTTCTGGCCGCCTTGGGAGCGTTTACCACAACGCAGCTCGCCGTAAAAGATATGTTTAGGGAGCCTGTGATTTGGCATACGAGTTAAGTAACCAGCCCAGCGAATCTGATTTTTCATTAGTAGAGTGTGGATGGGCATGGACGCTCTTTCTAGAACTTCAGTGTCTGGGATCTTGTCTTGCCATTTAATCTGCAATAGCTTCCTAAGGCAGACTGTGTGGAAATACAGATGCGGGATATGCATGTGAATGAATCCTTCAAGGAGAAGGTGTCTAGGGGGAATGTAATCACAGGTGTCTGAATAACGTGTGGGCTGTCAAACATTGTTTGCGGTTATATTTAAATGTACCCACAGATGAAGTATCTATGGGGAAGCGACTACGAACAAGGTGGTCATCGAGATTCTTGTTCCGGCGGAAAGTGAATCTGCGGCCTTTAGGAACACCGCACGAGTGGTTGGATCTGATCTTAGGATATCCCAGTATCGGAGACAGATATTCTTGATAGCATGGGTATGTGGATGGAAGGTGAGGATAAGTTTAGGTTCATTATTTGGAGGTCGCGTTATCTTGACAAATGACATATAACGAGAGACTTGTGTTATGCGATAGAAAGCTGCAGACATAATGTGCTTTGGGTACGCCCGTCTGCGGAAAAGTCTAAAGATTGCCTGACAGCTTGGAGATAATACGGGGACATTGCGACTTCTGTCATTGGGTGGTCATTTCCTGAGTGTTCAAATAGGGCTCACGCAGAGAGACCGTTTCCGTGGCTTCAGTTGAGCTGTGCCTTCAGCAAGTAGACACTCTGCAGTCAGCACATCTACAAATCTCACTAAGCACATCTATCAATCTCAGTCATCAAATCTATAAACCTCTGTCAGCATTTCTATAAATCTCAGTCAGCACATCTATAAATCTCAGTCATTTCGTCTATAAATGTCAGTCGGCACATCTATAACAATCATTCAGCACATCCATGCATCTCAGTCAGCACATCTATAAATCTCAGTCAGTACATCGCTTTAAAAATATCTATAAATCTCAATAACTGCATCTATAAATTTCAGTTAGCACATTTATAAATCTCAGGCAGTATGCCTATAAATCTCAGTCGATATATCTATAAATCTCAGTTAGCAAATCTATAAATCTTAGTAAGCACATTTATCAATCTCAGTAAGCACATCTATAAATCTAAGTCAGCAGAATCCCAACACTATCTTATTCTCAAAAGGAAAATGGCATGAGACAAACAGCACATTGCCCTGTCTGTAACAAATGACAGGCACCTTGAAATCTTGACAGACGATAGTTTGTAAAATTGAGTTAACCTATCCATAGCACAAAGCCTGGGCTGAATTTAGAGACCATGTGTTGCCCATGCAACATGGTCCCTCTCTCGGCCTGCCACGTGCCAATCAAAGAAGTTCGAGTCAAAAATCAACATAAATCCCCATGGGTCACTAGTGAAGTTCTTCAAATTATGAGAGAGCGAGATACAGCACACAAAAATAAAGACTTCATCAATTACCGCAGACTAAGAAATAAAGTTAAATATGAAATTCGTAGGATAAAAAAAGACCATTTTAAAAATTTGATTGAAGATAATTCAAACAGTACAAATATATGGAAGGCTATTAACTTGCTAATCAATAAGAAACGCCCTACAGAATCAGCAATACCAAATTCTATAACATGCGATGAATTCAGTTGGTTCTTTCAATCAGAAATAGAGAATCTAAAGTCTTCAATACCAGACTCATCATGTAATTTAAGTTCACTGGCATAATTCTGTGAGGAGAAGTGCACCAGAAATATTCCCGCTGAGATTCCTTTAATGTCTGTTGCAGACGTTTATAAATATCTCTTAAACCTCAAATCAACAAACTCACACGGCCTAGATGGTATCAGCAATAGAATTCTTCGTTGTGCTGCACCAGTCATTAGTAGTGCCTGGCCAAAAACTACTTTCCATCTGCATTTAAAATTGCTAAAGTGTTTCCGCTAATTAAAAATGGCTCAATGGATAATAGCGTTTTGGGTAATTATAGACCTATTTCCTTACTATCGTCGCTATAAAAACCACTAGAAAAACACATTCATAAAATAACGTTACACCATTTAATTAACAACGATCTAATAATTAACAGTCAATCTGGGTTTCGACCTAAATATTCTTGCCATAGTGCTCTAACAAAAATGACCGATAACTGGCACTTAAACATCAACAACGGTAGAATTTGTGGAGAGGTGTTTGTAGACTTTAAAAAAAGCTTTTGATATGGTAGATCACGATATTTTAATTAGAAAACTAAAACAAATGAAGATAAGCACCAACATGGTGAACATAATTACGTCATTTCTATCCGACAGACAAGTCGTTTCCTTCAACAACTGTCTATCAAGACCCACACAGCTTAATATTGGTGTGCCTCAGGGCTCAATAATAGGTCCGCTGCTTTTTGCAGTTTATATTAATGATCTACCTTTATATATCAATACAACTTGTGATCTATTTGCAGACGACTGTACTATATATACTAGTCAAGAAAACCGTAGTGAATTAGATAATTCTTTACAAAAGGAACTCGATAATCTTACTAGATGGAGAAATGAAAACCGTATGCAAATTAACATCGACAAAAAAAAATCCATGCTAATAAGGACCAGACAAAAACTACAGAAACTAGCCATAACTGGATCACCGCTCGAACTCCGCATGGGCACGTTACCTATAGTTAATGTGAATGAACATAAAACACTAGGTCTTTTAATTGACAGCCATTTGAACTGGAGCTCTCATGTTCACGTTCTTACCAAGAAAATAGCACAAAAAGTTTACCAACTTGCTAAAATTCAGCATTTCCTGGACGAAAACACACGAAAAATATTCTATACATGCTATATCCAATCACATCTCGATTACTGTTCCACAGTTTGTTATGGTTGCCCTAAATCTAATTTAAAACGAATATGTTCTCTACAAAACCGCGCTAATCGTCTAGTTTCTGGCATAAACCACGTTGAAAGTAATAATTTGTACAGTCATCTAAGACTTCTACCACTTCAAAAACGCTTCCTTTTCAACAAAGCCAAATTAGTGAACAAAATTATATCTCAAAATACCCCAGAGTATCTTCTGCCACTGATTCAATCTAATGCAATGAACAGCAAGCGCCTAAATTTGTTACATGTCTCAAAGCCTAGATTGGACCTATACAAAACATGTTTCGCCTATTCTGGTGCGCACTTATGGAATGATCTGCCTCCAGATCTGAAAACTCCAATGAGTCCCTACACATTTAACCGAAAACTCTTTCAATACTTAATCCGTACCGACTATATGCCACCATAATTCATTTACTGGTATAATTGTTCATTATAATTGTTCATTATAATTGTTCATTATAATCGTTCATTATAATTGTTTAACTATAATTGTTCACTATATATGTGTGTGCGTGTGGGAGCGAGAGAGAGAGAGAGAGAGAGAGAGAGAGAGAGAGAGAGAGAGAGAGAGAGAGAGAGAGAGAGAGAAAGTGGGTGTCAGAGAGAGTGAGAGAGTGAATGTGTGTGTGCGCACGTGCGTGCGTGTGTGTGGAGAGAGTGATTGAGCGAGAAATGGTAGGGGAATGTGTCAGTGCATGCATTCGTACGTGTATGTGTGAGAGTGAGTGAGGGAGTGTGTGCGTGCATGCATGCGTTCATGCGTATGTATATGTGTGAGAGAGTGTGATTGAGAGAGTGAGTGTGTGTGTGAAGGATTGTGTGTGAGAGAGTGAGACAGTTCGAGAGTTGATGTGTTAGTGTGTGTGTGTGTGTGAGCGCGCGCATGCGTGTGAGTGTGTGTATATGAAAGAATACAGAGAGAGAGAGAGAGAGAGAGAGAGAGAGAGAGAGAGAGAGAGAGAGAGAGAGAGAGAGAGAGATGAGCAGATGCATGTCATGTAACACGCATGTTATGTAACACGCGAATCCATATGTTTGTGTATTCTCATCTGTCATATTATCAGTTAAATACCATTTGATTTTATCATGTATAATATGAACTTATGTACATTACTGTAGTTTGAGTGAGAGAGTCAGTGAGTGTGAATGAGAGACAGAATGAGTGAGCGTGAGAGTGAATGTGTGTGTGTGTGTGTGTGTGTGTGTGTGTGCCTTCTCTGTGTGTATCTCTGTGTGTGGGAGCATCACTATTTTTACGTCACACACTGTTTATGTACACATTTTTCTCCATGTTTAACATTTTTATGAGAATGCTCAGACAATTGTCAGTGTATGTGTGTGAGTAAAGTGTGGGAGTTTGTTCATACTAGTTTCAATGCTCACGTGAGACATTTTGTATGTGTCTAGATGTGAGGAGGTGTGATTGTGTGTGGAGGATGTGTATGAGTGTGGGGGATGTGTGGGTGGGGGTATGCGTTTGGATGGGTTGGGGTGTGTGGGTTTTTGTGGGTAGTGATATTTGTGGGTGTTGGTGGGATGTGTGGATGGATGTGTGGGGGTGAAAGTAGGGGTGTGGGAATGGGTGTGGGGGATGTGTGTATGGGTGGAGGATATGTGTATGGGACGGGTGTGGGGTGTGTGTGTTTATGTGGGTGGTGATGTGTGGGTGGTTTGAGGAAGTATGTGTGGGTGGCGGGGTTGTGTGGGTAGGGGATTGTGTTGGGTGGATTGGGGATGCAAGGGCGGGTGGGGAGAAGTGTATGGTGTGTGGGTTTGAGATATGTGTGCGGTGTGTTGGTGGGGGATGTGTGCATGGTGTATGGGTGGGGATGTGGTGGTATGGGTGAGGATATGTGTGTGGGTGGGGGATAGTGTGTGGTGTGGGGGATGTGTGTGATGGGTGCGGGGAATGTGTGTATGGGTGGGGTGGTTGGGGGAAGTATGTGGGGGTGTGTGGGTGGGAGATGTGTGCGTGGATGGGGAATGTGTGGGTGGGGGTGTGTGAGTGGCTTAGGGATGTGTAGGTGAGTGAGGTATGTGTCGGGATGGGATGCGTGAGTGGGTGAAGGATGTGTGTGGGTAGGGGTATTGTGATCGAGAGATGTTTGGTTGGGGTGGGTGGGGTGTGTAGGTGCTTAGTGGAGGATGTGTGCGTGAGTGAGTGTGTGTTGGTGGACGGGTAGGGAATGCGTGTGTGGGTGGGGAGAGGTGTGTGGTGTGTTGGTTAGGGATATTGTGTGGGTGAGGTATGTGTGTGTGGATGGGGGATTTTTGTGGTGTGTGAGTGGGGGTATGTGGGGTGGATGGGTAAGGGTATCTGTGTGGGTGTGGGTGGGAATATTGTGCGGTATGTGGGTGGGGGATATGTGTGTGGTGTGTCGGTGGGTATGTGTGGTGGTATGTGGGTGTGGGATGTGTTGGTGAGGGATATGTGTGTGTGTGGTGCGTGGGTTGGGAATATTGCGTGGTAGGGGATGTATGTGATGTGCGGGTGGGGGATTGTGTAGTGGGGGATTGGGTTAAGGCATGTATGGGTGGGTGGAGGATGTATGTGTGGGTGGTTGGGTGTGTGTGTGAGTGGATTGGGGATGTATGGGTGGTTAGGGAGATGTGTGTGTGTGTGGGGGGGGGGGGGGGGTAGGGAGATGTCAGTTGGTGGGGATGTGTGTGTATGGTTTGGGGATGTGTGAGTGGATGTGCGATGTGTGGGTTGGTGGGGGATTGTGTGCGTGGGTGGTGAATATGTGGTCAATGGAGATGTGGCTGGGGAATGGGTGGTTTGAGGTGTGGATGGGGAGAGGATGTGTGGGTTAGGATGTGTATGTGGGTGGGCGTGGGATGTGTGGGTTGGAGGGGGAATGTTTGTGGGTGGCGAGTGTGTTTTGGTTGGGGGAACAGGTGAGGGGAGAGTGTGTGGGTGGGGGATGTGCGGAAGGGGGATGGGTCGGTTGGTGGGGTATGTATGTGTCCCTTGGTGTGCGTGTGTGTGGGTAGGTGGGTGTGTGTGTGGGTGGGGTGATGTATGGGTAGGTGGGAGATGGGCCTCATAATATGGTAATTTGCCTTGTTTATGTTTACAACATTCATTTCACAATGTTTATTTTTCTTCCTATGTAAATGTATAATGCTCTTGATGAATGAAAGACGAGTGATTGGAAGGGCCGAATGTAAGACGGGC
>JACEFZ010012719.1:352500-363574 GCA_014155875.1 Cepaea nemoralis
CGGATACACCATCAGAGCCTTGAGAGACTGGTGCGGAATCGAGGGACCAAAGGATCGGACCGACACTCAGTACTCAAAGGAAAGGCCAGACGCATACATTACCACGTTACAATTGGTACCATTATTGTGACTGATTGTTGAAGATGAGGACGGAGCGAGTATGGTAATGTCGCGAGTTCTGTGATGTGGGTTCTGGACTCAATTCAGCTCAACTCAACTCAACTCAACTCAACTCAACTCAACTCAGCTCAGCTCAGCTCAGCTCAAATCAACTCAACATGTGATTACAAGTAATAAGTGTTAAGATGCACACATTCAGCTACAAGCAACTAACATAGTCATTCCTATAATTGACTGCATTTGTGCAATTACTGAACCACTTGACCTTCACATATCTAACCACATATAACATGTTATTATGTAATTGCATATAAAAATGAACGCTCGCATAGATACATAGATCGTAGGAAGGATTGTTCTGGTGCAAGTATCCGCATGTGCATATGTAATTACATACCTCCCTCTCCTTAGATGCGTTGTTCACGATGCCGACTGACGGTTACATTTTTGTGGTTTTAATAGGTTTCTTTTTACTTGCTGTTTCAGTCTGATTTTATGTTAATATCCCATTTTCATTGTCCTTCCCTCTTTGAATACTTTTATTTCTAACTTCTTTTCCATCGCTGTGCGTTTCTCAGTTTGTATGCTTTGTATCACTTTTTCCATTAGTCTGTGCATTTATTTCCTCTCTCGTAGGTTCCTCTCTATAATACTATTTAGCCATAATGGCGCCCACTATCCCATACTCCTCAGTTATGAACTAAAAATACCAAAACAAGGTTAGCTCCCCTGTGGTGTTTTCCCTCGGGCACATGACAATCCCATCCAATCAAATTGAGGAGAGATAATAAAAACCATTTAAAGAATTCTGACGACACAGGCAAACTGGGACATGATCTCCCTCTTAATTATTTATGCAAAACAGTTCTGGATTGTTTTGTTAATATAGGATAGGGGCAAAGAATGGCGTCAATTACTGCGCATTTGAGAGATATTACTCATAATGGCAGCCGGGGGGCAAAAACTGGCATGTTTAGGACACTCAGAATGCTTCCTGAGAAACATAGAATTGACTACCAAAGGGGTAGTATGTGCTTTGCTACATGTATAAATAAAGGGTCGATTAAAGGCACTTTTTGTTAGAGAAACATGAGAGCGCTGTCGCTAGACTCTTGCCCTTCGGCCTGGTTGTCATGGCTCGAAACCGTGTCGAGAAATTCGGATGTGTAAAATGTCCCTAAGATCTCAGGACGGCCCAGCCTACAATGGGCATCAGGACATTCTTGGGAAGTGGAGGCGAACGTCGTGACACTGACCCACGTGAGAGAGACAAATCACCCACCAAGTCGAGACACTGACCCACGTGAGAGAGACAACATCCCCCACCAAGTCGTGACACTGACCCACGTGAGAGATACAATATCACCCACCAAGTCGAGACACTGACCCACGTGAGAGAGACAATATCACCCACCAAGTCGTGACAATGACCCAAGCGAGAGATACAACATCACCCACCAAGTCGAGACACTGACCCACGTGAGAGAGACAACATCACCCACCAAGTCGTGACAATGACCCACGTGTGAGAGACAGCATCACCCACCAAGTCGAGACACTGACCCACGTGAGAGAGACAACATCACCCACCAAGTCGTGACAATGACCCACGTGTGAGAGACAGCATCACCCACCAAGTCGAGACACTGACCCACGTGTGAGAGGCAACATCGCCCACCAAGTCGTGACAATGACCCACGCGAGAGAGAAAACATCACCCACCAAGTCGTGACACTGACCCACGTGAGAGAGAAACATCACTCACAACGTCGTGACATTGACCCGCGTTAGAGAGATGAAATCACCCATCAAGTCGTGACACTGACCCACGTGAGAGAGACAACATCACCCACCAAGTCGTGACACTGACCCACGTGAGAGAGACATTACACGTCATGTCGCGACACTGATCCACGTGAGAGAGACAAAATCACCCACCAAGTCGTGACACTGACCCACGTGAGAGAGACAACATTACCCGTCATGTCGTGACACTGACCCACGTGAGAGAGACAACATCACCCGTCATGTCGTGACACTGACCCACGTGAGAGAGACAACATCACCCGTCATGTCGTGACTCTGACCCACGTGAGAGAGACAACATCACCCGTCATGTCGTGTCACTGATCCACGTGAGGGAGACAACATCACCCATCAAGTCGTGACACTGACCCACGTGAGAGAGACAAAACCACCCACCAAGTCGAGACACTGACCCACGTGAGAGAGACAACATCCCCCACCAAGTCGTGATACTGACCCAAGTGAGAGAGACAACATCACCCACCAAGTCGTGACACTGACCCACGTGAGAGATACAATATCACCCACCAAGTCGAGACACTGACCCACGTGAGAGAGACAATATCACCCACCAAGTCGTGACAATGACCCAAGCGAGAGATACAACATCACCCACCAAGTCGAGACACTGACCCACGTGAGAGAGACAACATCACCCACCAAGTCGTGACAATGACCCACGTGTGAGAGACAACATCACCCACCAAGTCGAGACACTGACCCACGTGTGAGAGACAACATCGCCCACCAAGTCGTGACAATGACCCACGCGAGAGAGAAAACATCACCCACCAAGTCGTGACACTGACCCACGTGAGAGAGAAACATCACTCACAACGTCGTGACATTGACCCGCGTTAGAGAGATAAAATCACCCATCAAGTCGTGACACTGACCCACGTGAGAGAGACAACATCACCCACCAAGTCGTGACACTGACCCACGTGAGAGAGACATTACACGTCATGTCGCGACACTGATCCACGTGAGAGACAAAATCACCCACCAAGTCGTGAACACTGACCCACGTGAGAGAGACCAACATTACCCGTCATGTCGTGACACTGACCCACGTGAGAGAGACAACATCACCCGTCATGTCGTGACACTGACCCACGTGAGAGAGACAACATCACCCGTCATGTCGTGACTCTGACCCACGTGAGAGAGACAAACATCACCCGTCATGTCGTGTCACTGATCCACGTGAGGGAGACAACATCACCCAACAAGTCGTGACACTGACCCACGTGAGAGAGACAACATCACCCACCATGTCGTGACACTGACCCACGTGAGAGAGAGAGAGACAACATCACCCACAAATTCGTGACACTGACCCACGTGAGGGAGACAACATCACCAAGAAAATCGTGACACTGACCCAAGTGAGAGTTACAACTTCACCCACCAAGTCGTTACACAGACCCACGTGAGAGAGACGACATCACCCATCAAGTATCTGCCGGTTTACGACTGACGTGACAGAGACAACATCACCCATCAAGTGTCTGCCCGTTTACGACTGACATGAGAGAGACAACATCACCCATCAAGTGTCTGCCGGTCTACGACTGACGTGACAGAGACAACATCACCCATCAAGTGTTTGCCGGTCTAGGACTGACGTGAGAGAGACAACATCACCCATCAAGTGTTTGCCGGTCTACGACTGACGTGAGAGAGACAACATCACCCATCTAGTGTTTGCCGGTCTAGGACTGACGTGAGAGAGACAACATCACCCATCAAGTGTTTGCCGGTCTAGGACTGACGTGACGAGAGACAACATCACCCATCAAGTGTTTGCCGGTCTAGGACTGACGTGAGAGAGACAACATCACCCATCTAGTGTTTGCCGGTCTAGGACTGACGTGACAGAGACAACATCACCCATCTAGTGTTTGCCGGTCTAGGACTGACGTGACAGAGACAACATCACCCATCTAGTGTTTGCCGGTCTAGGACTGACGTGACAGAGACAACATCACCCATCTAGTGTTTGCCGGTCTAGGACTGACGTGACAGAGACAACATCACCCATCTAGTGTTTGCCGGTCTAGGACTGACGTGAGAGAGACAACATCACCCATCTAGTGTTTGCCGGTCTAGGACTGACGTGAGAGAGACAACATCACCCATCTAGTGTTTGCCGGTCTAGGACTGACGTGACAGAGACAACATCACCCATCTAGTGTTTGCCGGTCTAGGACTGACGTGAGAGAGACAACATCACCCATCTAGTGTTTGCCGGTCTAGGACTGACGTGAGAGAGACAACATCACCCATCTAAGTGTTTGCCGGTCTAGGACTGACGTGAGAGAGACAACATCACCCATCAAGTGTTTGCCGGTTTACGACTGACGTGAGAGAGACAACATCACCCATCAAGTGTTTGCCGGTTTACGACTGACGTGAGAGAGACAACATCACCCATCAAGTGTTTGCCGGTTTACGACTGACGTGAGAGAGACAACATCACCCATCAAGTGTTTGCCGGTCTACGACTGACGTGAGAGAGACAACATCACCCATCAAGTGTTTGCCGGTCTACGACTGACGTGAGAGAGACAACATCACCCATCTAGTGTTTGCCGGTCTAGGACTGACGTGAGAGAGACAACATCACCCATCTAGTGTTTGCCGGTCTAGGACTGACGTGAGAGAGACAACATCACCCATCTAAGTGTTTGCCGGTCTAGGACTGACGTGAGAGAGACAACATCACCCATCTAGTGTTTGCCGGTCTAGGACTGACGTGAGAGAGACAACATCACCCATCTAGTGTTTGCCGGTCTAGGACTGACGTGAGAGAGACAACATCACCCATCTAGTGTTTGCCGGTCTAGGACTGACGTGAGAGAGACAACATCACCCATCTAGTGTTTGCCGGTCTAGGACTGACGTGAGAGAGACAACATCACCCATCAAGTGTTTGCCGGTTTACGACTGACGTGAGAGAGACAACATCACCCATCAAGTGTTTGCCGGTTTACGACTGACGTGAGAGAGACAACATCACCCATCAAGTGTCTGCTGGTCTAGGACTGACATGAGAGAGACAACATCACCCATCAAGTGTTTGCCGGTTTACGACTGACGTGAGAGAGACAACATCACCCATCAAGTGTTTGCCGGTTTACGACTGACGTGAGAGAGACAACATCACCCATCTAAGTGTTTGCCGGTTTACGACTGACGTGAGAGAGACAACATCACCCATCAAGTGTTTGCCGGTCTACGACTGACGTGACAGAGACAACATCACCCATCTAGTGTTTGCCGGTCTACGACTGACGTGAGAGAGACAACATCACCCATCTAGTGTCTGCAAATATGGTGCCGGCACCATATACCCAACACAACTCATGGTGTCAGAGGTGGGTCTATGCTTTGCTTACAATTGGCTAGCAACAAAGGGAAATGCAGATCAACGAACAACAGAACAACAATTAATAACATACTTCTTCTTTTTCTTTTCTTCTTCTTCTGCGTTCATTCTGAGTTTTTTTCTTTCTTTTTCGGACATGGTTGCTTTGTGTCTGTTTACAGCAGAGCTGCGTTCTTGCGCCGTTAGGCCGACATATCCGACGTCTGCGGGCATTTGTTGACCGGGTTAACTTTCCCGATGAATAACATACATGCGAGTGAACATATTGTTGTTTGTCCATCAAGAATGACGATGACCATTCATTTCATCCAGTAAGCTGGATGAAGAATGATTTGCTCGATGAATTGGATTATAGTGAGGAAGAGTTGCGCAATTCGTCGACCTCACTCTTTCGCCTGCGTCCATCTGAGTCCAGTGGCAAGACAAGTCAAGACGACCGGAGACGAACACAGGTGCAGTGAACGTTAGGCTGCCTCAAGCCAGTTATCCCTGTATTAACGAGCTCTCAACAACAGACGGTAGCGTTGCTCATTAAAGGGGGGCATCCACTTTAATATACGCTAATGAAGCTGAAATTACCGCGGCTGCTGGCACCAGACTTGCCCTCCAAAAGATCCTCGTTAAAGGTTCACCTACGGAAACCTTGGTACGACTTTTACTTTCTTTCTCCAAGCGATCGAGTTCGAGCTTTATTCTCGGCTAGCGGTGCCAGCAAGAATTGCCACAGTTATCCAAGTAGGATCGTGTCATCTAAGGAACCTCGACTGATTTAATAAGAATGTTATTAGAATACGAGGTTGAAACATCAACTCAAAGGATACATCAATCGTGGGTCATTGGGGCCGTAATATTACAGAATCGTCAATCAGTGCAGGCTAATACATCACAGTATTTCCGAGTACAAGACATCTAGCTGACGAGTATTGTCTCCTCTCTATCTATCGTACTGGCATATGCGAAAGCCAAGACAACAGACCTGGTTAGCAAGGGAATTCGCGACAGCAATAGACGAAAGAATCAACACTGGGTGAAGTGTCACATGATGATGAAGATCATATTGTTATTACACCAATGCGCATATAGGGAGTCTCTGTGGCGAAATGGTCAAGCCGTTTGACTCGGGCTCCGAAGGTTGTGGGTTCGATTCGATTCCAGGCCGAGTCCTTCGGTTCACGAGTTATATATGTCACAGGAGGAAGAATATCAAGGACAGGAAGATGTAATTTCCTATACTTAAGTGCTCAAAGACAAAGAAGCGCAAACACTGACTTTTAGTGGGCAGAGAAGAAAAGGACAATAAGAAGAAATAGAGAAGAGCACTGTATATATTCTCGTCAATTAACAAGAAAAGGGATAGAGTTAGACAGAAGATACCAGGAGTTCTTAGGGCGGGGGGATATACTGTTGTATACCCCAGACAGAAGATTACACTGCTGGACTGTAACAGGATCAACGAGTTTACACAACAAACTACAGACTAAACAAAACAAATTAAAAAAAAAAAAATAGACTTTTATTGACAGACCTGCATGATTCAGTGACAAACAGGCATCCTGAAATGTCACACAACTGACATATACAGAAATGGGAACCTATGTTCCCACAGTAGATATCACTGCTGCCTAACATCGCTATGGATATGACCGAATACCCATCCCCACAAACCAGCAAGGACATGGCAACAAAGGGGCCTCAATGTAAACAACAACGGTAACAGCAGGTATGGACTCTCTATTGTAATCATCTCAGGACTCATGGACAGTCGGTACATACAGAAATGGGAATCTGAAATCCCACAGTTAGAGATAACTGCTGCCTAGCACTAACTACAGGGGCGGTCTCTAAATGACAGTGAGACCTCAACCATGTTCAATTGAGTCGAAGGGCACCCTCAATACCCACACAAGACACCCGCGTCACATAGGTCGACTGGGACCAGATACAGCAAAGAGCCATAACATAACAAATAACAGAACTATAACTCTAAGAGCAGAGATATAGTGGCATAAACAGGAATACGAATGGGGATGTGAGTGGCCTAAAAGACATTAACCAGAGCTGGGGCTCAAGTTTGCTCTACAAACAACAACCATGGCCAGGGGTCACTACCAAGAGTGGGCTTACAAATTGCCCGTCATTTTCATGGATTTCCTCGGTCCTTGTGTGTGGGCCACACAAGCCAGTGTTGGTTAAATCTAGAGGCATTTGTGACTCCCTGCTCTGGTCCAGTGACTACTGGGGAGGGCTGGTTAAAGCCTCCCTATTTGATAATTACATCACTACAGCGATCTACATAATCGCTCCTAGGGCCACGATTGTTAGTTGAAGAGTGCGGAAACTGGCGAGCACTCCTTTTTATCCCTGTTTACAGAGCGGCTTCCCATCATACCCTAGGGCACTGCAAGGGACGCCGGCATTGGTAACATCATCATCATCATGTATCGCGTCAGGCGATCACACATCGCACCCCCAATTTTTCGACGGTCCCTGTCGAATACTCTAAACCCTTAGAGTTTAAACAAAACACTAGGACTATTTAAGTAAACAATCAGTTAAGGGGGTTTCATCATGGGACTTAAACCTTTCAGTGTAAATCTCTTACCTGTTATATTTTCTGAACCTGCCTTAAAAACATACATCAGTGAGAATTTAAAAAATTCAGTCCCTGACAAAAGATAATACCATATCTTACGAGTGGCCATGAGGAACATGCAGTCTGCATACAAAATAAACCAGCAACCCTGACGTCAACATCAACACTTAGCTCCATGGATGTAATACATAGGGGCACCAAAAATTTAAAAATGTCACACAGGCGTTACCCTTATAATTTACAATCCCTACTTGTAACCCAACATTTAAAAAAAATAAAATAAATAAATAAAAAAAAACACGACCGGAATCACATGCATGCTATTCACTAGATCACCTGCAAACCAAGATGCAGCCATCCTTGTCACTGAAAAAAAAAATATAATTCCCATGACTATGCAGGCAAACCAGTTTTGTTTCCCCGGTCTGATTCTGTAGCCCCGCTTCTGCCAGCAATATCCACCAGTTCCATGGGATGAGTCAGTAATTTCTCCGTTGTCACCATGGTACCCAAATGAAGCAGGGTAGAAAAATACCTGTACATGGGGAAAAAAAACAAAGCAAAACAAAACATGCTGGAAGACATGGCCATGGCGTCTTGGGCTCACTTTCTGTGAGTGGGGATTCCTAATCCGAATTAACATTAAATGACACAAAATAATTAACTAGTAATTAATTATTTGTCCCTGTCGTGGAAATATATAACGAATGTTTCTGTCTGATTATGCTCACTGGATACCGGTTCCTCAAACTTAATGTCTATTATGTGTCTCTTTTGAATTTTCTATGCACAGGGGAAATATAGGACATCACTGTTCACTGCTCGACACTTGATATGTCCACTTATGATATCATGAACCTGGACGAACACGCTGGTATTATTAACTCCTCTGCTTCCACCTATAAGGAACAGATTTTCTTATCACCACAGGTAACATTGTCATCTGTCACTTCAAGCGAACATGGTGAACTGATGTATAATAAGGGAAACATCCCCCTCGATGATCTCAGATGATGATGCCACCATTGGGTTTGAATATGGATGTCCAGCGCTCTGCTGCTGGTGGGACACCCTGGTAGGATAGATTTCTGATGTCCCCTCTTCCAGACAAACAAGGGAAAGGTACTTCTATGTATGGCCCCAGATGTTGCGCCACTGAAATCAGTCACATGAACAGTCCACAACTGTTCCCCCGAAAGAATCAACAGCATTTATCTCTTAGGCAAGCACAGCCCCAACCTCTATTGACTATAGGAGCGTTCTGCTCTCATGGAGTCGTCAACTATCTCTGTAGCTTTCTGAGTAAAGCTGATTGGTTTCAGTAGGAATATATATGCATATTCCAAAAGACTTTATAGCTAAATTTGGTGACCTTCGTTGGAAGTTTTCAGCACTCTTAATTTATACCAGCAGGACTCAGACTGATCGCTGGCTGGGTGGGAACTTCGGTTCCCGAACAAGGGATAAGGTCATCCTTTAATTTCGACGACTTGAGACTGTGGTGTAGGTCTGGAGGCTCTTCTCTCAATGCTGTGCTTCTTGGAGAATTGGGAATAAAACCTGAACTCAGTTAATGTCTTTGGCCAGGGACCTCTCACACCCCCAAGAAGGCAGAGGATAAAAAAAACAACATGGAACTACCACCTAAAAGAATCATTGAAGACTGGAACAGACACCAACAAGATAATCTAGAGGCCGCCAAACAACCTAGGCCGAGGCTCGCCACTTGAAAACTAAAGGAATTATAAAACAGAGGGAGACATGGTTTTCCTATACTTGGGTGCTAGAGAGAAAGAAATGCAACGTCAACTGCGTTAGGGCCTCAGTTAAGAAGAGAGAGTTAAAAAAAAGAAAAGAGTTTAAGCACCTCATACATTCCTCTCACATGTCAAGAAAGAGATAGGATAAGAAGAAGATGGTTACCAGTTTCGGGTAGACAGAGAATCAAAATATCTCACTTTTTGATTCCAGGCAATGAATTACCACATAGGCAGTTCCAACCACAGCAATTATTCAACTCAAATAACAAACCAAGTAACCCTTTTAAAACCGAGATAATGCCAAACAAATCAAAAACCCATAATTTTATCCGTAACTAGGAACCCAAATAGATTCCTGATACGACCATACTAACTCATAGCTGCAAATAAACAAACAAAATGCACAAAATTATAGACTGCCACCATTTGACATCCAGTTTCATCCACACAGGACAACCAGTACGACAATGGTGTATGTAAACAATGTCTTTGTGGCACAAACATAGACATGGACTGTGTAAATTCACACCCAACCGCTCGATGCTTCAACTGGACAAAAATTATATGAATAGGTTATAGGATATGCTCCACATAAAATATAAATGACAAAGCACACATATACTACAGGATCCTATGCTTGCTACCAGCTCACCACATATCCCTAGAGTCACACCATATCCATCATCACAATCACCATAGTCACCATCACAATCATAATCACCATATTCACCACCACAACCATCAAATGATCACTTTCATCTTAGCCATCATCATCCCCCTCAACATAGTCATCACCACAATCATATCACCATCACAATCATCAAATGATCACTCTCATCATAGCCATCACCACAATCCTAATCCCAATCACAATCCTCGAATGATCACTCTTACATTGTCATGTTCACAACCATGTCACCATAATCACCACTACAATCATCAAATGATCACTTTCATCATAGCCATCGTCATCCCAATCATCTTAGCTGAGATCACTACATGATGCCAAGGCTACACAGCAACACCAACAAGTATCAAAATCAACAAAGAGCACAACTGAGCTGCACCCGGCGTACAGCGCTTCTAACAGGACAACCCCATTTGAATATGTACACAGGACATAAATACGGTTCAATGCACCAACAACAATCAAGCAGACATATAGGATATGCAACTCAATATGACATCACCAGGACACGCGTCTTTGTGCTGATGACAGCTAGAAAACATCAATACACCAGAAGTACAGTTCTACACATGACACCAGCAACAATCAGGACACAGGCTATAACATAAATCACCGACAACAACTCAGACATATGCCATACATTGCCAAATAAAACCATTACAATATTACTCCCCACTATGATCAAGCTCACACAGTAATACCCCCCAAGGGGCCCC
>JACEFZ010012720.1:0-32162 GCA_014155875.1 Cepaea nemoralis
TTTAAAATTTTAAAAGATTTTTCCTTTTTTTTGGGCCCAAAAAAAAGTTAGGTTTTTTGAAAAAAAAACCAAAAAAAAAGTGGATGGCGGAAAATGGGAAGTGGGGGTGTGTCACAGTTATGTCTTAAATGTCTTTAAATGCCTTTAACACAGTGACAACATTTTGGCAATTTATGAGCCCATGGCAGGTACAGGAAGTCGCTTGAGGCGATGCACCATCCGATGGCACTAAATCAGTTAACACATCTCTGAAAAGAAATTACCTGCAGACATGACGGTCTCATCCTAATTTAACTGATCGCATACACTGAATAAAATTATGAATGTCTTGTTTTCATGTGGGTAACAAAATGTCTATGTGAAATGGTCTCTGCAGGTCTTGTTTAAGTGTTTTCATATTTGTAACATGTTTACAAAGATGTATCAAAGATGCATGAAATCATCTGTAAATGTATGCTTATATTATGCCATAACCAGGAATTCACAACGCAAAATTTTGATTATTGTTAAAGGGGATATTGAACAGATTGAAAATGCATTAAACCTATAACTTATATATTTTATTATGTAATGTTTCTATCTAATTCCTACCAGAGAATTCAACCCCTCATCTAAGTCAATGGCTCTCAGATCTGTGATTTTAGTTCCTACACTGGTGCTCTCAAGAATACTGATGTAAGGAATGAACTGCGTCCAGACAGGTCTATGATCGTTGACATCAATGACATGTACTTCAATGCGGAGAGTTGACCTCCTGCGTTGATCCACAGGAGCTGAAGGATTATCTGCTGCTACAACAGCAAGAGAAAAGGATGAACGCTGCTCTCTGTCTAGTTGTTTTGCTACAGTAATTTGACCCTGTATGGAAAGAAACACTGGTAATTAAACAATGCCTCCTCATTATAAGCTTTTCAAGTATAATAAATTCAGCACATAGATAACATAATTTTACTATATATTTTGCTTGTTAACTAATGTAGAGAATGCTAAATTTCTTACCAAGATCAAAGTATTTGAAATAAAGATAAAAATTTTAAAGCACAAGTCATGATAAATGACAAGCAAATCTAAAGCACAAATATTAGCTATGTTGGAAATACTACTTAACAAAAGCAGAAGCTTTCCTCTCCGAATCATATCATTAGAGAGAATTATTGTTGAAGCCGAAATAAAATCTAGGAAGTCAATAGCCAAAAAAGCATTCTGTTAGAAACAAATATTTCTAACATCAATAGTAAGTCAGTAAAGGACCATTTAACAGGCCTTAAGGCACAATTGGTATACAGTGCTTGCCCCATTTCTTTTAGACCAATCATCTTTCAAAGGGTGATGTGGTCAGTCTGTGCTGGCTGATTTTACTTCATGAGACATTTCTTGGTACCCATTTTAGGCTGAGTTGACTTAGAAGAACAGGTAAATTGTTTAAATCCAAAATCTGCCTGCTGAAGATCAAACCCATGACCACCGTGCCAACAATATTCAGCCACTATGCCACCTCGGCTCACAGCATCAGTAGGTGGCTGTAAACAAGAATAATCACCATGTATATCTAGCCTATACCACTATATGGCTCTGCAACATGAACTCTAACCTACAGAGATTAACAGAATTTGGAAGCTTTAATTAGATATGGTATTATCTTAAGATGTAAAGAGTAACCTGTTCAGAAAAAGATTAAATAAACGAATTTTTAAAGATATAAGAGAAAAAATGTTCTATTTTTTGAAACCATACAAGAAATCACTGTCTTAGCTTGTTCACATACTGAGATACAAGGGTATACTATTGAAAATATTGGAAGGTAAAATCCAATAACACTTGAGTGGTAATTTGTACTCAGAATAGTGATACCAAAGTTGACCCCTGTTTCTCTAGTATGTTTCCCATTCTGTCACTCCAGTGTACCCACAGAAATGGGATATCATGTCATGGCATTTTGAGGTGGCATGGTCTATTCTCTTATTCGCTACCTGTCTGTTCCAGAAAATTTGAAAATTATCTGGCAGTAATTTTATGAGGCTGTGCTAACCCCTGAGCTATGTTATAAAAGTGCATTATGTCACTGCTGTGGACTGAACACAAACCATTATCTTGTTACATGTTAAGTCGAGCGACGTCACTGCAAAATTGGCATTCCTGTGCATGCTCAGTCCTCCGATGCAGCAGCCACCAAAACGTATCTCTACTCACAGTTCCCATGAGGAGTTAGTTATGATATCTCATCTCTTCACTTCAAAGATGTCATTGTTGCACTTGGTCATGTTTCACTCCCAGTTCATATAGTCAGTCTAGCATAAGATTCTCATCAGTATCTGCCAGTTGAGTCCATACTGCATTAACAATATCAGCCCTGTCCATGCTTCTTCCTGCTCGTATTGTGCATTATTTCCCAGCTGGTCTGCACATTCACTACCCAATATTTTGATAACGATATGCTCTAAATGACATTAACTCATCACCTACCTGAAAGCTGGGGTAGTGTAGTGGCTAGATGCTAGACTGTAGGTCCAGTGGTCATGAGTTCAAATGTACACCAGGATAATTTTTTTAATGACCCGCGCTTCCAGATCGACCCTGCCAAAAAGGGTACAAGAAAATGCCTTGGGAAGTAAAGGCAGCAGCATGACACTTACCACACCAACCACCAAGTGCCGACTGCGCTATTAAAATGTAGTTCTAGCATCATATTCACAATACCCCTTAAGCGTATTAAAGGGTGTCTTACTTTACTTACTCTCATCACCTACCTGGCAACATCCTAATCAACAAGTAACCTTTTATTACCTGCTCAGTTATGTTGAATTCACCATCATGTCCATCATTTTGTAGACTGAAAGTGAATCGACCAAAGTCTCCAGAATCCACATCACCAGCAGTAATGTTTGCTATGACAGCTCCAATAGCAATGTCTTCTGAAACATTGAATATGGTTGGCTGGACTGGAAAGTAAGGATTGTTGTCATTGGTGTCTTCAATTTCCAATATCAGTGTAGTCTCAGATGAAGATTCTATCTGTGGATCTGTATTGTTTTCTCGAGCTATAAGCTGAAAAATTTTACAACAAATCAATGCACGCTGAATCATCAATATTATGAACAACGAAAATAACATAACCTTATGTTCTCAGCAGTACAGAGGGGTTAGAGCAATCATTCTTCATCATTTCTATTCTGGTTAGATTTTGTGCCTATGTTGCTGTACCCATTGTCACAGTGGCTTGGGAAGAACATTTATGGAATGCATGGAATAAAAGGTAGAGCTTAACTATAACATGAAGATGGGCACAGAATATTGCAGACACCTTGGACATTAGAGTGCATAAGGCAGGAGAAATTGGCTCCAGGAGTCAGGCATAGACTAGCTATAGCCATGTAGAGTTTAAACAGCATTAAGAACCTATTGCAAAACACCATCAAATAGGCTAGGTAACATTTTTGAGAACATGCATCCTTAATGTAGCAACATATGGGTGGGGGTAATAAAAATTTTACTATCACAAAAGAAGAAAATTGGGTGGTTTAAGCTTAAATATTCATATATTTCTTAGAATATCCTGGACCAAGAAGAAGAACATAAGGTCATTCTAAAACATCTGAACACTGGGGGAAAACTGGTTCATAAGCAGTATAATGTCTCAGAAACTGAAATATGTTGGCCATATTGAATGTCAGCCTGGGTTAGAAAGAACAGTGATGGGAGGGCATGGTTTCTGGAGGGTGAGGCAGGGGAGATCAGCATGAAGATGGACACATGACACTGCAGACAGCTGAAGGTGGCAAGGGACATGGCCAGAGATATGGCATGAAACATGGCAGAAGACACGGCAGGACACATGGCAGGAGACATGGCAGGAGATATGGCAGGAGACATGGCAGGAGACATGACAGGAGACATAGCAGGAGATATGGCAGGAGATATGGCAGGAGACATGGCAGCAGACATGGCAGGAGACATGGCAGGAGATGTGGCAGGAGACATGGCAAGAGACATGGCAGGTGGCATGACAGGAGACATGACAGGAGACATGGCAGGAGACATGGTGGGCTATGATGAGAGCAACATTCTGAAAAAGACCTGCTACATGTTAATGAGTATTTATATATATTTTTGCTATCTTTTTCTGTGATGGAACCAGTTTAAACTTAGAGAGCTTTCTTTCTGTATCAGATGATCAATCTTGTAGCAAACAGTTTGGTCATTTCCTTAGTTGCATTCATCAGTAGCTCTTGTCTTATTATAGCTGAACATAAGGTATCTCTGTCTGGCTTATGATTCTTATATGAAGTCAAAATATTTGCTTACTTCTGTGGAGTCGATGATAGTGATAGACATTAGCTTTCTTATAAACTAGATGCTTTACTTAATACTGCTCTTTGTCTATCATTTTAACAAACCACTTCTTTTTTTCATAGACATGAATAGCTTTATTCAATATACTTCTTCTTCTTTGGGTGCCTGGTCTGGAGCAGACATTAGTGGCTATAACTCTCAAATTATCTCTGTCATCTTATATTTGGTGTTATTTATATTATTATTTGTGGGCTAGCTCTTTCTTCTTTCCACATAATTGTTTTCTCTACCTTCCTCTGCCTTCCTTGCCTGGTACTTGATCACATGAGGCACTTTTTTTAAAATTCCACCACTTCTGTTGACATTCTCCTAAAAAAAATGCATGTCTTCTCCTGTTGCTTTTAGTAGTGATCTTGTTAATACACTATCGCAATACCTTAGCATTTGCTTTTTTTTTTTTCTCTGTCCATGATATTTTCAACTTTTACTAACAAAAATAGCCGGTCTCTCTAGTCTAGAAGTTACACGACTTTCTCCGTAATCATGTATACTCTCGTAAGTAACGTGACGTGCACGAGAATCGGTAGCAGTTCTCTCCGCATCAGTAACTTACGGGGTATGTGAGCCGGTCGCTCAGAAAGCAATGACAAACTACTGAGCGTAATCTTGCCAAGAAATCAACAATCGGATGAAAGATGCTGATGTTGACGGCGATGTCCTGTAAAGGATATGCGAACAAAAAAAAAACAACAACAAAATGTAAAGATCTGCCGGCTCAGTGGCGAAGAACTTACGGACGCAGTCCGTAAACTTAAACCCACTTACCCGCGATCGAAACACAGCTCTGCGCGATTTGGCAGCAGACCGCGTTGTGTAGGTTTTTTATGATATGGTATAGGTGCTGGTCATTCAGAAAGCAATGGCAAACTACTGAACGTAAACTTGCCAAGAGATCACAACAGCAAACAAATGCTGGTGTTGACTGCAACGTCCTGTAAAGGATAATGGATATGCAACGAATTTGACCTAGCTAAAAACTACATTCTCGCTTCCTCTAATTTCATCAGCATTTTACTTATTTCAAATTAACGCAAAAAATTTTAAGAGCAAAAAAAAAAATAGATATAGAAATTAATTGTATTTGTATTACCTTAAAGGTGATGGTTTTCGTTGTTTCATAGTCTAAGACGGAAGAGTTAGCTACTCTTATGGTTATTGTTGATCTCCCCTGTATTACTGAATGTTGTCTGGTAGTGTGTCAAAGTCAAAGTAAGGAGCACCATCTTTCTCCAGATAAACCCAAAACTTACTGTTGCTGCCCTGTTGATAGAATCAATGCATTCAGTGAACCAACGTGAAATTTGACTGATTTTAATTTTGTTTTTGTTATAAAGGATGCCTTTCATTACGCATGGATATCTTCATAAGTGCCCCTTGTCTCCTCACATAGATCACACAATAAGTTAAAATAATAAGAATCTGAAACACAGTTCTCAAACGCCATGGCGCCAGCTAGGATCCAAATGTATGCAGAAGCACACATTTTTTTGTAAGTTAAAAGTTCGTTGCATATCCTCTACGTGACATAGCAGTCAACCCCAGCGTTTTTTGGCTGTTTGTGATTTCTTGGGAAGTTTACATTCAGTAGTTGCCATTGCTTTCTCAATGACCGGCTCTTTAGCATTGTATGAAAACCAACGCAAGGCTGTCAGCTGCCAAATCTCTTGATGTTATGTTTCGAACGCGGTCTGAAGGATTACAAACTGCGTCCGTAACGCCTTTGCCATAGAGCTGTAGGTAGCTTTTACTCATTTATATATTTTACACTGGGCAGCAGCTTATCAGCCAGCTCTTTTCGATTTCCACCTCCCGAGGGATTTGTAATGTGGCACAATATGCACACAGGTCCTCTAAATTCTTGTCCAAGAAGGCTACATGGATAGTCCACTATCCCAGAATGGTGGGGGGGGGGGGGGCGGGGGGTGGGGGGGGAGGGGGGGGGGGGGGGTGTTGTATGCCATCCTTTTTGTTATTTGTGTGAAAATTCAAACAGTCAACACTGAGTCAAAGATGGACTACTTGAGCCAGAGGCAGATACCGTAGCCTCAGATCAACTCCGCACAAATGTGACAGAGAAGCTCTACAAACACAAAGACACAACCAGATACCGTAGCCTCAGATCAACTCCGGCAACAAATGTGGACAGAGAAGCTCCACAATCACAAGACACAACCAGATACCGTAGTCTCAGATCAACTCCGAACAAATGTGACAGAGAAGCTCCACAAACACAAGACACAACCAGATACCATAGTCCTCATATCAACTCCGCACAAATGTGACAGAGAAGCTCCACAAACACAACACACAACCAGCTACCGTAGTCTCAGATCAACTCCGCACAAACATGACAGAGAAGCTCCACAACACAACACACAACCAGATACCGTAGCTGCAGATCAACTCCGCACAACTGTGACAGAGAAGCTCCACAAACACAAGACTCAACCAGCTACAAAAATGAACGGTCAGCATGGCCGTATGGATACGAGCTTTTGCTCTCTAAACTTCTGGTGTGATAATGTCGAGTTAGCGGGTGCAACCCCTATACTGGTCAGCTGTACTAAAACGTTGACTTCTCGTCCTTGACTCCATGGACACTGTAATAGGGAAAGCTAATCCACATTCAAAGAGTTCAGTGAACTCCCCAGAAGTGGCACTGCTGGAGGTTGTAGCACACGTATGAGCCACGCTTGGGGTCAAAGCGGGCGAACAAACAATAAACATTTCAACCAACATCTTGTCAACAAATAATCAATGGAAAACACGGATACTTTAGCTAGAAAAGAGAAGTATCCTAATTCATTCATATATCATTATATGTACATCATAATGAAATGAAATGAACAATTGTACTAGAATTTCAGAAAATTTAAATATTCATATTCATAATTCTATATTCTTCAACAAAGCAGACATAATGAAGACTATTTATGAAAGATTAATAGCTAAAGACACAGTACTTGATGAAACAACATATTCATGAAAGGTATAATTATGATTTCATGCATGGCTCTGAAAGGGAGGCATGTACGAGAAGATGAAGATGATGTGTTTACAACCTGTGTGTCAGTGAATCGATTACCATTTACACTGCGACATTTGTGATGGGAGATGGAGAATTGCTAGAATCTAACTCTGTATCATCTTTAAAACATGGTTTCTAATTGGTAGTACAGATTTCTCCAAGTGTTACAGATATAACATGGAGAAAAGCATTGAAAACAGTCATAGGAAGACAGTCAGAATCCCTGTCTCTCTCTCTCTCTCCCCCCCCCCCCCCCCCCCCCAAAAAAAAAAAAAAAAAACTAAAAATTAAACAAACCAGTGAATTTAACTATCTACGGTCAATTTGCATTTCATGTGGGGGAAATAAATTGAGAATTCAACACACATTCTGCAAAGGCAAATTAGGTACTGGGAAAATTAATGAATCTAATGAGAACAAAATCATAACAACAGAGATGAGATGCCTTAGAAAAGTTGCGGGAATAACAGACAGAATTAGGAATAAGGAAATTAGAAGACGGCTAGGTCTAAAACCAGTCATGCACTTCATTAAAGAACAACAAATTAAATGATTTGGCCACTTCACAAGATTGCCCTAGTCAAATCTGCCATAAAATAGTTCCATTGAAGAAATACGATGATGCATATAGAGCAGGGGAAGCCCCATAACAGATGAAGTGATGGTATCAAGAACAACCATTAGAGAAATTAATACCAACTTACAAAGATCATTAGAAAGAGCGCAAACAAGATCTTTACATCTCTCCCCAACACTTAACTGAGGTAAATAGAGGGAAGAGAAGAAGACGAATTATAGACTTTCGTTCAAGAAATCAGGCGCGTCAAAGGGAAACTCAATGTTGAAAACAGGAAGAGGCATCTGTTGATGCTATGAGGCGTAATTTGGTATGTGGTGATAGCCCCATATTTCTATAGACCAATCGACACCAAATGGGATATGTAGTGAATATCACGCGGGCTGCCTTTATTTCCCAGGTATTTTCTGGTATCTACTTTAGACTGTGTCAACATAGGATCCCAGGCCAAAATACAGGGCCAGCCGGCAAGCATCTAGCCACGGTCACTACTAAAACTCAATAGGTCCACTGCGACAATTACCAAATAGAGTAACTGAACACATATCAGTGTGGCTGGAAAAGAGAGTTAATCAGTCTTCGTGATTCCTGTGTTGTTAACAGGTCACACAACTCCGAGCTCAGTTGATTTTGAGACATTTGCAAATAGCCATGATAATGTTAATAAGGAAAAGGCATTTCATATACTGTATTTCCTGGGAAGGTTAACGCGGTCAACAAACGCCCGTAGAAGTCGGATGTGTCGGCCTAAAGGCGCAGTATCACAGCTCCGCTGTAAACAGACACAACGCAATCACATCCGAAAAATGACTCCGGATGAACGCAGAAGAAGAAGTATACTGTATTTGACGAACAATAAACAATTGTTCAAATAAGTCGAGACATCCGGGAAGGTTAACCCGGTCAACAAATGCCCCGCAGAAGTCGGATGTGTCGGCCTAACGGCGCAAGAACGCAGCTCTGCTGTAAACAGGCACAACGCAGTCACATCCGGGGAAAAAATCAGGATGAACGCAGAAGAAGAGGAAGTCGAGACATTAGCAATTAGGCAAATCCAGTTAGTTGTTTGCAAACAAGAAAGATTTCAGCTTGAATTTGCTATTGCGGTGGAGATAAACTCACAATCGAACAATATCAGTGACTTCGTGTTTTCAGTATTAACCTAAATGATAATGTATTCTTTCACTTTCATGTGATATGTAACTCTGCCGTATGCACTGACGAGGTGCAGCGAAACATGATTGATTGATTGATTGATTGATTTAGGAACCGACATCACAGCATTCGGGGCATTCCCATAAGCTCTCCGTCCCCATCCTCAGCAGCCAGCGAAGAGTTCCAACACCAATAGTACCAGTAGCAATCTGATTATATATCCGTCTCGCCTTTCCTCTGAGCGTCGATCGTCGGCAGGATCCCCGCGTCACTCCTCGCTGTCTCATTCTTGCCAGACCATGGTAATCCATTTGCTCCTCCGAGGTGTGCACGTGCTCCCACAAGGCCGTAACCACGTCTTCCTTATCATGCATCAATACTCCACCAAGTTCTGCAGAGCCAGCCAATCTGTCTGCCTGTTCATTCCCCAGCACACCAGCATGCCCCGGAGAAAAGATCCAGTGAAACATGCCACACAATAAATCTTGCAACATATTGTTCATGGCTGATGTCTTTACATTAGATTATTTCCCCAGATCCTCTGCTTAGTGTACATGTTTTACATACATACAGCAGTGTAGGTTTTATAGAGCACTATAATTGTTGTTTTTATTTTTTTCCACTGCAGTTCAGTTGTTTACTGTAAATATGTTTCGAATCTTGCAAAAGTTGACTGTTGCCATAGCATTTCTTGCCTCATTGGATGTACTCATGCCCAAGATCTTCGCTACTTCATTTTTTGTTTCATCAATTCTTATTTGTACGGCAGTGTCATAGCTTGTCCATTCTTTAATGTTGTCAGTTCCTTGTGATGGGCTCTGCCACGACCCAGGTCATGCGTGCAGAGTACAGAGAATACAGAGTACTGAGTTCCAAGCATGTTAGCGTGGAAAACCACCCAGTTCGTACGTTCACGCATCACTGACAGCAAGCGAGTCGCTGGCGAGAAGACAAGTGTCTCTTCAAAGCATCATTCAGAAGTTAACCGTGGTCCAGGTTGGACCGGTCGAGAGACTGATCGTGGCAATAGCGCATTTACAGTGCCACCTTTTGTTTCATAGTTTTATTTAAATCTTGTTGTAACTTAATGCAGGTGTGATGGTTCTTGAGTTTTAAGAAGTGTAGATGAAACTGTGGAAAGGGTAGAAGGAAATTACATACATAAAAAGGACCCCGGCTTGTGTGATAATTGGGCTTGGAGTTCGTAGATGTGTTGTAATTAGAAAATGTAATTTTGATTCCAATCAATTACTACTACGGCCCAGCTCAGCTAACGGGTCATGTCAACTATTAATACTACAACGACTAGACCCACCTAAGTCGGTCTATGTCAGGCTCATTGTTTTTGTATCAGAAACAACAATGTAACAGAACCAATGAAAGAGTTTAGTATTTTACTTACTTTATCTTCTACTCTTTATCACCTGTTGAGGCCTAAGGCCCTGTACCGGAATGCTTTGTTGGATTTTGCAGTTAAAGTATTCTACATGATGATGTAGTTATCCCCCCTAGACCGATATTCATTATTCGCTTCTTACAAGATGCATTTTAGATTACATTGTTATTATTCTTTAATGGTCCCTTCAGCACCTGGGTGATCTTATTTATTCGCCTCAATAATGTGTGCACTCACCTGATCCTTGTCAAACACCTCTATCACAGAGGTAGTTGTAATAGGTACACCTGCAGGTGTGTTCTCTAGAACCACTGCGGTATAATTGTTGGCTGTGAACTCCGGTGGATTGTCATTGACGTCTGTCACAGTTATTGACACTTGAGTGCTGCTCTGATTGTTTGGGTTAGGGCTGGTTGTTACGTTATTTCTTGGTACTTCAGTCGCCTGAAAGAAATATGCATAACAGTAAGTACAGTGTCGATCTGGCCTATCCTTGGATTCTAGAGTGTTGGCCAGATCCTCTGGTTACTCCCTGCAGCAGCATTCTCTCCAGGCAATGATGATCTAACTGTTCTTCTGGACTACACGCATGATAATAGAGTTTCACAATTCCCCATCATGCAGAGTCAAGGCTTCGAAATCGGTTGCTGGCAATTTGGAAATAGACCGCTTTGCGTTGATTTCTATGGCATGAGGTGGCGGCCGTTCAGACATCAATGGCCAAACTATTGAACTATTGAACTAACATTGTCTAGTAAAATACAAACAGCAATTAATGCTAGGTTTGATTCAACATCCTGTAAAGGATATGCAACTAACCTTTAAACAGTAAAGGAACCTTATCCACACCATGATGTGTATTGGGTCTGTGGAATGAACGAGCGAACTAACGAACGAACGAAAAACCTTTATTTTCAAAGGGTTAAGAACTAGGCATGCAGGCCCGTCTGACATTCTGCCCGTCTTCCCTATTTGCTCTCATACATTATTTCAATCAACATGACTTATGAAGCTAATCTTAGACAAAAAAAAAGAACAATAAGCATTAAAACGCAAATAGTAGACCCTTTTCCACATCATAAGGTGTATTGGGTTTGTGGAACTAAAGTAAAGGACCATTTCCCACATCATGAGGTGTATTGGGTTTGTGGAACTAAAGTAAAAGACCATTTCCCACATCATGAGGTTTATTGGGTTTGTAGAACTAAAGTAAAAGACCATTTCCCACATCATGAGGTGTATTGGGTTTGTAGAACTAAAGTAAAAGACCATTTCCCACATCATGAGGTTTATTGGGTTTGTTGAACTAAAATAAAAGACCATTTTCCATACCTTGAGATGTATTTGGTATATGTTGCTAACTACATATTTTCATAGACCAATCAGGGGTTGATGGGCAATGTGGTCAAAGTCATGCTGGCTGCTTTTACTTCCCACAACATTTCCAGGTGCTCATTGTAGGCGGGGAGCTTATTTTTTTTGCACAAATACACGGAATTGAAGGAGATTCGAACACATGACCACCAGGGTTGCAAGCAAGTGTGATAGCCACAGTGCTACAGCGACTCCCCATTAATAATAGTATGAACTAATCTTAAATGTGTTTAGAAACATGAACAATGATTATAAATGTGAGGGTGTTTCAAAATGTGGTTATACGAATGAATAGGAACATTACACTTTGAAGTAGAAAAAAAGACAAATAAGTATTACCAAATCTAGGATTGAAAGAAACATTGCTGAATGAGATCAAGGTTATGCAGTTCTAATACATTGGCCGTATGATTAGACAAGCTCCTCTTGTAAACGATGTGGTAGAAGAAAAGTGGAAGGGAAACATTCAAGAGAAGAAGGCACTATCACATGCTGGTAGAAAACATCAAGAGATAGATTTGCAGAAGCTTGTATAAGTGTACTGTAAAGATGCTGGTAATTTGAATTGGATCCACATAGTTGAGCATTCAAGGGGTATGAATGCCCTAATGTGTTCCAATGATAATGGCAATGGATTATAGAAAAATATCAATTCATGTCTAAAAACAGCTAACACACGAAAGACAACATCTTCTTATAGCCCATACATTGTGTTGTTGGTCATCATGTCTATCTATACAGAAATATCAATTGGGGAACCCTTTCAGACCATTAAGGCAGTTCATAAAATATCAATTGGGGAACCCTTTCAGGCCACTAAGGCAGTTCAAAAAAATATCAATTGGGGAACCTTTTCAGGCCACTAAAGCAGTTCATAAAAATATCAATTGGGAAACCCCTTTCAGGCCACTAAGGCAGTTCATAAAAAAACACACATATATCACTCTGAGTGAGCTGAAGCAAGCGAGGAAGGATGTACAAAAGGCTGCCAGGCAGTGTGCGAATGACTATTGGATCAAGTTATGTGAGTCCATTCAAATCGCAAGTGATAAGGGAAACATCAGAAGCATGTATGAAGGGATAAAGAAAGCCTGTGGTCCAATGATCAAAAGAAGTGCACCGCTGAAAACCTTGACTGGAGAAATCATCACTGATAAGAAACAGCAGATGGATAGATGGGTCGAGCAATATTTAGAGCTTTACTCAAGTGAGACCAAGCTAGCAGCTAGCAGATGATGCCCTCAACGCCATAGAGACCCTGCCAACTCTTGACCACCTGGACACACTTCCCACTATAACAGAAGTTAAGAGTGCTATAAATGAGCTTACATCTGGCAAGGCTCCAGGTCAGGATGGGATTCCAATAGAGGTGATCAGTAGTGGGCAAGACACACTCACTCTACAGATTCCCCAGCTAATAGAGCTATGCTCGCAAGAAGGACAAGTCCCACAGGATTTCATAGATTCAAGCATCATAACACTGTACAAGAACAAGGGAGATCGGAGCGACTGTAACAACTATAGGGGTATCTCACTTCTGTGTATTGTTGGGAAAGTATTTGCCAGAATTGTTCTGCGCAGACTTCAAGTCCTGGGAGATCAAGTCTACCCCGAATCACAGTGCGGCTTCCGTCAGAACCGGTCTACCATTTATATGATATTCTCATTGCGACAGATGCAAGCAAAAATACCGGGAACAAAATCAACCACTGTTTATCGTCTTCATCGACCTCACAAAGGCATTCGATTTGGTCAGTCGTGAGGGTCTGTTCAAAGCACTAAAGAAGATTGGCTGGCCACCAACTCTTCTGTCCATTGTGGAATCGTTCCACACAGGCATGAAGGGTATAATCAAGTTTGATGGCTCAACTTCAGAAGAGTTTGAAATCAAGAGTCGAGTTAAGCAAGGTTGTGTACTAGCCCCCACCCTCTTTGGGATATACTTTTCACTTCTACTGAAATATGCCTTTCGTGAACAGGATGACGGTATATACATTCACTCACGCTCAGATGGTGGCCTCTATAATGCTCAGAGATTGAAGGCCAAGACCAAAATTAGCAGGGTACTAATCAGAGAGTTGCTTTTTGCGGAAGAATTACAACATCTATTATCTGCATTCTCCAATGCTTGTTCTGAATTTGGTTTAACAATTAACAAAAAGAAGACACAGATTATGTCACAAGGTGCACATGGTGTACCGTCAATCTTTATTGACGATGCCGAACTGGAGATAGTAGACCATTTTACATATCTAGGATCAGAGGTAAATAGCAAATTATCCCTCGATCAGGAAATCAACATCAGGATTGGCAAGGCAGCTACAACAATAAACATGTTAGCAAAAAGAGTCTGGGAGAACAGGAAGCTTACTGCCAAAACAAAAGTCCTCGTCTACCAAGCCTGTGTCCTTAGTTCTCTTCTGTATGGCAGTGAAACCTGGACAACTTACTCACGCCAAGAGAAACGTTTAAACAGCTTTCATATGCGGTGTCTGCGAAGAATACTTGGTATTAAGTGGCAAGACAAAATCACAGATAAGTAGTGTATAGGTACATTATCCAGCGCATTTTTGAGGTGGGAATCGATATTCCACCTCAAAGGGCGATAACTCTTTTTTCCCCAAAAATGTAGGCGTGGTCTAGTGACTCATCATAGGTGGCGTGTTCTAGTGACTCATCAGAGGTGGCGTGCGTGGTCAAGTAATTATAGGTACGACATAACAAATACGACATGAAACATCAATAAAGAAAACAAACAAAAAGGTAACATTTTTCACACAGATTTTATTGGTAGACAACATCTATTCGGTTACAACATCTAAAGCTTGCGTCGTTTACGCCCCAAAGGGATCAGCGGGATTTGATTACTGTAGAAAGCTGTCTGGTCATTCAGTGGCATGTCTTGACTGTAGTCATAGGTGGGCGGATCTGGTACGTCTAAGTTGTAGGTAGACTGGTCTTGATAAAACGTCACGGGGTCTTGAGTGTAGGTAGCCTGGTCTTTACTAGACACCTCGGGTGGTTGGTAAGTTAGTTTATCGAAATCCGCTAGAATGTCATCCTTCATTGATAGGAGAGACTCAAACTCGGCTCTCGTGAGTGTAATTCCCACCTTGGTCGGGTACTTGAGCTCAGAGACACCGAAATACTTGCGTAAATGGAGAGTCGTAGTGCCTCGGTATTGAGAAACTGTCGCCGCTTTCAAACCGTTGGCTAGTGGTCTGGGCATTTCAGCAGTTCTTGACATGAATATCCAGGTAGCTGTAGACATCTTGAGCGTGGTGGGCACGAAACACGAAGGTGGCCAGTTCGTCTCGTTTTATAGGACATAGTTTATCGATTGATTTTAAACGTGTCTGGACTTGTCTTTTTCAACCACGGGCTAACCAATCGAAACACGAGGCGGTCATTCACGTGTTGTCTGTGACCAAACGGCTGCAGGATACGCGACAGGCTCGCGCCACGGCATTTCATCACCAGAAAATACAGGGCGTACAGCCCGCAAGTGGCGTTATTGATGTCTTGTAACATACGGGTATTGTACATAGGTGATTGGTCCGAGTTACGTCGTATAAAGCGGATAATGTCGGCGTGTAATGGCGGCAAACCAAACGAATCGAAATATTCAAACTGACCTAGGCCATCGAAATATAGGGCGATCCAATGTGACCCAGAGTAAACACTGGTGTCGGTGTTGACGATAAAAGCGGCTGGTTGTGTTCTATCAATGTGTCTAGGCAATTGATCTCTAGCACAGACGTTGACTAGCGAAAGGCGTCGAACAAACGGGTCAGACATGAGTAACTGTCTTAGGTGTTGGGTATCCATTATGCTACGTAATCGGTCAGCACTTGCCTTGTCTTGGAAATTTCTAGAACCGAATCGAGTTCCGCGTATATGATGACTTGTAGAGGTGCATCCGTTATAACGGCAAACTTAAGTTCCAGTGACAGTGGACCGGATTTGGCCAGTTCAAACTGCTCACCGTCTAATATACTGGGAGTCAGATCAAAGCGTACAGAGCGAACCCTTGACTGAAACTCTCAAAATTGATACCATTCCCGACATCCTTACCGGTCAGACCGAGGGCCAAATTGGTACCATGGAAAGCTCGCGCATACTGACCTGTGGTATAATTCATGGTTAAGGGTTTGCCTGTGACACTACGCCATCTACCATCAAACTCAAATAGTTTAACTGATAATGATTGAATATGAAGGGGTTAGTGTTTAGCTCGCCGTTGAAACACGACGCATTCACTAACCGATCACCACCCGGGTCGGCGTCTGGCTGAGGAAGAGGTTATCTTGCGTGTGGGGAAAACATACCTTTCGGGATAGAAAAGGTTTTTACCACTACCCTTTTAATGGGATACTTGGCATTGGCTCTCAATAAGGCTTTTTCATGAGCCAGAGAGATAGCTGGATTTAACTTAGCTTTCCTCACCAAGAGGGTGGCATGAGTAATGACACTTTTGTAACCACCGTTTACATCCGTGGCAATCAAATTAAAGACAGATTTTGAGGGGGTTAGTTTGATTTTGATATCGATCCCATTCAGCATGTACCTGTCCTGATTGAAAATATCGGAATGTAGACGGCCCATCATATCCATCGCCACACTAGAGCTGGCTAAAGATCGTCTTTTGGCTAGACCTTTATTGGTTTCACCCTTCGTGTCTGTCATATACAAAGGAGTATCTGGGTAGTATAGTGCTGAAGTCAGATGACTCTTTTGGCCTCTGCACCATAATCAGAAGAGCTTCCAAGTAGGCCCGGTACGGATACGAATTTTCACTCGGTGAAATAAGAGTGTCATTCAAAGACACGTCTACTTGAGAAAACAAACTATGCAAATAATAATTTATGGGACCGACTTCGGCGGTGCTCGGTAGGTCGTCACCATTGGGAAGTGTAACTTTGGCCCTCACGTGCAGAAAAGTATTAAACAAATCTATATAATCCTCTCCCACGCCAGAGATGGAGAACTCGATGGGTGCCCCATAGGCTAACGTGGCCAACGGATGAATCTCCACAAACTGTCCTTCTTCCACGGCCGTCTGGGTAGGTGGCACGCTAAACAAATCCAGACCAGAATGTAGGCACTCACACGACTTGGGATGTATTAACGCCATTACGAGAAAATATCCGAATGTCCCCGCTGGTGTTGGTGGTTCTTATGAGCCGATCGCTTTCTGCCGGCTGGTTTTATTCTTTTACTGGGCTGACCGGGCGGGGCGGCTCGTTTTCGTTTCCTGACGCCGCTACCTGATTGGCTGATATGTTGAGCAGCGCCCTGGAGCAGTCGTTGACCGGCGTCCCCTGGCGTGTTCTTTGAAGGACTCGCCAACATTCCGACCGGCTAGGCGTCTTGAGCCACCTGCAAACCCGTACCCAACCCTTCCCGCAAAAGGGCTTTGCCACCAGTCTTCAACCAAGGAAGAATTGTTCGACCAAGGCCACTAAAGAAACTACCAATTCCATGACCCTCGCTGACTCCGACCACCCACAAAAACGGGTAGACCGCTGCCGGCTTGATTACAGAAATATTCCTCGTATAGTTTGGGATTGCGTCGGATTGGCACGTGTCTAACCATGGTTAAACCACCTCAAAACGTTTGTTGGTTCGAAAATGCAGCGTCACTACCGATGTCCCACCTGTGAATGGGATAGGTTTCCCCTGTTCGTCGGTTATAAGAGCTCAATCGTGTCAAAGGAGAACCGACAGAGTGGAACGTAATGTGGTTTATCGTACAGCCTAAATACAGAGGTGGTGGATCTGTCTAGGACAGATAGAATCCGTAGTAATGGTACCAGCACAGCGCCGACCACACGCGAGGTGACAATGTCGGAATAGATAATTTGCTGGTCCAAATCTACTTCACCCAGGCCGGAAAGAACGGACTCAGTCTCGCTGACGAGGGGACTTGTAAAATATCCACAACTAAGTCTAATTTCAGCACCCTGTTCGTCTAGTGGGAAACGCGTCGATAGCACATAAAAACACATTTTAGTCTATTCGAGCTCTGAGAGTTTCCGGGCTCGAAAATGTAAAGTTAACACTGAAGTCCCATCGTTGAGTGGTATCGTTTTCCCGTCTCCGTAGTTAAAAGTATTTCCACCGTGTCGAAGGAGAATCGACTTAAGTGAACGTAGTGTGGTTTATCGTAGACACGATGCACTGACGGCAACAAGCGATCCAATATAGGGACAGTCCTTAGTAAAGGAACCATGGCGTCTCCGACTGGTCTGGCAGCTACGAGATCAGAATAGACGTAGATATTTTTAACGACGCTATCCATCTCCAATTCCACATTACCGTATAATAAGGCATTCTCGTCTGATAGAGTCGAGGTTGGAAAACCCAACATTTTTTTCAACCTCTCACTAATTTTAACGTGGGCGCCTTTTTCAAGTAGTTTCATTGCGACTTTGTTCCAAGGTGTACGTAGCGTGAATTTGATGTTTACTTTTCGTCTACTTGGGTTTCGACACACAACTTATTCAACTCCTCGATGAAAGCTTCTGGGGTGGTGAACGGACCGGTGGACATTCAAGGGTTACAGGTTCCAGACCACTACCTTTGGGCGGAAAGTACTGGATCCAAATTTCCCCCGACAAACCGTTAAAATACGTATTGGGGAATTGAATTTCGGCCAGGCCCACTTCGTATTGTTGACTCACCTCAATAGTCTGCGGCAACTTGACGAAAAAGTGACCTGGGTGGTTGTTCGGGAACACATCCGGGGCCGTAACACTCGGTAACACCAAATAAAAACTCATTGTTTATCTAGCTTAGGATTAGGTAGCATATAACCCAAACAACTACTCATTAGAGCGACCCACAGTTTGCCTTCTGCTGCGTCTGCGCTGCCTTGAGTCAGATTGAATAGTGACACAGCAATTACGCTATATATAACGAGGGTTTGGCAGATGAATACAATCTCTGGCCGCGGCACGCGTTGTCCAAAAAACGACCAGAACGAAGTTCTTTCCCCGTCCCTAGTCTGTGGACGCAACACCATATTATCCAGGTTGTCTTCGGCCATACCACTAGTTCTCCATAGCTGGCTAGTTGCTGTGTCGGCTATCCAACTGTTGAATGAATTGGGATAACCAAACCACTTGACTAAATACTCTTTACCACTACCTTTCCTCCACCTTTCTTGTAAGATGGTTTCGATACGATAAATTTCTTTATCACCCACCAATTGTATTTCTTCTCGGTAGAATGACCCTTTAAGTTCCTCCCCTGAATCGTCTTTTAGCACATACGTCACCGGACTAGTCTGGTTTATACGACTAACGGTAAACAGTTCTTCTGTCCAACCCGACATATAACCTTTTTTAAAAGGTTGTTGACTTTGAGCTAACCTGACACGGTCGCCGGCTGTGAAATACACTTTTCTTGATGCGTCTGTTTTACGGTATAAATTATTCCACACTTCTTCCTTGATTAGTGTTGTTAACTTGCACAGGGGCCATGCGAATACTTCGGTGATACGAACCATTGTAGTTCTGGATCAATTTAGCTATCACGTCGACGTAGCGCAGTGTATTGGTCTTGGTAAAATAACGCCACATTTTTTCTTTAAGAGTTCGGTTGAATCTTTCTACCACGGCGGCTTTCACATCTTCGTTCTCAGTGGTAAAGAAGTGCACACCTCGATCTTTCAGAAATTTTAAGAAGGTCCGATTAACGAATTCTGAACCTTTATCGGTCTGAAAGTTTATCGGTTGGCCCTCTTCAAATATTTTACTCACGACCAGCCACTAGTTCTTTCCCCGTTTTCTTCTGGATCGGGATGGCCCAGGCATATTTACTAAACACATCGATACACGTCACTAGGTAGGCCATACCGTCGTTGTACCTTCGTAATTTTTGCATATCTATCAAGTC
Organism: Cepaea nemoralis; assembly: GCA_014155875.1. Taxonomy (NCBI): domain Eukaryota; kingdom Metazoa; phylum Mollusca; class Gastropoda; order Stylommatophora; family Helicidae; genus Cepaea; species Cepaea nemoralis. Next base: position 19,780 of record JACEFZ010012720.1, read on the forward strand.
GGCTTGAAACTGTTGCTTTATACCACCGGTTAATGGTCTGACGTCTCTGAATCGGCGACGGATCGGTTTATGTAACGTGTAGGTATCCTGATGACGTAACCATTTCTGAATGGTTTTAGCTGGAAGTTTGCTATTTCGATGTAAAGCGATAGCACCACCATAGGCCCCGGCTTCTTAGGGTCATAGTAATACTTTCTTAATTGCGCGGCCATTTTTCCCATCGGGGTGTAGGTATCCTACTCTTCTTCTTCTTCCGCAGTTTATAACCGGTGTAGCCACAGGTGTCTCTGCTGGGGCTTTGGGTTCGTCTACCTTCGGTGTTAGCTGAGCAGGCGGTGTCTCGACTACTGGTACCGGTAAGGCGCTGACTTCGGGTTTTTGTTCCTTGATATCCACCAGACCTAATGGTTTGTGTCTATGCTGCTCGAGGCGATTCAGATACCGCTGTAAGGTTTGTTGATATAGTCTGGCTTTGTCACGGGGTGGTAGATCTTCTGTTTCCAGGACTTGTTGCATCTGATTATCCAAGTCTTGTAGGCTATCGGTTAGTGTGTCGGGTGGTACGTAGGGTTTTTCCAACACCGAGGATCGACCAGGATCATTTTCTTCATTATAAACCCACAATACCTTTCAAGACGTTAAGGATGGGTCCGAGCAGGGCGCCGATGAATCCACCCTTTTGCAAGATCTGCTTCCGTTTCTTGAGTGATAGTTTCTTACGAGTGAGCGCTCTCAGGCTGTTTTTGTGACGTTGCAGACGAAGCTTCTGAGCTGGTGTGAGGGGAACATTACCTTTTAATACAGTTGTGACAGCATTCGCAAATTGATTGGACGAGGTCTGGGGAAGCTGTTTTAATAACAGCTTTTACGGCAGGTGGCTTGGCTTCACCCAAGTACCGCAACATGGATTCGTTGCGTTTAAGTTGACTAGACATGTTATTTAGGGACGTAGACGACTTGTCTTTGGTCGGGAAATATATGACTTCGTAGACGGAGTTGATCCGGTGTTTCCTGGCGAAGGTCAAATAACAAATAACCGTATGAAGCCGATGTAGCGTCCTTAAAACTCTCTTGGACATACGACACCCGCCCTGGAAAAATTTGTTTTCCTAAATTATTAACTTGTGCACCGTCTCGAGGGTTCTTAAATACTACTAGGTAATGTGAATTCAAACTAATGGTTCTTTGTTCTTTATTCTTCCCAAAGAGGTTCTGTACAATATACATGACGCTGAGGTTGCGATGATGACTGCCCTTAGTAAATAGTTTAGTTACCCTATCATCTGTCTCGGCCATTAGGTCATCTATTACCACTAGCCGACGTCTATCGCCGGTCCATGTTCCATATCAGGCAGCCCTTCATTAAACTGCACTCCATTCATATTCTCGTACATGGGTTGCCACTCCCCATAGCACCATATAACCTCCTCTGGAATCGGGTCTACCATGGCGGGAAGATGGGTCAGGAAGCGCTGGACAAAGACGGTTTTACCGCTCGCTGTCGGTCCAGCAATTAAACAAGTAAAAGGATGTTTCCAACGAGGATCCATGGCCACTAAATGACCGGATATGACTCGCACGCCCGTCTATATATTTCAACGATTAGTGACCCGACAACTCTTGATCCTAATGTTTAGCCAGGGCGCCACCTGATAGTGATTACCGACGCCGATGTTTAAAGAATTACTCCCCTACGGTTCTGGTAGATAATGATCGCTTATCGGCACAAGCTAACAGATGCCATTTCCACACACCGCGACGGCTTATCGCCGCTAAGATGTCTTTGATACCATAGCCTTGACAGAACTTAGCTGTATGTTGCTCGCTTGGCAAGGTTACGCTCAGTAGTTTGCCATTGCTTTCCCGGCTCAGTATCCACCAAGTCACGAGCGGGGGTCGAACCGCCTCAGCTCTCACTCCGCTACGAGACTCTGCGTGATAAATGGGACTACAGAGAGAAAGTGTTGTAACCCCAAAGCCACAGAGCCCGGTATATACAAAGAACACAATTGTTTTAACCGGCGCGTCTTTGAGGCACATTCTGTGATTCTATATTTCTTGCGTCTGGTGAATTAATCAAAAAATATTCTTATGTTAAATTTTCCCCCCTCGCCAGGCAAAAAACTACCAACACACAGACAAATCAATACGTCGTGATTCGTTCTTGTATGTAATTTCAATCGATGAAAACAAGGCGTTGTTCGCATTGCTTTAGAAAAAGTTGTGAATGGCGGGTATCTTCTGCTATGAATGAACGTTGTGCGTGTATGAGAATTTAATATTTGCATGCAGTCGGGTTTGTTGACAATTATAATGTTGCCGTTTGGTAAACCCTGGCGGTTCTTTTTAAAAAAAAAAACCCGCGTCTTTTTTTGTAGTAATGTCTTTGTAAATGTGTGTTGTTTTATTAAATAATAGCTTTCCGTATAATGTCTTTTGTGGGTTTGTAGCAATGTTTTTTATATTAAAGAATGTCTTTCCGTATAATGTATTTTGTGTTATTAAATAAGGCGTTTGTAGCAATGTTTTTGTCTGACGCAAACAGGCAGGTGAGTTTTTTCTAGTAAAACAAAGATATATGACTCACACAAAATGACACTAAGCTGAAGACGTTAGCAATCTGTTAAACAAAGATATATGACTCACACAAAACTGACACTAAACTGAAGACGTTAAATTATCGTGCCTCGGGACTCTGACAATTATGATGCTAGGAAATTATGTTTAGAGAGAGACATTTTTATAATTTTCGTGTCAGAGAAATTAACATCTTACCGGGCAATTACGCCGGCAGCAAAAACTGTTTGAAGTAAGGACAGCATACTTACAGAACTGTCTGTGTTTAGGTGCACTGCCATCAAACCTAATTATCTTTCCCTCCCGGAGATAGAAAAACGTACGAAAGAGATGCAATTACGAGTTGACACAAAGTACCTAGGTACGTAATTATGGTGGCAGACAATGTATAGTCGATGAAAAGTCGTGGTTCTTTCTGCGTGATTATGAATCTATACTCGAGTGAGATGTGCCAGCCACAAACCCGCCTTTTGACAGTTCGCCCGCCTCCGTGTGACAGTGGCAGAGTATCGGTCAAGCGATGTGGTTACTTATTTTCCCGACATCTGATTGGTTGATTCAAATGACAACTTGCTTGTTTCAAATATACGACAAACAATCACGACAAGTAATTCTTGAAACGCCTGTGAAGTCATTTGAGTTCTGGCAGTTAACGAGGAAGGATGTTTTTTATTTAACGGATAATAATTTCAACATATTTTCTAATTCCCGGGACGTTAACAATTGTGCCTTCTGAAATATATATTTAGCGGCTGAAAGGCTGAAACTGGTGACAATTTCCTCGACGTCATCATCAGAATTGTACAACGAATCAACGAGATTTTGCTTCATATATCTGCTCAAAGACATTAAAACTATTATCCGCCCGGCGTTTATGCGGGCATCAGAAAATAATTCGTCTGCGATATTCTCAAAGGTATGATATGCTTGATCACTTGGTATATTGCCTACAACAGACTCAAATAACATTGCATGTTGACGAATCAACCCATCTAATAATTGCGTCATCTCACAAACTTCATCTGGCTGAATAGCATTCACAAAGAGGTCGGCCATTTTATCAGAGAATGTCAGCGACGCAGAGGCACGGATGTACTCTGTGTAATAAAACCTTCACACGACCTGATGCTTTATTACGACATCGTACAACTACTCATTCTACACAACAATTTACATGTGATTTTTGTGATTACAGTTACAATAGATATGATAATTTACGGAGACATGTAAAGACCGAACATGAACTACTATCCAATGCCGTGTCAACCACTCAATCATCATCTAGCGCTGGTAATAATTACCAATCCACAAGTCGCAAGCGGCGACGAGAACCGAATACAGACGAACAATCTACTGGTAAACGTCAGAAGTCAACCACACAACAAACATCGAATGACAGAGTGTCGTCAGTTACAGAAACTGATATACCGCCAAATACCACATCAACACAAGCAGCAGCATCCACGCGTTCTGCCGCCAGCCGTAGCGGGCAGACGTTATCAACATCGGTGGCTTGTCGGGTGATCGTGTTTCGCCGACCACCGATGAACAGTTACTAACAACACGTACTTTGTCGGCCGAACACGTGTCGCCGCTCAATAATAAGCAACAAGCCTCTAGTACCACAGTGAGTAACGTTGAAAGCACAACTTCTATTTTTAACGCATTATCACGTACCACAATGAGTGACGTTGAAAACACAACTTCTATTTTTAACGCATTATCACGTACCACGCCGAGTGACGGATCATCACGTACCACGGCGAGTGACGGATCATCACGTACCACGCCGAGAGGCGCAGCCGATGATGTATCGCCGACCACAGATGAACAGTTATTAACACCAGGTGCCATGTCGAGTGACACGGCCGATCACGTGTCGCCGACCACAGTGAGTGACGGAACAACAGATACTTTGTCGGGTGGCACGGCCGACCACTTGACCACTACTAACAATATGCAACAAGTATCTAGTGCCTTACCGAGTGATGCAGCATCATCAACAACAAGCGTGTTGCCAACAGAAGAGCAACTATCACCTAGTACCACGGCGAGTGACGCAGCATCATCAACAACAAGCGTGTTGCCAACAGAAGAGCAACTATCGCCTACTACCACAGCGAGTGACGAATCACCAGGTGCCTTGTCGGGTGGCCCGGACGATAATGTATCGCCTACTAATAATACTCAACTATCATCACGTGTCACGGCGAGTGACGGATCAACAGGTGCCGTGTCGGCTGGCAACGAATCGGCGGGAACCTCTGGTGTTAACACAACTACTGAATATTTGTCATTACAAAAATTACCCCCGGATGTTCGAGGTGTGTATAATGAGCACTGGAATACGATTAGATCACACATACGACACGGTCGGTATCTGTGTGAATGGACATTTTTTAACCGACCAGATACTGACATGCCGACAGATTGGAGTTCTCGTTTATTCCGGCTTTTTAATGTTCAAAACTCCCGCTTCAAAATAATCGCCAGTCTGCACACAATACTAAGACATCGAGAGACACAAGCCCTACGATTATACCATGCCAGTTCCAATAACTCTTCCTTGTTCCCTACACCATTTTTAATAAACCATAGATCTGATTTTGAGGCCTTTGTGACCAAACTAAACAGTGTAGATTTGGTCAATTCAGCGACATTAACCCGACCAGATACAAAGTATTATGTAGAAACAATTCCCAGTATAACTTTTTACGTTTACAAGTTGATAGAATTCCCTGTTGGTTGTTGTTTGGAATCAATCCCCGACTTTATCAAACAAAACAAATTTATTAATGCTCTTCAAACCGACTCACACGGTAAGCCGTACACAGATAACTTGTGTATATTTCGCTGTATATCTGTGTTTAAATCAGGGGGAAGCTCTGTTAGGGATGTTAGAAAAGATACACGGACACTATTCAAAGAATGGGTGCGGTATAAAGGGTTGAAATCAATCAAAGCCTTTCCGGGTGTTAGTTTAGTTGATTTACCTGCCCTGGAAGAATGTTTTAAAATACAGATAAATGTGTTTGTCTTTACAGAGGAGGAATATCTGGTTCCGAAAATTAGAAGCACTAGTACACATCCAGATATAGTGAATCTTCTTCTGCATGAAAACCATTTCATGTATATTGTTGATGTGGCCAAGGCCGCTCGGTGTTTTTCTTGTGGGAAATGCGGCAAGTTGTTTAAGATATATTGTCGACTGACACGTCACGAACTTAGGTGCAAAGGCATAGCCACTATCGAAACGTATAAAGGTGGGGTTTATCGCCCGACCGAATCGATCTTGGATTTGCTCCGTGACCACGGGTTTGACGTAGAAGAAAATTTCATTTTCCCTTTCAGAGCGTGCTACGATATGGAATCTTTCTTCTCCAATGAAAATTTACCGGCTGATTCAAAGTCGACGACCTTCATGGCCAGACACGTCCCTCTCTCGTGTGCGGTCGCCTCTAATGTCCCTGGGTTCGACACCCCTAAATGTTTCATCACCACCGGTGATCCACAGGTCCTCGTAAATGAAATGTTGGACTATCTCCATGACATAGCTGCTAAATCGTATGAGCTTTTACTCAAAAAGTTCGAGTCAGTCTTTGCTAAATTAGGTGACCACCCAAAATTAAGTGAGAGGCTCGATTTGTATTTGTTCCAGCTCCCTCTGTTTGGAATGAATAGCGGTAAGTATGACACTAACCTTCTGAAACCTTATTTGGTACGGTATTTCCTTGATCGGGAGGCTAACCCGTTCAAGTTTATAGTCAAGAGAAATAATAATTTTATGTGCATAGCGACAGAAAGACTGAAATTCCTCGACGTCTCCAACTTTCTGGTCCCGGGCGTAAGTTACTCTCAATATTTAGCCTCGTTTGGGATAAAAGAGACAAAAGGCTTTTTTGCATATGAGTATCTGACCGACCTCAGTAAGCTAAATGAGACAGCCCTACCACCACACGGTGCTTTTTTTCTCAAAGCTTAAAAACCGTAACATTTCCGAAGCAGAATACGCCGTTTGTCAGAAAGCGTGGACCGATAATAAAATGACTACCTTGCGGGACTTTCTAATTTGGTACAACATCAAAGACGTGTCTCCTTTTCTACAAGCCCTGGAAAAACAAGTAGCCTTTTATGCCGGTTTAAATATAGACATGTGCAAGCAGGCCATCTCCGTCCCCGGCATTACTTTACAGTACTTATTCAACACTATGAATAAAGATGTTTCTTTTGTTTTTGTTTTCGAAGAAGGAGGAGAAGGTGCACAAGTTGTTACGAGATAACGTCGTGGGTGGACGAGTATCATTTTCCATCGCTACCATCAAGTCAATGAGACCTGTATCAGGGGTAATAAGCTGGTAAAAAGCATTAAAGGATTTGATGCGAATGCATTATACCTTTGGTCTCTTATGAAAGAGATGCCATCAGACTTCCCCATATATCGAAGCCGCGAGGATGGGTTTAGAGCACACAGATTACACAAGTACACACGTCAGAGTCGAGAGTGGTTAACCTGGGTGTCACACAACAACAACATAGAGTTAAAAAACCCAATTCAATAGTCACGAGATGCAGCTCGGCGACCGACATATTCGCGTAGATGGGTGGGATAAAAGAATACGACAGCTTACCAATTCCATGGGTGTTTGTTCCACGGGCACCCCTCTTGCCGTCTAACTGCTGGGAAAACGATTAATCCCGTCAATAAAAAACCGTTAGTCGAACTATACCAGAACACGTGCGAGATCCACGAGTATCTAGAAAAAACTGTTGGGGTGACCGTTAAGGTTATTTGGGAATGTGAGTGGCAGAGATTAAAGAGGTCAAACACAACCATCAAGTGTTTCTTGCGGGAAACATTTCCACCATCAGAACTTCCTTGGGGATCGTTGAGTGAAAACCAGATCATCGACGCTGTAAAAAGTGATACATTTTTCGGGTTGGTTGAGTGCGATATAGAGACCCCGACTAATTTAAAAGAGTCATTTGCCGAAATGCCCCCTATTTTCAAGAACACGGAGGTGTCGAGAGATGATATTGGGGAGTTTATGCAAGAATATGCCATAAAAAATAAACTATTGAGTACCCCACGACGGACATTGATTGGTAGTTATTTCGGGAAGAAAATATTATTAGCCACCCCTCTTTTAAAGTGGTATCTAGCGCATGGATTGGTCGTTACCCACATCTACCAGACAATAGAATATCGACCGGTTAGTTGTTTTAAACAATTCGGGGAAGCAGTCTCTAATGCCCGTCGCCAAGGGGACAAAAATCCAGCCGAGTCTATTACAGCCGACACAATGAAGTTGTTAGGTAACGCCGCTTACGGGAAAACACTTACCAATAAGGCCAAACATACTGATGTCTCCTACTGCCAGGGAAAAGACACTACCAAACTAATAAATAACCCCAGGTTCAAAAGCATGAATGCTGTTACAGACGATCTTTTCGAAGTAGAAACCCTAAAAAGAAAACTGTCTGGGATCTACCTCTACAGATTGGGTTCTTTGTCTACCAGTATGCCAAGTTGCGCATGCTAGCTTTCTATTACGACTTTCTCGACAAATTTATCGCTAAAGAAGACTACCAACTCACTGAAATGGACACTGACTCTCTCTATTTGGCCCTTAGCGCCGCCTCACTCTCTGAGGTGGTTAGACCACACCTTAGAGCAGAGTATGACAGAGTCTATAATCACTGGTTCCCATCTGAAACCTGCCCTGTTCATAGAATTACCCCTAGTACTGATACCTGTCAGGATTGCCAGACTATCAAAGCCTATGAAAAGAGAACCCCCGGGCTTTTCAAACTAGAGTACGAAGGGGAGGGGATGGTCTCATTGTGTAGTAAAACATATATTTGTGTGGGTGATTATGATAAAATCAGTACCAAAGGTTTGACCAAAAACCACAACACCCATTTAAACAAGGACACGTTTTTGGAAGTATTAAACACCCAAACACCGAGTGGGGGAACCAATATAGGCTTCAAAACACAAGACTCTTCTGTATATACATACACACAACATCGTAATTCACTGTCATATCTCTATATAAAAAGAAAGGTTGATAGTGATAATATCTCGACTATGCCATTACTTATTTAATATGTATTGTTTGTCTATATATGATTTTAATAAAATTATTATATACCTTACTTGAGTCGTTTGTTTTTTATTTTTTGATGTTTTATATCGTATTTTTTATGTCGTACCTATAATTACTTGACCACGCACGCCACCTCTGATGAGTCACTAGAACACGCCACCTATGATGAGTCACTAGACCACGCCTACATTTTTGGGGAAAAAAAGAGTTATCGCCCTTTGAGGTGGAATATCGATTCCCACCTCAAAAATGCGCTGGATAATGTACCTATACACTACTCAGATACTGAAGTATTGGAAAGATCAGGTTGTGTGACGGTGTATTCCATGCTCAGTCTTCGTAGACTTAGATGGATAGGACATCTTAGGAGGATGGATGATGGTAGAATACCAAAAGGCATCTTTTTTGGTGAATTACAGACGGGTAGGAGATCTCAGGGTCGGCCTCTACTACGATACAAAGATGTGTATAAGCGGGACATGATTGATACAGGGCATTGATAATGCACATTGGGAGCACGTCGCCGCTGAAGCGTGTTGCATGAGGGCAACTATTAGAAATGGAATAAAGACAAAGGAGAAATGATTGCAGATAAAGCACACACAGAGCGTGAGAGACGTAAGATGTGCAAAATGGTGGAAATGACCATGTTTTCACATGCACCTACTGTGGGCAAACATTTGCAGCAAGAATTGGCCTTACCAGCGACACTCGCCACCGCCATGGATCGTAGTTATTAAGCCTTTTTGAAGCACAATGTACCAAACTATCGTCTGTCAAGAATGATTGTTCGGCACTTATAGAAGTAGAAGGAAGTGGAGACTAGCGGACACACTAGGTTAACATAAACAATTAAAGCTATAGTTACCGACAAGGATTCGAATTTGTCACCTCAAAATGACAACGGCACCACGCTGCAGGAACAAGTGTGCTTCGACGCATGTCTAGTTGGTCATTCGTCGAAGTACACTTGTTCCTAAAGCGAGGCACCATTGTCATTTGAAAGTGTCATAAGTCGGGGTGCCCCACCGGCTAGATGACAATATTATTCACTGGCGAGCAACCCTAAATAGTCAGAAACTGACTAGGGACAAAATCTATATGGTTGAACTACATATTACAGCCCTGAATATCCAACGTACAGCTCCAAGTGGCTCGTTACAAATGAAATGAACTGTGCTGAATATTCGCCAAGGAATGGGAAAAGAGAAGGTTAGCTTAAGATAGATGTTTTAAGTCTAAGTATATGAGTATAGACGACTATCTCAGTACAGGTTTTCTCCCTGACTGCTCCTTTCCTTGGTGTGTAAGTGAACCCCCACCAATGTACACAACAACACGTATGCACAATTGGAAAAAAATATAATGACAGAACTATGAGTTACAATATTACAACATTTATTTACTAATCATAGACATCTGATGGTTTTTAATATGAGGATGATGAAATCATATAACATATTGTGATGAGAAACATTACGTAACTTTACTTGTTACTTCATCTATCTGGAACTGTGGTCCAAATCCCCACTCTCCAGTAGACTCAAAAAAGAAAAACAGCTTGCCGGTATTCTGACGATCCTGTCAGTCGTGACACTCCTAGTCAGTAGTCTCTAGTCTTGAGATCTATAACATAGGGCTCCTTGTGAGAGCTTGAAAGAAAGTCAAGAATGTGTTATATCAGTTCTACATCAGCGCATTCCTAATTAAAACATATCATAACACAAACATATACAATGACCAGTCTGCGCCAAGTTTATCTTCCAGCTCTACTTGCGTTCACCATCCTCCTTCTCCCTACTGTCTTTAGTCTGGACGGGCTTTTCAATTGTCTCACACGCCTGTAATGATTACATTTCTGCCGCCCCATGTCCATGTCGCTAATACAGAAATTCTGTGCCGTACAGCCGCTCCGTCCAATGTTAGTTTAGCAGCTCACAGGGTCGGTAATGGTATTATAATAATGCCTGATCATCCGGGCTTACAAGCCGGGACCAGTAGCTGTGCCAGGTTTCCATGCATTACCGTAGACGCACGCCCACAATACACTGAGAAGTTTAGCACCATATACCCTATACCAAATTGTGGGTAATGTCTGTACCATTACACCTCTGCTTCCAACACAATCATTGGCCAATGTGCCAATACGCAGACAATAGCATAACACTTCATATTGGTAGGTTTGCATATGACAAATCAATATATCAAACATCCAATACACATAAACATATTGATTAAACTAGACATATTATGATACTTTAACATCATAGCATAATGCACTAGTTAGTTTATGAAATTACACATACATACATCCAACATATCCGTAAACATTATATTACTTCAAGATGGACATCTAATGATACTCAACATAATAGCATCAGGCATTATTAATGAGTACTAATATTGTATAGCTACAAAATGAGATATACAACAAGTCTTAATTGAAGTTACCACTTAGTTACTGCTGTTGTAAGAATTAAATAAATAGTCAGTTGACTATATTCTGTACAACAAATGCACACACCAAAAAGGAGACTAGTCTAGTTTAGAAAGAGATGGCAAGCATCTGCTACGACACCTCAAGTATATCTAGACAAGATCTGCCTTTCACAAGTTTCTCCTTCTCAGAAGAGTAATACATGAAGCACAATGATATTGAACACAGAACTTAGAAAGAACTCTCAAGTAACCTATGACAATGATAGTTCTTGCAATAACCTAGATCAGATTATAGACTGAAAATAAGTAACTAAGAAATAACTTTTGTAGTGAAATCTAACATAATAAATCATGCATATGACTACAGGAACATTGAGATAGTTCCTACCTGTTCTGAAGGTCAGACTTAATCTAAAGGGGAAAAGTCTAGCAGGGGTTTTTATACCTAGCCTAGCAGTAGACCCTTATCTCCCAGGAATTCAAGATCATCAATTCTTACTTTATCTCCCCCTTGCGTTAATTGCAATTATCACTGCAATTGGCCATCACACCTTGCTCCTCTCTGTCTGGTACACAGTCCACAGACCCAGTGTTAATTGCTTATCAGCTCTGGTTTCACACATTCCTGAGTCTGCCAGTCAGAGTGGACGGGGGTTGTTTACCGCCCTGGGGCTATTATTTCTCCCTGTGTCAATGTTGTTCACACCTGGGCGATTTCCTAGCTATGCTTATCAGGTGTCATGTCAAGGGAACAAATTTGGTTCTCATGGTCAACAGCCAGTTTACAACTCTGTTGGTAAACCAGGTTTTCTTGCGTCATGCCTGGTTGGTTTTAATTACTATTCAGTCCCCTGAGTCTGCCCTCCCGTCTGGCTGGATTGATAACCTCTGGGGGTGACCGGTACTGGTGTCAAATTAACTTCCCCAAAAAGAAAAGACCATTCCTGTTGGTTTGTTTACTTGCAGGTTTTGCAAGCTTACGTCAAGACAGTATAGCCTTGAATATAGGGAAAAACAGTTTGTTCGTCTGTTGATCCTCTACATGGCCCATCAAAAGTGAACAAAAATTGTTTCGGGAAGTAAAGGCTGCAAATTCGTGACAGAAAGTGACAAGCTGAAATCCTGGTTGGTAACTATAGTTTTCATGTTTATGTTGTCTAGCGCATCCTCTAGTCTCTACTTCCTTCTTCTACTTCTATGAGTGCCAAACAATGTGTGTATCTTTATTTATAGAATGTCTATCCCCCAGGAAGGTTAACT
>JACEFZ010012721.1:0-32238 GCA_014155875.1 Cepaea nemoralis
ACTTCCCACATCCCTATAGGTTTCCTGGTGTTTCCAAGGGATATTCCTACCCTCGCTGGTTCCCACTTCTGTCTCCACTGCAACAGCCATTGCCATGAGGTGAGCTGCCTTGTCTCCGGGTCTCTCTTCGTATTTCCGCAAGAGATTGATATGGAAAATCTTCGACTTTCCCCGGATCCGGATTTGATAGTTGGTTCTGGATATCACCCTTTCCACGGGAAATGGTCCTTGCCAACCTATCTCCAGTTTGTTGTTTCCCGATGGGAGTAGCAACAAGACTTTATCTCCCACCTCTAGAGATCTTTCTTTAGACCTACGGTTGTAGTAAGCCGCATGTCTTTTCCTGGCCTTTTTCAAGTTTTGATTTGCCAGAGTCCATCCCTTGTGGAGTTTTTCTTTCAGTTCCTCCACGTATTGATAGGATGAGATCACTTCTTCTGACGTCCCCTCTTCAGTCCAACTCCTCAACATGGCTTCCAACGGTCCTTTGATTGGAACGACCAAACAGCAACGTAGCGGGTGGTAGTCCTGTTGAGCCATGAGGAACTTCCCGATAGGCAAAGAGTGCTGCTGGGATATATTCATCCCACCTATCAGGTTTTTCCTGCGCTAGTTTCCTGAGCATTGTCATCAACGTGCCGTTGAAACGCTCTACTTGTCCATTGGCTTGAGGGTGGTAAGGGCTGGTATGTATGTGGTTAGAGTGAAACACCCTAAATACCTCCTCCATGAGTTTTCCACAAAACTGAGATCCATTATCCGTCAGAATTTGATCCGGAAAGCCTAATCTGGTAAAGGCCTCCATCAGTGCGTCCGCCACTCTTTTCGAGTCAATCGTGGTCAACGGTATAGCCTCACCCCACATTGTACAGCAATCCACCATTGTAAGTATATACATGTTCCTCTTCCTAGTCCTGGGAAGTGGACCCACGATATCGATGGCTACCCTCTCGAAAGGAGAGTTCATGATGGGCATCTCACCCAACATCACCGGTGCTGTCCAGTGTTTCGGTGCCACCCTCTGGCACTCAGGGCATGACTTCACATACCGACGCACATCATCTGTCATTCCCGGCCAATAGTAGTGGCAGGAAATCCGCTGCATGGTGGCGGCAATACCCATGTGTCCACTAAAGGAGATGGTATGCCCCATATGAAGAATCTGGGACCGATGAGCTTTCGGGACGACCAACTGACCGTATAGGTTGTCTCCCCTTCCTGCTCTCCTGTAGAGTATCCTATTCTTCATGTAGTACTGCCCCCGTCCTGGTGGATCAGCACTTTTCTGCAGCTTTTTGTAGCAAGGACGTAAAGTATCATCCTCACTCTGGGCAGTTCGTAGCTCCCCCGGCATTGGGTTAGTCACAAACTGCGTCTGCCTCTTCCGTTTTCGTCTGAGAGCGAGTCTGCATTGCTCCCATATGAATTGGCTCCCTGGGCATTCCCAGAAAGACATACCGGCAACCTAGGATGACTGGAAAAATGGGATCGGTCAATACAGCGGCCTTGATGGTGCCGGTGACGTACCTTGACCGAATCTCCACATTAGCAATGGGCAACTTCATGACTACAGCACTCTTCTGTGCAGGCTGTATATCCAAGGTTTCACCTGTGAATTGTTCTGGATGTACCAGATCCGCAGAAATCACGGCCTCCCCGTCCAGTCCTGTGTCGTATAAACACTCCACTTGACGACCGTTAACCTCTACCAATTCCACTACAGGTGGTTTTTCCTGGTCTGGAGTCTCTTCCTCGGCCTCGACCTGTTCGGTGGGCTCCACCTTAGGTTTCCCTGAGCACACGACGAATTGAGTGTCTCCTGACTTTCCCCTGCAGTCAATAGCATTGTGCGTGTTTGACTTGCATTGGTTGCACCATTTCCCTGTCCTAGATTTTCTAGTGCCAGACTTGAGTGAGCTCTCCTGGTGGCGAGCTTCCTTTTTGACCTTGGCATATTCCGTGACAACCTCCTTGGAAGTCACTTGACATGCTGCAAAGTGAGGGTTCTTAGCCTTCGATTTGCAGTCCCCTCGTATTGTGAGAGGGTGACTTACAAATTGAACACCACTTCTCTGACCACGGTCGTTTAGGTGTAGAGCTTGAAGTGCTCTTGCTTCCCTCCTTCTTCTTCTCTGAACTATCCTCTGATTTTTGCACATAAGGTTCCCACTTTTTGGTTCCTGAGTTTTTGGCTTTCTTCTTGTCATGTTTCTCTTGACTTTTGGTGTTGGTTGAAAGGGTTTCCCCTGCCTCCCCATGTACCTCGACGAACCGTTCTGCTAATTTAGTCACGAGGTCAATACGTTCCGCTCCTTGTTCTCCCAGGAACGTCCTGAGAGGTTTAGACATTTGCTTCTTCAGCTGGTCGACCACCATGAGCCTCTTCCAGACTCTCATAGTCATGTGCGAACCCAGCCAAATCCATCCACTTATGGAGATAAGATTTAAGACGCAAACTGTAGGCGGCAAACAACTCTCCGGGTTCTCGTTTCGCTGCTCGAAATTTTTTCCGGTAGGTATGTGACGTAACCTCGAATCGTTTCAGCAGAGCCGTCTTTAACTCATCATAATTGTTCTCATGTCCTGGTGGCAGGCGAGTATAAACCTCGTATCCCGTCCCGCGTAATCCCTGGGATAGCTTAAGATTCCATTTGTTACGCTCCAGACCCATAGCAACTGACATAGCCTCGAAGCGTTGAAGGTATTGATCAATCTTCTCTTTGTCCTCCTCGTAGACCGCTAAAGGAAACTTCATAGCATGGTACCCATGTCCACCTACTGGTGTTGATCCTGGGATGGAGGAACCTCCAACTGCTCCCTCAGTTTCTCCATTAGATTGACTCTTCAACTCGAGTTCCCTCATCCGGTACTCGTGCTCCCTTTTCTGTGCTTCCTGTTCAGCTTCTAATTTCCTAGCTGTTTGCTCAGCTTCAAATTTCTTAGCTGCTTGTTCCAACTCCATCCTTCTCAATTCCAGCTCGGCCTTTCGATCATCCCTTTCTGCTTGACGATACTCTCTCTCCACTTCCTGTATGTAATCCGTTAGAGCAGACCCCGCCAATCCCATTTCTTCCCCCCTTGCCTTTAATTCTGCTGTGCTAAGTTTAGGGGTGGCCATTATACAGAGAGGTAAGCTAGCAGGTCGAGTACAATATAACTGCAAATTACTATACAGATATATGAACAAGTACTATAAATCTAGATATACCACACACAGCACATTCACGCAGTGACAAGAGTAGAATCAGGACCACAGACCTATGCAGACGTGTGAAGTGTGAACAGGTAAGATATTAGTCCTAACCCCTATCCACATTCACTCTAGCTGGATTCTCCAAAATGATATCTCCCTCTTATAACTAAGGATCCCGTGTCAAAAGACCCCGTTGTCAGAGGATCCCACTGTCAAAGGTTCCTGCTTGCAGGAGATCTCGCTGTCCAAGGATTCCGTTTACGGGAGATCCCGCTGTCCAAAGATCCCGTTTACGAGAGATTCCGCTGTCCAAAGATCACGTTTACGAGAGATCCCGCTGTCCAAAGATCCCGGACGAGCCCCCCAATAATGTCGCCCCCCCCCCCTTACAGTGTCGTCCCTGGAGTGAAGAGAGCCGACACCCACATTATAATATTTTTTCCCTCTCAATATTCTGGAGAATCCACCAGCTTCCGTCCAACACACTCCATCAGCCTATGGACACCTTTTCCTATCACTCTCTCACTGTCGTACTATGCCCCCTTCTCATACTTCCCCAACGCAACATACTCAACAACTCTTGCTTCTAAAAATTAATAAAGATTAATTTATTAAAATAAAAGTGTAACGTATATGAGACGTGTATGTGAAGAAAATGTGTGACGTGTTCTATAAAGTGTGTAGACTCTGACTCTCAGACAGCAACCCAGTCAGCTGATCCCAGCAAAGATAGACCACAGCACGTTACGTCAGAACATGTACTTCTCACCCGTTGCCGAAACCATCTTGCCGGATACTGCTTTGCCTCTGTAGACCTCTGGTAATCCAATTTCATGAACATCCGAAATAGACACCGGTGGTATTAACAGTTAATCATGGACCGGTTGCACTCTACACAATGTCCGTTCCTAACGTTCCTTAACAAACTGCACAAGTCTTTTGTAGTGTGTACGCAGTTAGTTAGTTAGTTAGTTAGTTAGTCGACAGATCATCCTTGTTGCACATCGAACCATTCAGTCCATAAGTGCTAATTACTAATGTTAATTGTTACTGTACTAACACTAGGTACTCTTAGTCGGTTCACGGTTCGTTACTACTGTCTGATGCTGTGTGGTGCATCAGTATGCATCACTCTCTTTGATGAATCAATTTCCTTCTAGCGTAAGTTACGTTTCTGTATGCAACTTTATTGACTCTTGAACTGGTGTTCTTCAGAATGGGTTTTTTAATTCTTTCCCAAAACTTGTAGAGTTTCCTTGGATCTGGTAGGGAACCTAGGATAGAAACAACACATCTGGTGATAGTACTAGTCACTGATCCCTTCGGCTGAGTGTAAGCCTATCACCTTGCTTAATGATCTTTAGCTAACTAGACTTAGTCATAGAGCAGATTAGCTACCCACCTAGAGCCGAATCAGGCTATGACAAAGAAAAAATCAGCAACCAGAATGCGGAACCCCGCCCACCAGGGACACCTACGGGAAGATCCCAATTATCCCTCATTACTCAATTCTCAACTAGTAAAGCTTATCAACACTTCACTAATCTATTTTAGCTAACAGAGCCAAGTATCACTTCACTACTCTAGCTAGTTTCCACTAACAGTGCTAATCATCACACTATAGTTTAACAAGGCTACTGCCTAAAGTAATTATAACGAATATATTATAATAGGTTATACCTTAAATGGCACTACTGCAGTCCTATCAATCATATCTACATCTGCCATTATAGGCACGTGCAAAATTAAGTCACTAATTAACACACGGTAGATATTATTTCCACTAAGCACTGCAGTGCCCTGGCACTCTGACTAGAGCATTTTTCAAGTCCACCCTAGTTGATCCCAACTCGGGTTTATATGGCAAACTACCAAAGTTGGCCACGTGACGTTATCCTTTATGCCCCCACACAGGTGGCACAGTGGCAGATCATCCCTTGTCAAGAATCCATTTTCCTGGCTTTAGTCCTGTCAAAGTTGTCAGTAATAGTTTAGATTCTCAAACAAGCCAGCGAGTTTCTGTCGAGTTACAACCAAGAGTTGCAAATAACCCCGTCAATCCTCTCGATGTGCCGGAAACCAAGAATTGACAGATGCACTGTTTTCTCCCTAGTCGGGCACTTCCGACCTGTTGATAAACTGTCAATCTTCTGTTCCGTGGTGACAATCCCAGCAGCCATTTCCGTCTGATGTCCGGCAGTATAGATGACAAACGGAACCATTCCATATCCTAAGCCGACAATCATATGTGATTCTAACTGTTAATGAACTGCCAACTCGATGTATCCATTCCTTCTCACTCACCACCAAATGTGTTTATGGGCTGACACGATGTAACCTGTGCAGCTGTGTTTACTCTGTTAGTACGACTGTTGTGGCCTAGAAAATATACGGCCCGCAAACGTCGGTATTATTAGCTGGTTAACTCATGGCGCTCGTGACACTACTTCAGCTTTTAGTCATTTTTTAGTCATTAGTCGCTGTTTCAACTTCACCGCATCAGGTCGTCCCCATTATGCTCCTTTTCGGTGCCAGTCAATATCACACAAAATGCTCCTCACTGTCCCATGTGAAAAGTGGAACAAACAGGAGTCTCGACAAGCCAACAGTCCGCACAGGTACACTATGCATAATATCACCGCCAGAATGCCAACACAAAAGTCCTCCACTAGAAATACAGTTCATCGTCAATGGAAGCGGCAGTCACTAGTAAACCAGCAGCCACACATTACTGCACAAGGGTAAGGCAATCCAATCAGTTCTGCGACAAGCCGACTGCCATTATTCCGAACATGCAGTTCACGCTACAAACAACCGCGGGCAGATGTAATAGCATTTCACACGAAATGGATAGCTCACGGTGTCGCGCCACGCACTCAACTCAATAGCAGGGCGACGGAACCATAAACTTCCTGTCCAACATGGGGAAAATGCGAATGCAAACGGTATCCACAAGTATAACATCTCCAGAGGAAATAAACCGCTTAAACGCCTATCCGCCATATTGGTGACCGGAAGTCCGGTCCAGTCTACTTCCGCTTTGCCTGTACCAAACATAAGTTACTTTAACTCCTCTTATCCCACGCATACGTTAATTTAACTCTTCCTGTCCCAAACATACGTTACTTTAACTCTTCCTATCCCAAGCAAACGTTACTTTAACTCTTCCTATCTCAAGAAGATTTTGCTTTACTTTATTTTCTATCCCAAAATAGATGCTACTTCAACTCTTCCTGTTCCAGGAAGATTTTACTTTAATTCTTCCTATCCCAAGCAGATACTATCTTACCTCCTCCTAACCTGATCAGTTAGTTAAAGTTAGCTGAGTATCCTTTACAGGACGTCGCAGTCAATCCCAGCATTGTTTGGCTGTTTGTGATTTCTGGGCAAGTTTACGTTCAGTAGTTTACCATTGCTTTCTGAACAAACGGTACTTACTTATGAAGTCCAAAGCAAGGCAGTCTGCTACCAAATCGCCCGCAGATGCGCGATAAGAAATCAATGATGGAACCCGTTGAGGCCACCGAAACAGTTACATAAATAAACACACATAGTATTGTTTGGCGCTCACAGAAGGAGAAGAAGGAAGTAGAGACTAGAGGACGCACTAGACAACATACAATTTGGAAGCTATAGTTACCGACTGGGATTCGAACCTGTCACCTCCAAATGACGACAGCGCCTCACTGCAGGAACAAATGTACTTCTAGTCGATCATGATTCGAATTACACTTGTTCCTGCAGCGAGGCGCTGTCGTCATTTGGAGGTGACAGGTTCGAATCCCAGTCGGTAACTATAGTTTTCAAATTGTATGTTGTCTAGTGCGTCCTCTAGTCTCTACTTCCTTCTTCTCCTTCTGTCAGAGCCAAACAATCCTATGTGTGTTTATTTATGTAACTGTATGCGGGATAAGGAATTGCGTCAGCTGCCCTTTCGCTACAGAGACGATCTAAGACAACTTTGTTTTTGTATAATCACATCCCTGGGGATAGAAACTCATGGCCACGTAGCTAGCGATCTAGCCACTGCACTAAGTGGGTTTCACGTCAAGCCTGGAGTATTCAATAGAAATTGGGTGGTTTCTTTGGGAGAGAGAGAGAGAGGGGGGGGGAGAGAGCATGAGAGGAGTGAACGAGAGAGGGGGAGAGACACCAAAGGAAAGAGACTAATAGTGAGTGAGATGGGATAGGGGGTTAAAGAGGGGGAGAGAAAAAGGGAGAGAGAGAGCGAGAGAGGGAAGGAACGAGAGAGACAGCAACGGAAAGATGGAGGGAAAGATGGAGGGAGAGACAGAGGGTGAAAGAGAGGGGGAAATGGAAAAGAGAGAGAGGCATATATTCAGTCGCCGTCAGTCGTTCATGAGTCAATTCTTGAGTCGCATTACTGACAGTATTTAGTTCTTGTCCGTCCCGTACCATACTTCATCCTCTGATTGTTGTATCATTACTTATATTCCAGTCTTGTATCAATGCTAGTATATTGTCCATTGAGTGTTGCATCACTGTTACTAATTCATCATTTCAAAGTTGAAGAACATCTGCGTTCCTTCGGTAAGGTGCTGTCGTCATTTGAGAGCGAAAATTTCGAATTTCAGTGTGGTCACTATGGTTTCATCATCATCATCATCATCATCATCATCATCATCATCATCATCATCATCATCATCATCATCATCATCATCATCATCTTCCACTTCTGCCGTCAAGGGTCACTATAGTTTCACTACCATATATTCTTTAGCGCAATGGTTCTCAACCTTTTTTGGCCCGTACATCCCTTCACCATATTTTCAGAACGTCATCCCTCTCCCCCCCCCCCTCTAAATTACCCCCCCCCCCCCCCGCCCCTACACAGTATACGTAAAAAATGGAAGCGAAATTTCATAACACATACTAGAGCAAGTCTAGACGTTTATATAAAACGTGATTTGCTGGTCTACTTACGTTATAAAATGAATTTCAGAAGGGCGAAAAGTACAGAACTGTAAAGTATGGAGGGGGAATTCCCCACCGGTTGAGAACCACTGCTCTAGTGTGACCTCTAGTCTGTATTTCTTTCCTATGCTTCTTTTAGCACCAATTAATGTATTTGAATTTATTTCTCATGCTAAAGTAAGTCGCCTGTAATTGTCTCTTCTTCTTCTACCCTCTTTAGCCGATTGAAACATAGGCCAAGTACCAATCACCGGAAGCCGTCCTATCCTAAGGTGTAAACATACAATCCTACAATGCAACAGCCTACTTATAGTATAACACATAAATACCGCATGGAATACTTTCTATTGAAAGTATTCTCATGGAATCCACGGTTCATTCAGAGGACACTCCGGCTACTAGTTCACGAAACCTCGAATCATTCTATACATTTTACTGCTGCAGGTCATAGCTAAGAATGTTCACGATTGCCAACCATAGATTGGCAGTTCAATATAATGAATATGTTTCTAAATGTACTTTTCAGGGAGGAATGATTCAAATGGTCAGGTCACTCCAGTCTTGGCTGTAGTTTGAACACACCGCGGGACAAAAGGGCGGAAACGCAAGAGAACCGACTTTATTACACTAATTAGTTCAGAAAGTAATGCACCATATCGTTTTTCTCAGCTAATAATGAAGGTATAAACAGGAAATTTTGCACACCTCAAAAATGGGATGTACCGATTTTGTGCACCAAAATGCAACCCAACCGGTCAAATAATATGGCTGCCCTTTAGTCGAATTGGAGCGTGTTAGCAACTTATGTTATAGGCAGCAAATTATGATATGATTTCTCGTTGCAGAGAAGGATGCTGTTGTGAACATTCACAAGCGGTTATCTGATGTGCTTGGAAGTTTTGCAGCCGGCGGGAGTACAGTCAGTTGCGGGGTTCAGAAAATCAAAGAAACAGGAAGTGGAGATACGGAGCTGTTAGATCGGCAGCGCTGTAGACGTCCTGCCACAGCCACCAACGCAGAAATGTTGAAATGAGCTGACGGAATTATTCTTACTGATAGGTGAATCACTACTCAACAAGTGGTCTTACCGCTGTCAGTCGGCAATAATAGTGCAAACGTAGTTACAAAAACTCTCGGATTTTCTAAGGCTTGAGCAAAAAGGGGTTCCTCGAAGTCTCACAAATGGCCACCGATTGAAAAGGAAAACAATTTCTTCTGAATTGTTGGAGCGTTTCAATGTTGACGGAGAGACCTGTTTGGCTAAAATTGTTACAGGTGACGAAACCTGGGCACATCATTGTGAACCTGAGACAAAAAGACAGTCATTGGAGTGGCATCATCCGTATTCAACACGAGGAAAGAAATTCAAGATAACGCCTTTAGCTGCAAAGGTCGTGATCACTGTTGTTTGAGACATTGAAGGTGTGATTCTTGTGGGAGTTATGCCAAGAGGAGAGACAATCAATTCGCAGGCTTGCAATAAGACATTGAACAAAAAACATCAATAAATATTTTCGCAGAGTTCGATTGCACAAGAATCCAACAGACCTGCTTCTCCTTCACGACAATGCGCACCCTCACACAAGTCTGTCAACGCCGTAAGCAATCACCAAATTGAGTTGGACAGTACTACCCCATCCACCTAATAGCCCCGATTTGGCACCCTCTGATTGTCATCTATATCACTCTGGCATAAAGCCGTAAAAGTTGATGAGGGTTATGTTGAATAATACTGATGTTTACATGACACAGAGGCAGACATGCAACACAATGTTTCAGCTTTCTCATATGCCTGTGCCAACTTTGGGCTTAATATCAACTTGGAGAAGACTGTAGTTATGTACCAGCCAGCTCCATAGACTACGTGTTGTGGACAAGTTCACCTATCTTGGCAGCACTGTGTCACAAGCTGCCACGATTGATGACGAAGTTAATGAAAGAATCTCCAAGGCCAGCGCGGTTTTTGGCAGACTGTACAAGAATGTATGGGACAGAACTGGAATAAGCCTGCAAACAAAGCTGAAAGTCTATAAAGCAGTTGTATTATTCACACTGCTATATGCTTGTTAAACATGGACTGTTTATCAGCGATATGCTTGGAAATTAAACCACTTCCACACAGTCTGCCTTAGGAAGCTATTGAAGATTAAATGGCAAGACAAGATCCCAGACACTGAAGTTCTAGAAAGAGCGTCCACGCCCAGTATCCACACTCTACTAATGAAGAATCAGATTCGCTGGGCTGGTCACTTAACTCGTATGCCAGATCACAGGCTCTCTAAACGAATTTGTTACGGCGAGCTGCGTTGTGGTAAACGCTCCCAAGGCGGCCAAAGGAAACGGTTTAAAGACATTCTGAAAATATCACTGAAAGCTTTTGGAATTCATCTTGACACCTGGGAGACTGCTGCTAAAGACCGCAATTCGTGGCGCGCATCATTACACAAGGGTGCAGTCACTTGTGAAGCAACCGGGACTGCAAGAGCTGTGAAGAAAAGGCTGGACAGAAAAGACAGAAAAATCACTGCAGGAGATCCTCCACCGGGGACGTCAAGCATTCTTTTCCCACATTGTCAAAGAACATTTCGAGCCAAAATAGGCCTTATCAACAATCTTAGAACTCACGGCTCTATACTTTCAACCCCACTGGGGAAATGAATGGTCATCATCATTCTTGATGGACAAACAACAACAACACAACAACGTGTGTGTGTGCGTGCGTGCGTGCGTGTGTGTGTGTGTGTAGTGTGTGTGTGTGTGTGTGTGTGTTGTTTTTTTTTTATTGTTTTTTATCTGATCCGCCTACCATTCGATATACCAAAACGAATAAAGTATGTAAAAAATACCAATTTGTAACTCTTTTCTATCAAGGTATTAGAATTGTTGACTTATTTTGTTGTTGTTTGTTTGTTGTTGTTGCTAGGTCAAGGTCAATTATTTCCGCGTTTATTAAAATCTCTTGATTCAAAGCAATATTTCTCAGTTTGTGAATTAGCAAACATCAAGACACAAACAATATGTTGCACCATTTATCTCTGCCATATTTCGCTGTACCTCGTCATGTGTATACTACAGAGGTAGGAAAACATGTCAACATATAATAAAATAGCGTAATGAAGCCTTTCAACCGAAATAAGCAAAACATATTGTCATTTGTTTCAATGACAACGCGGTAGTTTTAAAGAGGCTGTCATGTCTTTTCTTCCTTACATAATTATGGTTTACCCAATTTCACTGTCTGTTCTGTGCATTAACCTTATGTAGTATACTGGTGACGATATAGAGCGTAGTATTCCAGGCAACAAATCGTGGAATATAGTTTATCTTCATTATCCCAAACATCTTCATTGACGTTATACATGGTATTAACGGGACAATAACAAACATAATTCATAACATTAAACACAACAGCTTTGCAAAAATTACCAACTACACATATCCATATACAACCATTTGAATAATAGTCCCTGAAAGGCGGACTCTCATCCTTCTAAGATTTGAAACATTTCTGCTTCAGGTCGTCTAAACAGGCCCTAAAGATTTAAATAATGTACATTCATAAAGCTATCTCACAGATACAACATTGGTCGCCTCTATTTCCATTTGCAAACTTAGGAAGCTTTGCATGACTGCCTCGGCCTTCAAGGTCAAGGCTGATTTGTTGTATGTTCCGTCAGGGCTTAAAAATCACATACTCTTATTCCGGCTTTGATATACTAGTGTTTGTGTTTCGGCGGGGGCTGGATGGATAAACGGGTGTGATTGAGCGGGTTGGTAGGTGGGCTGAAGGATGGAGTAATGGGTTGTTTAAGGGGTAAATAAAAACACTGCGTATATTAATGTGGGGATATGGATGAATTAGAGGTGAATGCGGACTTCACCGTCGACATTACACTCTTGTCACATACACGTAATCAAAGGCAGGATAAACTAATCGCGCTTGAAGAGATGTCACAAGAATTAGATCTAAATATTTACCGGGGAAAGACAAAGATATTGAGATTAAACCAAACAAATCCCCTCTGCCGTGCGTCCACCTTGACGAGGCAGAGGGGCTTGAGCGTTCCAATGACCCCAAGAGCTATGCCGACGGTAGCACAGCTACTGGTAGGGTCACCCATGTCGGACAGGTCAAGGGAGAGGGACCAGACGAAGTGACGCACAAACCTGCTGCCTTGTAGGTAGACTGGGGACAGTCAAAGGCTAGGGAAAGCATCCCGAACAAATGCTTGTCGAAATCGGATGTACTGAGCCACAGGCTTGACAAAGAAGTGCAACGTAACTTTATCATTTCATGATGCCACAGATGAAAATTAATCGTTATGGTGCTAATCCCGTGAAGTCCCATCAGGCGGTGATAGTGCCGGGCCCCCTGCCTCGAGGGGGTCCACCCATGACTACTGGTGGTCACCTTCCCCTGTGCTGTGGAGTCAAGGCACAGAGGAGTAGGTTAAGAGCTATTGACCAAACACCCCGGACACTCAACATACTACAATGGAATGCAGAAGGAGTTTATAACAAGAAAGCCTCCCTAACACAGCGTCTTCATAAAGATAGAATAGATGTGGCATGCATTCAAGAGACACACCTCAACGCCAATCGCACATTTTCAGTCGAGGGATATCAGGCAACACGTTTCGACCGCGAAGGACACAAAGGAGGAGGTGTAATACTTACACGAAATACAATACCTTGCAGCGAAGTATCTGTGATCTCTGACAACCAAACGGAAATTATAGGTGTTGATATAATGATAAAGGACGTGAAAATAAGAATTTACAATCTATATAGCCCGGCAGATAAGGATCTTACACTCTCAAACATGGAAATAACTGACACAAATTGCATTGTTGTCGGAGACTTTAATAGCCGTTCAGAAAGATGGGGATACCCAGATACTGACAAAAGAGGAGATGAAGTGGAGGAATGGGAAATAGACTCAAATCTCCATCTACTTAACAAAGCGGATGACACACCGAGCTTCTACTCCAGAAGATGGATTACCACTTCTACTCCAGACTTAGCTTTCTGCACAGGAGACATCCTCCACAAAATCGATCGCCATGTGCTGGACCAATTAGCACGTAGTGACCACAGACCAATCAAGCTTGTAATAAATATGGAGTATGTTCCACAGGAGCAAAAGCCTTTGCCCCGTTGGAATTACAAACGAGCAGATTGGGACAGATTTGCCATACTAACAGACAAATATTGTGAAAACGTAAATACACGATATGGCAACATGAAGCAAATGGTGGAAAGTCTAAACAGAGAAATAATACAGGCGGCCACTGAGTCTATTCCAAGAGGATCAAGGACAAATTACAAACCATACTGGACTGAAGAACTACAATTTTTGGAGGACAAAGTTGAAGATGCTAGGAAGACCGCAGAGAGAGAACAAACAACTGAAGCGAACATCTCTCTCAAAGCCATCTCAGCAAAATATAAAAGAACAGTAAATCAAACAACAAGAGATTGTTGGAGGAAAAAAACAGAAAACCTGAATTTTGACAGGGATGGAAACAAACTATGGAAACTAGTGAAAGCCATGAACAATGAAGGACCTAGAAACAAACAAATAACAATTAAACAAGGAAATGCCTTGCTTACAGGAAAAAAGGCTGCAAATGCACTAATGGAACACTATGCCAGTGCAAACCACATTGATATTACAGCCGAACAGAAGAAAGCAATCAAAGATAAACAGATACATCATACATATACAGATACAGCAGCAGAATATATGATGGCAAATCTAACAATGGAAGAAATGGAACAAGCAATGAATACCCTAAAAAAAAAGACATCACCAGGAAAGGATGGAATCACAAATGAAATGCTAATAGGACTAGGCACTAAGGCAAAAAAGAAACTACTAGCAGTCCTAAATTACAGCTGGAAGAGGGGAATAGTCCCACAGGCATGGAAGGAAGCTATACTAATACCAGTCCCAAAGAAAGGAAAAGACCTGGAAGAACCAAATGGCTATCGACCTATCAGTCTTCTTAGCTGTGTAGGAAAATTAATGGAACGCATTATCAATGGCAGGCTAACATGGCATCTGGAAGAAAACCAACTCTTAACACCTCACCAAGCAGGATTCAGAAAGTACAGATCTACTGAAGATCAAATAACCTATATAGCTCAGGAAATAGAGGATGCCTTCCAAGAGAAAAAGCACACACTAGCAGTCTGGATAGATTTAGAAAAAGCATTTGATAAAGTATGGAAGGAAGGACTGAAAGTAAAACTGCAAAAAATGCATGTTTGCGGGAAAATGTACAAATGGATCAGCCACTACCTTGAGAACAGAACTGCCAGGACAAAAGTACAAGGACAAACCAGCAAAATAATGCTGTTGGAGCAAGGTGTCCCCCAAGGAGGAGTTCTTTCACCAACATTATTCCTAGCATATATAAACGACATCACGGAAAATTTTCCAGCCAGAGTACACACATCATCCTTTGCAGATGACCTAGCCATATGGACATCTGAAGAATATATTAGTACAGCTAACAGCAGAATACAGCAAGCCTTATTAGCGCTAGAGGACTGGTCAAAATCATGGCTAGTGAAGATAAGTGAGGAGAAAACAACATGCACAGTGTTCTCCCTCTCAACTAAAACTCAGCAACCTAAGCTGGTATTGAATGGAAAAATATTGCGCCATGAAGAAAATCCAAACTATCTAGGAGTCACCTTTGATCGTCGCCTGACATGGAAGACACAGGTTGAGAAAAATCGAACAAGAGCAAGGCAAAGAATGGCAATCATGAAAAAGCTTGCTGGTACAACATGGGGAGCAGATGAGAAAGTTCTCAAGAAGTTATATACTGGACGGGTGAGGCCAGTACTGGAATATGGCATTGCAGCTTGGGCAACAGCAGCTAAGTCAAACTTTAACAAAATAAGTAGAGTCCAAAATCAAGGAATGCGAATCATAACTGGAAGCCTGAAGACAACGCCTATTAATGAATTAGAAAAGATCACTTGTTTACAACCAATGCAGGATAGAAGAGATAGCAGAGCCCAGCAACAAGCAGAAAAATTTAGAAGATTGACAGACCACCCTATGTACAACAGATTTAATGGTTTTGGAAAGGGAAGACTGAAGCGTAGCAACTTTGTAGAAACTGCAAAACGAAGGATTAGGTCAGATCCTATTCTTAACATATCAACAGTCAAGCCCATACACAATGCACACAAGTTCCCAGCTTGGAGACGGCAGCAACTGCCTGAGATGATAGAAAACATTCCTGGTATTGAGAAAAAGAACACTCAGCATGAAACCGAAAGAAGAGAAATAACCCTAAACTACATAAAAGAACATTACCCAAGCAGGAATTGGACCCATGCATATACAGATGGATCAGCCAAAAATTCAATAGAGAATGGAGGAGGAGGAATTCTCCTAAATTTAAAGAATGGAGCGAAACAAACACATTCAATGGCAACTGGAAAATTTTCAAGTAACTTCAAAGCGGAGGTAGAGGCTCTGAAAACTGCAGCAGAAATGCTCCTGATGGAGGAAAATAAAGAGAAGCAAATAGCTATCTTCACAGATGCAAAGTCAGCTGTCTCAATACTGAAGAGCAATAACAGCACAGAACTAACTGACCTAAGAGCAGCACTCCATGGTCTATGCCAGAAATCCAAAAAAGTTGTAATACAGTGGATCCCATCACATTGCAGTATACCTGGAAACGAAGAGGCTGACAGACTGGCAAAAGAGGGCGGACGACTACCACAGCCTGACATAGACATAACCTATAATGAGGCAAAGAGGTTGATAAAAAGCACTTATAGAACCAAATGGGAATCAGAGCATCCAGGCCATCAGAAGGATGATGCATATTACAAACTCGACCGAAGAGAACAAGTAGCAATCTTCAGACTCCGCACAGGACATAACAGGCTGAAATACCACTTGTTCAATAAACTAAAGATAGGAGATACCGATGAATGTAATTGTAGAACTGGAAAAATGACAGTAAAACATTTGCTGCAGGATTGCCCAACGTATGCAGAACAGAGAAAGATATTTTGGCCCACACCTGCTTCATTTGAGGACAAGCTCTATGGAGATATCAACAAGCTAAAGTTGACCGCAGATTACTTTAACTATATACAGGTTGACATTTAAAGGTGCATGAAGACCCAGAGGCATGAAATGGAATATTGCTTGGATAGCAAATCCATTACGTGGAAAGTCCAAATCAAAAGCCCATTGTGTGGGCTTTATAAAAGGTGGAAAAGTGTCCTAGTGGCACGAAATGGAATATTGCTTGGATAGCAAATCCATTACGTGGAAAGTCTGAATCAAAAGCCCACTGTGTGGGCTTCATAAAAGGTGGAAAAGTGTCCTAGTGGCACGAAATGGAATATTGCTTGGCTAGCAAATCCATTACATGGAAAGTCCGAATCGAAAGCTCACTGTGTGGATGTCATCTGCAGACTGCATACTTCTGGTTTCCGGAAGAACATCCTATGGTGAACGGAAGGCCCAATATACGGAAGTGAGGCTAAGCAGCCATGTGCAGGACGTGACGATTCCTTGGGTGAGCCCAGTACCAGAGCGCTATGTATCGGCTCTGCAAGTATGGAAGCCTCCTTGGATGGCGGGGAATGCCCATGGTCTGCCCCTGCCTTCCCTTGAGGGCTGACCAGGATCTTTGGCTGTTCTATATGGACCAGCTGGGATGGGGATAACACCACAACAGTGAGAGTCAAACGTCCTAAGAAACCCCCGGGAAGGTTAACCCGGTCAACAAATGCCCGCAGAAGTCGGATGTGTCGGCCTAACGGCGCAAGAACGCAGCTCTGCTGTAAACAGGCACAACGCAATCACATCCGAAAAAAACTCCGGATGAACGAAGAAGAAGAAACCAAACAAATAAGAACCCGATCTCCCTATGTGAAACCTCACTTCAGGAGGCGGAAACATACACCAATTTGGGAAATTATATATATATAAAGGTGGGGACATAGTCAGAGGTATTAACATTAGAAAGTAAAAAGTAAGAAATTTCATAGCACTAGAAAATGTGTGGAAGTGAAAGGAAGTTAAACTTAACATCAAATGTGTTAACTAGTATGTTAAACGCCGGCTCTGTGGAGAAGTGGTTACCAATGCAATTCATAATCCCGCATACCGAGTTCGAAACTCAGCTGCGGGCGATTTGGAAGCAGACCACCTGGCGTTGGTTTCTATACAGCGGTAGGAGGGCTGGTCGCTCATAAAGCGTAAAGCAGAACGTAAGAAAGTAAAGAAGGTAAATTTGCCCATGAATTACAAACAGCCAAAATATGCTGGAATTGACTACTACGTCCTGTGAAGGATATGCAACTATGTTAAATCGGTACTACTGTATGGGTCAGAAACATGGAGCCGCAGAAGTCGGATGTGTCGGCCTAAAGGCGCAGTATCGCAGCACGCTGTAAACAGGTACAACGTAATCACATCCGAAAAAAGACTCCGGATGAACGAAGAAGAAGAAGAAGAAGAAGAAGAAGAAGAAGAAGAAGAAGAAGAAGAAGAAGAAGAAGAAGACGGAGGAGGAGAAGGAGGAGGAGGAGAAGAGAGGAGAGGAGGAGGAGGAGGAGATATACAACAATAATAAAGCGGCAAACAGCTTTTTTTTATTTTGATCATGTGATGAGAAGAGAGGCATTTGAGAACATTGTGACAACTGTAAAGATCGAGGGGAAGAGAGAGAAAGGCAGACCAAGTGAAATGATGCCGGATGGATTGAGACGGTGGATCTCTGCTTCATTCTCCTACTTCTCTGAGTTCCGATCAATGCATGTGAATGTATTTCTCATTTTCTCTAAGAGCACACTGACAACCGATAAGATGCGATTCCCACCACCCAACATGCAAGATGATCATTCACCAAAGGAACCCGGCCAGCCACCGACAGTTGGCAATTTGTTAATAAAAGTGACGTCATGGCTCTCGAGACATCCCCATAAGCTCTCAGTCTCTATAAATTAAAATAGTTTGATGCTAACTACCCGTGGCTTTAGACACGTCTAAAGCTTAAGATAAATCTACGATCCTGCGATGTCAACCGACAGTGGATAACCTGGCTATAAAGTTGTTTTTTTAAAGGCAAATAAAAAGCCTAGTACATCGTATTACAGCAACTAGATTAAATACTCAATATCTTTCCATTCCTTGGCCCAAGGTGACAAGAAAGAACACCAAAATAATTCCAACCAAGATGGTGATCATTAACTGTGTGGCACAAACACGCCTCCAGCGCTGCTGTTGTTCGACAGGAGTGATGACCTTTGGCTGTATCACAACTTAGAGCCAAGACAACATTCTCTAGCTGTTGGGCTTTCATACGCACCCACGCTAAATGGTACCCAATGTTTAGTTTGTTGGTGGGTGGTGGGTGAATGAATCCACTGATCACACACACACACACACACACACACGCAAACACACACACACACACTCACACACATACACACACACGCACACACACACACACACACACACACACACACTAAATTGTACCCAAGGTTTGGTTTGCTGACGAGTGAGTGCATGAATCTACACACCCCCACACTAAATGATACCCCAGGTTTAGTTTGTTGGTGGGTGGTTGGTGAATGAATCCACTGATCACACACACACACACACACACGCACGCGCGCGCGCACATACACACACGCATACACACATTAAATTGTACCCAAGGTTTGGTTTGCTGACGAGTGGGTGAATGAATCTACACACCCCCACACTAGATGATACCCCAGGTTTGGTTTGTTGGTGGGTGGTTGGTGAATGAATCCACTGATCACACACCTACACTAAATGGTACCTATATATATATATATATATATATATATATATATATATATATATATATATATATATATATATATATATATATATATATATATATATAATAGCTGACCCGGACCGGCTTCGCCCAAGCCCTGGAGGGGATCTATCTATCTATCTATCAGTCTGTCTGTCTGTCTGTCTGACTGCTTGTTGTTTGTCTGTCTGTCTGGCTGACCCGGCCCGGCTTCACCCAGTCCCTGGTGGGGAGCATCTCATTTAATTCATATACGTAGTCATATAAGCTCCCGCTCCCGACTATCTGTCTGTCTGTCTGTCTGTCTGTCTGTCTGTCTGTCTGTCTGTCTGTCTGTCTGTCTGTCTGACCCGGCCCGGCTTCACCCAGTCCCTGGTGGGGAGAATCGAATTTAATTCATATACGTAGTCATATAATCTCCCGCTCCCGACTATCTGTCTGTCTGTCTGTCTGTCTGTCTGTCTGTCTGTCTGTCTGTCTGTCTGTCTGTCTGTCTGTCTGTCTGTCTGTCTGTCTGTCTGAGCCGGCCCGGCTTCACCCAGTCCCTGGTGGGGAGCATCTCATTTAATTCATATGAATTAATATAAGTAGTCAAATAAGCTCCCGTTCCCGACTATCTGTCTGTCTATCTATCTGACCCGGCGTGGTTTCGCCCAGCTCCTGGCGCACAGTAACTTAAATGAATGTCCTTCCACACACCATCCATTATTTTTAATGAAACTGTTTTCAATCACCTGCATGACTGTAGATAACTTCTTTAAGCATAAAAAGATGGGTTACAATGTTATGCATTATGCATTATTTTTATGAAAACTTTGAAAATGCCTTAAAGATTATATCATTATTTATTATAACTCAAATGCCTGTAAATAACTATAGAGAAAGAGTTTAACAATAGTGCAAGTAAGTCCAACAATATGACTATAAAGTATATAGAAATGTTATTAAAAGTTATGCCCCTTGAAATAACTTTTCTAGAGTGAAGTCCCCCTGCTATATAGAAATTATATAATGAAAAATGAAATATTAAATGTTATTAAGTAAGTAGCCGATTTTACACTAAGAAACTATTACAGTCGGTTGCACAGGATTGAAAGGAAGACGTGTAGAAAATTTCATCTCAATCGGATGTACCGTTATCGAACGCATAAAGGACGGACGGAAATACATACATTGTGTTTTATATATGTGATAGCGCCAAACCAACGAAATTTTGGTTTGGTCTATCTCGAGTTAAAAACCTGGCCACACCGGAACTCGGCTTAACAAAGGAATCGGAAGCCAGTTTTGTTTTAGCAGTCCTTTGTGCTGATGAGAGATGCGGGCAGCATGGCCTTCAGTTCAGTGCTGTTCTGTTGTTGTCAGGTGTGGGAACAATTCCCTGAGTTGATCTGTGTCAACTAATGTTGTGACAAAACTGTAAGTTTTAACTGATTAAGTTTAAAATGTTTAATTTAATAAATATTTGTATAATCGCAGCACACGCCAGTTTACCAATTTGAAAGTGTTTGCATGTGTGGGAACAAAGCTGTTAGGCAGAGTGGTAGGAACAAAGAAATATAAATAGATAATGTAGATGAGTATTACTAAAGTGAGCTGTTCTACAGATCAATGTAACGTCCCTGAGGTTTTAGGAATATAACATTTAATTCATAGAAATGTCAGCAATCAGACAATGGTGATGTGACATATGTAGAATAGGTCATTGATGGTGGCGAAGTACCATAGAGACTGATGTCATGTCATGCCAGCCATGCTGGCACAAGATTATTTTGTTGGGAATTATGTTACATGGTTATCCTATGGCATTAATGTGTTACTGTCTAAATAGATATGTGGGAGATTCACCAAAATATACAATGTGTGGGGTCATAAATTAGTTTATGGTAAAGACTGAAATAATGCCACATGGTGCCATGCAGGCCATGTTGGCATGGAAGGGAGTAAGTGCTTGTGAGGTTGCTAGAAATGAAGGTTACTTAACAACAGAGTGGTGAGAATCATATGTGTATGTGTATACAGCAGCAATATATGTTTACAGGATTATTCTGTGACAATGGTGGGCATCACATTGGATGTTTGGTCAAGTGTTGGGTATGAACACTCCAAAGCAACATGAGTAGGGGAAAATAACCATAATATATGTGTAATATTTATAACATGTGTAAAGCAGGGAAGGGTACTTACATGTTATATGTGGCAATGATGGGTTAATGGTTAATATATGTAGTTAGGCCACATAAATAGTAATTGGGGAGAAATGAATATATTGATGCTATGTACTTTTAGTAGGTACACAGTTAACTAGAATAGCCTGGAATGAATCACTTCAGTGCCCTTTAATGTTAGAATTATACACAATTTGGCATTTCAACAATATTCAACATAGTACAGGAATTGGATGTTCAGCAGTAAGTGAAGTCTGGCATCACATCTGTTACCAGAATGCAGTAATGTTTGTGTAGGTGTATCAAGTTGTTGATGGAATCAGTGACTGAGATTCTGCCTTAAGTTAAGCATAGCGGTTGTCGCACGGGGGAGAGAATGTGATTTAGTACTGCGTACCACCCTTCGCAGAGATATTAATATGTATTTGTCATGTGACATGAAGCGTAAGATAGCAAAACTTATAACCGGTGTATCATAGGAAGAATGGTGGGGAACAAAGCGCACAACTGCACATTTGCTGTCCACTCACAGATAATATTACACTGATTGTGTTGGGCCTTGAATAACACTTATTGGTCATTAGTGTGTGGTTATGACATAATATATATAATACACTGGTTGTTATATTAGTGCTGATATTCTGCTTCTGCTCATGAACATGGTTATGCTTTGATCCTGTCTCATATGGATGATGCACTCTTACTTGATACTAATGGTGTGTTTATTTTATGAACTGTCTTAAGGGTATCATAGAGTTCCTAAATGAGTTCCTGTGTAATAAATGTTTATCTTTATCTTTAACTTTCTGTGAATGTTGTGATTCTTCTATGTGTAAGGTTACATTGTCACATTCTACAGATATGGTGTTTCCACATTGTATGTATGTCTGTTGCTTTTCATAGTTAGACATGTTTTGCTTGCTGGTTGTTAGTTTGTAATGCTAATCAGATGCTGTAACTTGCACAGTATCATATTAGTGCTGGTACTCTTCATGCAAACTGGGACATTGTTGAGGTAGTTGTCCAGTGAAGTCCCTATGTTGAGGTAACTTAGTGTCTGATGGTGGCAGAGTTCATAATGTTGTGTATTGTTGCATAGGAGTAAAGTGTACTATCAGATGTGGAGCACAGGAGTTCAACCTGTCAATATATGTTTTATATTAGGGAAAAGAGTACGGTGTGTTAGCAAAACAGTTGCCGGTGTGCGTAACAGTGGATAGGGAATTGTTGAGCATTAGGCTGAGAATATAGTAGGTAGTGTTTAGTTGTGACAATATCTTGGGTTGAACATTGATAGTGTTCCATGAACTTGTGGTTTATAGGGAATATTGTGTTGTCTGGTGTTACCGGTGACTTGGTACAAATTAATGTATAAAATATTCTAGAAGGTGTAGACAGGGAACTGATTATGGGTTCCTTGGCAAATGTAGCCACTTTGGTAGGTAGGAATGACAGCCTAATTTACCAGAACAAAGATGTCATTCTTATGCCTGTTAACTGAATCAATGCTGATATGTTGTTTGTGTGCAATGTCTGTTATATGTTAACCAAATGTGTTGAGATGTTGTGGCTGTTTGCAACGGCTGATGTATGTACTCTGTTGTTTGTAGCTATGTGTTTACAGCTGGACAAATGAGATCAATCTTCCACGGCTTGTGTATGTAGGAGCTGTGTGGTGTAGTTACATTGAACTGAAAAGGTGGAGCAGATTGACATTGTTGCATTAGGTGGTCCATTCTAGCAATATCAAGTGTAATCTCATGATAGCAGTGGCACAATTGGAGAAGAAAATAAAGTGGGTGACCTGATGATGCAATACTGATTGTTGTATTTAACAATTAGAGATGTA
This sequence comes from Cepaea nemoralis, assembly GCA_014155875.1. Classification (NCBI taxonomy): domain Eukaryota; kingdom Metazoa; phylum Mollusca; class Gastropoda; order Stylommatophora; family Helicidae; genus Cepaea; species Cepaea nemoralis. Next base: position 22,984 of record JACEFZ010012721.1, read on the forward strand.
GTCACCTTGAAGAAGGGGGTAGCAAAGAATGATCATGACATAGACATCAAGGGTTACCTCAGAATAACAGAATAGATAATTAGATGGAGGTACATTTATGACCTATGGGTTAATTCATGTGCTCATTGCTTCATGTGTTTAATATGTCTTCTTTACAATGATAATCATAGATTGTGTTTTCCATTGTTACAGGAGCGGCTGACTAGTTAGTGTCAGCAGGCCTGGGTTCTTGGTGGGATAGTAAATTGTCACAACTCTTTGTTTATGTCATGTCTTGGGGTTTATGTTCTGTAACCTATGTTTTTGTAGTGCCTTATTGTCTGTGCAGTGTTGCTTGTGTCAAGGTTCTTTATTGTGTCAGCCTAACCAGCTATTGCTTGGAGCACCTGTGTTGTGGTACTTGGTGTACCCTGTTGTCTTAAGTGCTGTTGATTGGTTAGGGGTTACCCACTGTGGTGATTTGATATATACAGTTGTCTATTGTATCTGTTATTGACATGCATTGTGCTGTTCGAAGAAATAAATAAAGAGCTTGTTTAGTTGTCCTTGATTTGTTTGTTTAGTCTCTTTTAGTTTTTACTTTTTACAGTCAATATTTCTACCACAATCTAACACCTTAATCCAATGTCTGGGTCTCAAATATGACAGTCAGTCCAGAGTTGAGGCCCCTGCCTGAGATCTCGTATATCTTCTTATCTAATCACTATCATCTTTTTTTGTTGGTTGAGGCGGTGTGAGGTTCTCTCTCTTTTCACTATTTTTCTTCTTTGGCCGTAACGAAGTCAGAACTACTCTTTACCTCTTAGCACCGTAGTGAAGGAAGCATCAGTCTTTATGATTGTCTCCCTTTCTCTTTTACCATCGACTACAAAATGGCGACCCCGACGAGATATAGTGGCAGCCTTTGAATTGTTCTGTTAGGAATTGTTTTAGTATCTAGTGATTGTTTTGTGTGATAGGTCAGTGTTTATGTTTGTGGTGTCCATTGTCTTTGAGTTGTGACATTAGAACCCAGGTTTGCTGCTGAGATCCCCCGGGCATTGCTGCACAAGAGAGGAGTCCCCTGTATGGTGAGTGGGCTCAGATAAATTGCCTCCTAGTACACCTTCACTGTATCGTATCCAGAGCAAAGATGGCTCTGTCTTCAACGTTAGGGACCGTAGCTCCCCTCCCAGTTGGTGCCCCTGACATCACAGGGCCCACTGGTGAAGTCAGGTACATAGTGGCACCTGTGAAGATAGAAGTACCTTGTTTTGGCCGGCAAGGTGGGCCAGCTGTTGAGAAGTATGTGAGGAAGGTGAGATCTGCCTGGAGGGCTGGTGCGGTGTGCGATGAAGATAAAGTGGACATTATTTGTGAAAGTGTTGCTCCCAGTGTGTGGGCGGAACTTGAACTTAGGTCAGCTTGTAATGACCCTGAGGAGATGCTGCAGACCATTCAGCAGGTATATGGAGAGCAGCGCAGCATGGTGGAACTGGCTGCGGCTTTCTTTCAAGTAACACAAGATGCAGAGGAATCCATCATGGATTTCTCTCACCGGGTCCACAAAGCCTTTCGTTTGGTGCTGGAAGCTCAGAGAAAGAGGGGCATGGTTGCTTGGGATCCAGTGATCCTAAGAGACTGGTTTGTTGCAAAACTACATAATGTTCTCAGCAGGAGAATGGCAGAGGAGAGGATATTGCATGACCCGTCAGTGACTTTCCTTTGTGTTAGAGACTTGGCCATGCGATGGGCTGGTGTGTCGTTAGCTCCAGAAGTCTGTACATACCAATATGTAGAACGTCAAGATTACAGTTCAGAGAGGTGGCCTAATGCCAGTGGTCAGTGTCAAGGGGTCCAGCATGATGATGTGGTGGTGGAGGAACTTCGAGCTAAGCTAGGTCGGATGAGAGCCTTAGCTGATTCGTTGCTGCAGCCCAAGGTACAACGCAAGAGGTGCAATGTTTGTCGAAGCCGCACACACCTCCAAAACAGGTGTCCGAAGAGAGGGGTTGGTGTTATTCAGAACCCCTCTGGAGTCAATTGTAGCAAAGCATTTGCCAACGTAAGCCACCGAGACCAGCAGGGCCTTAAGCGACAACAGAGTCCGCCCCAGGTTGATCCTTCTAAAGGATCAGCCCCAGCAGTTCAGGTGGGTGCAGTGTCAACTTCTGGTAGCCGGATGGTTATGTGTGGCAACCAGAGAAATTTCTTTCGCAGGAAGAGGCGGAGGAGGAGGGGACAATGGAAGTCTCCTTGTGTCAGTGTGGCTGAACAGTTAGAGGGTGACTTGAGGGTTAGACTTGTGACAGATGGTCAAAGTGATGTGACAGATGGTCAGTGTTTTGTGACGGGTGTGGGCCAAAATTTTCTGCATACCGATATGTCATCTCGTGACTTTGTGCAAAAGGGGATTGTGAAAGACCACCAGCAAGAACTTTTGCCCGTTAGACATGGTTGTGAAAGATAGAGACTGTTTTCATCCGTTTAGAAATTCCAGTCTTTTGGATTGACAGCCTTAGTGTAGTTAGTTAATTAGCAGTTATGTTTTGCTGTTGTTATATATTATGATTGCAGGTAGATGGTGTCATGTGATGACATGTCTTTCTTTTAGAGTGCAAGAACGCCAGGCAGACCAGGTGAAAGGGGTGGTTCTGTTGTTCATGTGGTGTTGTCATTACCATCATGTCCAGTAAGAGAGTAACTTCCAGAGTGAATTCATGAGGTGGGATATTATTGAAATAACAATGTTTTGTTGGCCCGGTATATTTTCCTTTATGTTTATATTCAGGTTACAGGTGACACATGATGAAATGTTCTTTTTAGTGTAGAGATACAGGTTGATAGAAAAACAAGTCATTTAGGTACCACAGTAGCTGCAGGAAGCTTATATTTGAAGAGACAAAAGGTATTATTTTTAAATACATTTTGTGTTGAATTTCCAGAGTTAAGGGAAGTAGTAACCAATATAAAGGTTACTGGTTTAATGTTTATGTTTGTTTAATTATTTTTATGTAAGAAGTGAGGGTTGTATTCATTTTGTTACAATTGGTGCTCTTATAGCAGAAGAGCTATTTTTCCTCACTGATGTTATTTTAGTCATTAGTACCAACAACTGAGCTAGTATGGTTTATACTTTTGTGTTGAGATTATTGGTATTTGGAAAAGACTGATGCTTGGTGATGTAATCTACACTGGTTCACATTGTAAGTGATGATTGAATAGAAAAAGACTATTTTGTTAAGTGGTACTCTTCAGGGATATAACCAGCAGTTTAGGTTTTGGGGGCAAGGTCTCCAAAGGTGACAAAAGTTTTTGTTGTTGTTGATGGTTGTGCTCTATGACCAGGGAATTGTTAGGGCATAGAAGTCTGATGTCATTTTGATGGCTGGTTACGTATAACTGTCATTGGTGTCTTGACTGATTGATGATTATGTTTTTGGATGTGGTAACATGTGACATAGATTTGTTATGCCTTTGTCATTTTGATGGCGGTTTGTGTGTAAATTTAAATGAATCCTTGTTTCATTGATGATTATTTTTGGATGAGGTCACAGGTGGCTTTATTTTTTTTTTGGGCGTTGGTAATTTTGATGATGGTTTATGTGTAGATGTTAACTTGTAAAGAGATAGTTGGGGTAAGGAGATACGATAGTCCATTTCTTTTGTCGGGACGACAAAAAAAGTAGGGGGTTGGATATGTGATAGCGCCAAACCGATGCACCTTGGTGTCTACAATAAACCGATGCACCTTAGTTGGTCTCAAAGCCGTTTTTGTCCTGGCCACCACCGGAACTCGGCTTAACAAAGGAATCGGAAGTCAGTTTTGTTTTAGCAGTCCTTTGTGCTGATGAGAGATGCGGGCAGCATGGCCTTCAGTTCAGTGCTGTTCTGGTGTGGGAACAATTCCCTGAGTTGATCTGTGTCAACTAATGTTGTGACAAAACTGTAAGTTTTAACTGATTAAGTTTAAAATGTTTAATTTAATAAATATTTGTTAAATCGCTGCACACGCCATGTTACAGGCTTGAAAAGCGTTTGCGTGGGGAAACCGATGTGTGTGAACAAAGCTGTTAGGCAGAGTGGTAGGAACAAAGAAATATAAATAGATAATGTAGATGAGTATTACTAAAGTGAGCTGTTCTACAGATCAATGTAACGTCCCTGAGGTTTTAGGAATATAACATTTAATTCATAGAGATGTCAGCAATCAGACAATGGTGATGTGAAATATGTAGAATAGGTCATTGATGGTGGTTAAGTACCATAGAGACTGATGTCATGTCATGCCAGCCATGCTGGCACAAGATTATTTTGTTGGGAATTATTTTACATGGTTATCCTATGGCATTAATGTGTTACTGTCTAAATAGATATGTGGGAGATTCACCAAAATATACAATGTGTGGGGTCATAAATTAGTTTATAGGTAAAGACTGAAATAATGCCACATGGTGCCATGCAGGCCATGTTGGCATGGAAGGGAGTAAGTGCTTGTGAGGTTGCTAGAAATGAAGGTTACTTAACAACAGAGTGGTGAGAATCATATGTGTATGTGTATACAGCAGCAATATATGTTTACAGGATTATTCTGTGACAATGGTGAGCATCACATTGGATGTTTGGTCAAGTGTTGGGTATGAACACTCCAAAGCAACATGAGTAGGGGAAAATAACCATAATATATGTGTAATATTTATAACATGTGTAAAGCAGGGAAGGGTACTTACATGTTATATGTGGCAATGATGGGTTAATGGTTAATATATGTAGTTAGGCCACATAAATAGTAATTGGGGAGAAATGAATATATTGATGCTATGTACTTTTAGTAGGTACACAGTTAACTAGAATAGCCTGGAATGAATCACTTCAGTGCCCTTTAATGTTAGAATTATACACAATTTGGCATTTCAACAATATTCAACATAGTACAGGAATTGGATGTTCAGCAGTAAGTGAAGTCTGGCATCACATCTGTTACCAGAATGCAGTAATGTTTGTGTAGGTGTATCAAGTTGTTGATGGAATCAGTGACTGAGATTCTGCCTTAAGTTAAGCATAGCGGTTGTCGCACGGGGGAGAGAATGTGATTTAGTACTGCGTACCACCCTTCGCAGAGATATTAATATGTATTTGTCGTGTGACATGAAGCGTAAGATAGCAAAACTTATAACCGGTGTATCATAGGAAGAATGGTGGGGAACAAGAGCGCACAACTGCACATTTGCTGTCCACTCACAGATAATATTACACTGATTGTGTTGGGCCTTGAATAACACTTATTGGTCATTAGTGTGTGGTTATGACATAATATATATAATACACTGGTTGTTATATTAGTGCTGATATTCTGCTTCTGCTCATGAACATGGTTATGCTTTGATCCTGTCTCATATGGATGATGCACTCTTACTTGATACTAATGGTGTGTTTATTTTATTAACTGTCTTAAGGGTATCATAGAGTTCCTAAATGAGTTCCTGTGTAATAAATGTTTATCTTTATCTTTAACTTTCTGTGAATGTTGTGATTCTTCTATGTGTAAGGTTACATTGTCACATTCTACAAATATGGTGTTTCCACATTGTATGTATGTCTGTTGCTTTTCATAGTTAGACATGTTTTGCTTGCTGGTTGTTAGTTTGTAATGCTAATCAGATGCTGTAACTTGCACAGTATCATATTAGTGCTGGTACTCTTCATGCAAACTGGGACATTGTTGAGGTAGTTGTCCAGTGAAGTCCCTATGTTGAGGTAACTTAGGGTCTGATGGTGGCAGAGTTCATAATGTTGTGTATTGTTGCATAGGAGTAAAGTGTACTATCAGATGTGGAGCACAGGAGTTCAACCTGTCAATATATGTTTTATATTAGGGAAAAGAGTACGGTGTGTTAGCAAAACAGTTGCCGGTGTGCGTAACAGTGGATAGGGAATTGTTGAGCATTAGGCTGAGAATATAGTAGGTAGTGTTTAGTTGTGACAATATCTTGGGTTGAACATTGATAGTGTTCCATGAACTTGTGGTTTATAGGGAATATTGTGTTGTCTGGTGTTACCGGTGACTTGGTACAAATTAATGTATAAAATATTCTGGAAGGTGTAGACAGGGAACTGATTATGGGTTCCTTGGCAAATGTAGCCACTTTGGTAGGTAGGAATGACAGCCTAATTTACCAGAACAAAGATGTCATTCTTATGCCTGTTAACTGAATCAATGCTGATATGTTGTTTGTGTGCAATGTCTGTTATATGTTAACCAAATGTGTTGTAGATGTTGTGGCTGTTTGCAACGGCTGATGTATTACTCTGTTGTTTGTAGCTATGTGTTTACAGCTGGAGCGACATGAGATCAATTGTCTTCCACGGTTTGTGTATGTAGAGCTGTGTGGTGTAGTTGAACAATGGAGCAATTGACATGTTGATAGTGTTCTTTTAGCAATATCAAGAGTATTCAAAGCGTGACAATTGAAGAATGAAATAAGTGGGCTGATATGCAATACTGACTGTTGTATTAACATGAGACATGTAGTCACTTGAACTAGCAAGAATGTCATGACATACAAGGGGTGACCTCGAATAAAAGAATAGATATTATGATGAGGTACATTTCATATGGTATATTGCATGTGCTCATTGCTTCATGTGTTTAATATGTTGTCTTTACAATGATAATCATAGATTGTGTTTTCCATTGTTACAGGACGGCTGACTAGTTAGTGTCAGCAGGCCTGGGTTCTTGGTGGGATAGTAAATTGTGTCACAACTCTTGTTTATGTCGCGTCTTGGGGTTTATGTTGTGTAACCTATGTTTTTGTAGTGCCTTATTGTCTGTGCAGTGTTGCTTGTGTCAAAGTTCTTTATAGTGTCAGTCTAACCAGCCATTGTTTGGAACACCTGTGTTGTGGTACTTGGTGTACCCTGTTGTCTTAAGTGCTGTTGATTGGTTAGGGGTTACCCACTGTGGTGATTTGATATATACAGTTGTCTATTGTATCTGTTATTGACACGCAATGTGCTGTTAGAAGAAATAAATAAAGAGCTTGTTTATTTGTCCTTGATTTGTTTGTTTAGTCATCTTTAGTTTTTACTTTTTACAGTCACTATTTCTACCACAATCTAACACCTTAATCCAATGTCTGGGTCTCAAATATGACAGTCAGTCCAGAGTTGAGGCCCCTGCTTGAGATCTCGTATATCTTATCTAATTACTATCCTCTTTTTTGTCGGTTGAGGCGGTGTGAGGTTCTCTCTCTTTTCACTATTTTTCTTCTTTGGCCGTAACGAAGTCAGAACTACTCTTTACCTCTTAGCACCGTAGTGAAGGAAGCATCAGTCTTTATGATTGTCTCCCTTTCTCTTTTACCATCGACTACATATATATATATATATATATATATATATATATATATATATATATATATATATATATATATATATATATATATATATATATGTGTGTGTGTGTGTGTGTGTGTGTGTGTGTGTGTTGTGTATGCCTGTGAGAGAGAGGGGGAGGGAGAGACAGGAGAGAGGGAGGGAAAAGAAGAGGGGAGAGAGAGAGAGAGAGAGAGAGAGAGAGAGAGAGAGAGAGAGAGAGAGAGAGAGAGAGAGAGAGAGAGAGAGAGATGCTGCTGTTTACGGTCTAGCCACACATATTTCAGTCTGTCGTGTCTATTATTTGCTTTCTTTTTGAAGTACTCATCAAGGAGGTTGCATTTCGACGAAGGCGTTGTTCAAGGAGCACCACTTCAATCAGGCCTTGCCACTATTCACTTTTGATCTGATCTCCTTACGCCATTGAGAGATTTCAAGTAATGTTTTATGTGTTCCTCTACTTAGTTCTTGTACACCCAATAGGGACATCAGCAATATAAACTCGAATTCGTCATGGTCCTGTATTTGGGCTGAACTTTGTGTTCAAAACAACGATTTCCCGTTGTGAATGTGAATGAAGGGACTAGACACACGTTTTATTAAATATGGATTGTATATTTCTGTAGCCAGTAACCAGTTCTCTCTTTAGTTCGGTTCTTTAAGACGTCTTCGTTTTTCTGATCAAATATGGATTGCCTAGTTCGGTAGCCAGCAACCATTTCTCTGTGTAAGCTGGGTTCTGTAAAACGTCTTCGCGCTTCTTATCAAATATGGATTGTCTTGTTCTTTAGCCAATAACCAGTTCTCTGTGAAAGATGGGTTCTGTAAGACGTCTTTGTGCTTCTTATCAAAGATGAAGTGTCCAGTTCTGTAGCCAGTAACCAGTTCTCTGTATGAGTTGGGTTCTTTAAACATGTTTCCTTACTGTTGATCTGTCTCTGCTATTTCCCAATTTTTCTTTGGAAACTGAATCCACAAAATGTGACGCCCACAATAAAAATGTCTTACTATAAATAAAAAAAATATTGTATCTTATACAATAAGTCACTATCGATGAAAGTAAATAAGAGAGTGCTGAAATGCTATATAGAACCAGTTTTGCGGTATGGCAGTATGGCAGTGAAACTTGGAATGTAAATGAACAAATTAGGAAGAGATTGGAAGCAACAGAGATGTGGTTTTTAAGACTAATGTTGTGAATTCCTTGGACTGCCAGAGTAACTAACAGCGATTGCATGGCAAGAGGCTAATGAAACTAGAACACTATATACAACAATAAGAAAGAGACAAACGGCTTTCTTTGGTCATGTGATGAGAAGACAGGCATTGGAGAACATCGTGACAACTGGAAAGTTAGGGGGGGGGGGGGAGAGGCAGAGGCAGACCAAGAGAAATGATGCTGGACGGATTGAGACGGTGGCATGGAGGAATATCAGCAGCAGAGTTGATCCAGAACACCAAAGACCGACATCTGTGGAGAGCCATGAACGCCTACGCCAGCTGGCAGGGCACTTGATGGTGATGAATATAAATAAAATTGTAATATAAAAAATGAACAAAATTAAACAATATCTTCATTCTCTCTGAAAGTTTTCTTCTTTTTCAAAAATTAAAATTTTTAAAACTAATTGCTAGTGATTATACACAAAGTGGAGAGTGGAAAAGAAGAAGCAACAAAGACATTTATGATCTGTTTAAGTCCCCGCTAATCACTGGTATCATGAAGGCTAATAGGCTGCAATGGCTGGGACATATAGAAAGAATGGAAGATAATAGGGAAACAAAACTCGCTTAAAATCAAGAAATAAATGACCGTAGACCCCGAGGTAGACTAAGAAGACGGTGGAGAGATAATATACATACAGATCTACAAGCACTTGGAATCAAAACCCCGGGAAA
>JACEFZ010012722.1:0-2500 GCA_014155875.1 Cepaea nemoralis
ACTCGCTTCTATCCCTTGGGCTGGAGTTGCAGCCCTCTAATAATATATCTAAAGGTGAGGCGGTGACACATGCGTGTGGTGAAGCTTTGACTCATTCCGAGGAATGAGAGTTCACGCTGGGAGCGGAAGGTCCAGGGGTACGTCACAGGTGGCCTCGACTTGAATCTTCTCAGCTTCAGAACTTGGCGTTCTCTGTGAGGTTTTCCCCGACTGAGGTCCTCTTACGTCTCATCATCCCTTTCAGGACAGCGCTACCGTGCCTCCTGTGACGCACCCCTGCACCTTCCGCGCCCAGCATGAACTCTCATTCCCCGGAACGAGTCAAAGCTTCACCACACGCATGTAACATGCATGTAGTATGTACGAAAGATGAGTGGTTGGAAGAGCCGAATGTAAGACTGGCCTGCGTGCCCAATTTGTTCGTTAGTTCTTTGGTTCGTTCGATATACTTATGTTTGGACAATTCAAATAGTCGTAATTTTGTTGCTGCAAGTTCTTCATTCTTGAAGTTAAGAACTGACAGGTCGTCCACCGTTGCTTGGGTTCATCTGTTGTATTAGTTCTTTCCGCTTCAGTTATTTTTTCCTTGTGGGGGAGAGGGGCGGGGGGTGTATATTTCCGGGATTTCTAGTGTCCATCTTAATCTCCAGTATTTACGTCCTTTGCAGAACATCGCTCGCATAACAACCTTCTAGAAAACCTCTCTTTTATTCAGTTGTTGTAGGTTTTGAAGAGCACTATATATTCGCACAATATTGACTTATGACGTTATGCAAATATAACCTCACAATATTAACGGTTCATGGACGGTGCCTCGGGATATAACAACATCAATGGACAGCTTGGCGTGGTATTGAAGGTTTCTCACCCAAAGAGTTATAAAGGACAGAAGAAGAGAAATAAGAAAAGGACGAAGAAATAGAAGAAGAAGAACGAGCCCACTTTATTTTCACAGGGTTAAGAATTGGGCATGCAGACCCGTCTAACATGTTGCCCTTCTATCACTCTCTTTCATGCTTTATTTCATCCGTATATCACTTACGAGGCTAACCGAGAATAACAACAACAATATTCTGTTGTCACAGAATGTCACAACAATTCTGTTGTGATAATTTGGTGTGTCCAGTGTGTGCCGCGTGGTTACACACCCGCTTCACACGCGTGATCCGGGACTGTTTCCGGATCCGGTCAGGGATATGCACTACTGATGAGCTCAAATGAGGGCAAAACTCGAGTATAGTGCTTCCATATTGACGTGGATTGGCCTTAGGTTCATACCAGAATGCGATCGGCGTTGCCAGTAGTGGGTTGTGCTCAATATTTAAATTTCAAATCCCGAAACAACCACATAATCAACAACAATATTAAAATAATCATGCTTGCTTGCTTGTGTTCGCTGGCTGTGAACTCCAGCGTGAAGTTCTGTATGTCGGATGAATGTCCGACATCAGTGTGATGTCATACCGGACTGAGGTTTGTGTGAGTATCCGTTGTCCCATGTCTGGCTTATTGGTGTGCAGACTGGTGGTTCCTCGCCGTGCAGGCAGGCACTCTCCGACTTCGGAAGAATCAGCGATCCTACTACGTTAGCCAGGACCCCGAAGGGACGTGTTGCCCAGGACGCACGACTAGGACGTGCTAGTAGGTCTTGGCCAGTATAAAACATTACCCTGGTGCCTTGGAAACACCTCTGCGTCCCAGTAAACAAGATAAAATGACGACATTTGGAATTCTCTCGTTTCGCTCTTTCATTTTCTCTCGGTGTCTCTGTTTCGTTCTTTCTTTCTCTCTCTTTCTCCCTCTCTCACTCTCTCTCTCTCTCTTTCCCCCTCTCTCTATTTGTCTGTCTATTTATTTATCAGTACAATTACTAATCACAGATGCCAACACCAATAGCGCTATCGCAGCCAGACGTAGCTGTTGATGCTTATGGCGCACATAACAATATCTTCTCAGAGAACCTAATGAAAGAAATGACCGTGATTTGACAACCATCCTCTAGCGACAATTTCTCGCAGTCCAGGTTTGCCAGCCAGAAAGCCGGAGCGAACCACGTGGTCAGATGTTGACAAGTAGTTCCCTATAATGGAGTCAAGTTCTTAGTGGGCGATAATTGCTGGACCGGACATCAAACCGGAAGATGTGACAGCGGGACGGCGGCCACCCGGCGACAGCTAATCATGTCCGGTCGGGGTTGTCGTCATTATGACTTCTGTGTGTGTCAGTGAATGTGTGGGTGCGTGTGGTTGTGTGTCTACGTGTGTCTACAGGCCTGATTAAACTATTAAACATGATTTACTCTATCACTCTCTGTCTGTCTGTCTGTCTGTCTGTCTGTCTATCTGTCTGTCTGTCTCTCTCTCTCTCTCTCTCTCTCTCTCTCTCTCTCTCTCTCTCTCTCTCTCTCTCTCTCTCGGTCTCTCTGTATTTCGATGTTTTATTCTCTCCTCTCAACTCATTGGACAAATGGCACCAATACTAAAGAATAAACGAAAGCACT